>JAGXJF010000613.1:0-132549 GCA_019208055.1 Stipa capillata
ACACAACCTATTTGTGGCGCCCCCGGTTTTAAGGCCGGGAACTCCCTCGTGATTACTGTATCGGTCCCTGGATCAGTAGCCGATACACACGAGTTAACCTGTATATCATCGACATACATGTGTAAACATTTAAATAGACCGATAAGGTCGATAATCTGATACCTGTAGCCCAACGGCTAGAAATTTGCAGCGGAAATCCAGCGGAGAGGTGACCCATCAATATGCCATACCCGACAGGCAACTGACTGGGGTTACGCCCTAGCTTTCGCGATCGTAAGCTGCTTCGGACTTGACGTCTCCTTTGTCTGGCCAAATCAACAAGCCAGGTGAGTACATGGAATGTACTCGCAAGCTATTCCCACAGGAGGAAATGTACGGCAATAGATTCATGCAGGGGATAGACCAAGGGATAGCTCTAACTTAAGTTGCAAGTTGCGCGGAAATGTAAGTTCTTATTCAAAATACAGTATAGTAGATTCAAAAGTATTTTCGAAATCCACAAGTTCATCTCTGTCGAGACAATATTCGGTGCTGGGTAATCCAGCAAAACAGTCATCCACTAGAGGCCGGTAGCTCCATCTACCGCCTCGAGCAATCCTTACCACCTACCCGCGCTACCGCCTCGCGGCCCAGGCTAGGTTTCCTCTTCCGCAGTTCCTCGCTACCAGACTGTAGCTTAAACTGCTCACTGTGGACACATCATGCCCACGTCCTTAGTCCCATTCCCAGCTTTCACAAACAAAACTCCGTCTAACCAGTGTGTGGCCTTACCAGTTCATGTCCATGACCGAGGACGTGGCTATTCGAATAGTTTTTAACCCTCTGCAGAGGTGGTACGGCTTTACCCACAAGATGTAGTTCACCCTGGGCATACCGGGCCCTGGTATACTACCAGAGTTAGTACAACGAGACCTTTCTCCCGTGTTCACACTAGAGCCGGACTCGCTAGGGTTGGGTGCTCTGCGTTAGCCTGGCGGGAGACGTCCGCTCACGGTACTTCATATCCTAGGGTTTCTTTATTTTCTTTATATCACTGGGAACACAATACGGGGTTTAAGCATGCTTTGGAGATGCAGGGCGCCGCTAGGGCTAAGCTATATCGGGTATCTTGCTCAAGGGCTTCGTACTACTTGGTTTGGGATTATCGTTCGGACTGAAGTGGGACTGGAACAAGATGGGCTCTGGATTTGACATGATGGATACAGGACCTGTTTTAGCCGGAACCATATTAGCGAAGCTATGTACATAAGTACATGCATATATTTCGTAGTGGTTGGGGGTAGGTTGGGGACATTGGTTTTAACTCTAACTCGTCGGTTCTTTAGCGATGTCCAGAAGGACGTAGTGAACCAGTTAGTTATCAGGTTCGGCTATGGGTAGAGAATTTGGTGTAGGCGCCAAAACTTTGTTATCGTCCGCGAGCGGCTAAACCAATCATGAGTTAACGGCAGTAGTTATTAGTTACTGGCTATGGACCCTAGTTTAATTTAGTCTTCATCTAACATCTGGTAGCTCAATCTCTAGCATCAAATGCCATGGACTAAAGCATTTACCTGTCGTAAACACGCTTAGCTCCAATTAGCTGTTTGCTCCATATCAGGTATGCCGTCCGAAAGCACTCGATTGTCTAATCCTGACTGCACCGATTAGATAGACTTCACGTGATTAACCTCAGAACTAAACGTGGATTTTCACTGATAGCACCATGCTAATGGATCTGAAATCCATGCGATTAGCAGCTAATTAGTGGGGCAGTGGTGGGTAGTCGTGTGTGCGTGCATGGGATGTTTAAGGCACTGAGCTCAGCTCCTTTAATAGAAAAAGAAAAAAATAAAGAACAGAGAGTAGAAGAACGTCGCGGTGGTTTGGGTCTTCACCGGGGGAAAAGGGAACTGGCGGCCGGGGAGCTTGCCGTGGCTGACGGGGGGGGCCTGTGTCTGGCGGCGGCCGAAATAGTGGTGTTGGTTGGATTTCGGCCTGGGGGCGCCTTCAGCCAGGCGGTGGCGGCGACTGGGCGGTGGCTCTGGAGCTTCTCCGGGGTGCGGCAGATGCTCCAGCGGGTGGTGGCGTCCGAAGGGAAGGGCGGCGACCTGGGGAAGCACCGGCGGTAGCGGCAGCTTGGGCGGAGCAGCGGCGCAAGCTTTGAGCAGCTCGGTTGGCGCGGCTGAGAGCGGCGGCGGCGTCGGCCTCTTGTCGCGGCGGGGCACTGATGGGGAAAAGCCCACCGCCGGTGGCGGCGGTGAGGCGCATATCTGGCCGGCGGTTGAGGCAGAGCAAAAGGGAACGCGGTGGTCCGGGTAGAGCAGGGGAGGGCGGCGGCTCGGCGCAGGCAGCGATGCTCACGGCGGCGGTTGACGGGAGAGCAGGCGCCGGGTGGTGGAGGAGGCTCCGGTGAGCCATGGCGACGGTGTAGATCCTGGAGGTGGCTCGGCTACTCGAGATGGGGAGAGGGAATGGGGAGGAAGGTAGGGGAGGGAGACTATGGGGATGGAGTGAGGAGCCACTTGGTTTGGTCTGGACTGCTTGGCCGAGGTTTGGGGAGCTCGGGATTGAGCTTGGGGAAGATTGAAATGGGGAAGGTGGAGAGGATTAGGGGAGATTGGCTCGGTTGAGGAACACTGGAGGAGTAGCTGCTCTGGAGCTCGAAGAGAAATGGGCAGCTCGGCTCAAATGATGGAGAAGAAATGGAGCTTGGGGAGAGGGCTGGAGATAGGGAAGAGCTCAGGAGTTTCACGAGACTCGGGAGGAAATATTTGGTGACATGGAAACTAGTGAGGACGAAGCAGACTGGGGAAAATGGAGCTCGGGGAGAATCGATTGAGACAGCTCGGTCTTTGCTGGTCCCGTGGAGACAAAGAATGGCAGTGGAGCTTGGGACTGGAGCTCGTGCTGTGGATCAGAGGAGGGCACATGGCCGGGGCGTGTGGCGACGCAATCCACGGAGAGAATCACGCTGAGTTAGGCACCGAAACTATTTGAGGAGAAGAGGTGGCATGGTTGAGCAGGGAAGGTTGGCACGGATTTTCATTGGTAATGCCACGCGTTCAGGGAAACTCAGCACTAGGGATGGAGTGTGTCTTCGTAGCAGGATTTACGCATACGCACCGAGAACTGGGGGTGCTAGACAAAGAAAAACAGTCGTCGTAGCAAGGAGGAATAGGACTGCCGCAGAGGCGGAGCATGAGCGTTCAGAGAAATATCTCAGATAGTTTGGGTAGTTGATTTGAGTCACTATTTGGAATATGAAGCGCAACACTTAATCTCAGGAATGAATTAGGTTCGCATGGATTAGATTTTGACAAATTTAAAGGCATCTGGGTACTTAAATCGGCCGAGGTGTAACTCGATTTTTAAACCTAGTTCAGTTCCAACATCTTGCACTTTGTGGTACTGTCGTTAACACTAATACGATGAAAAGGGAAGAACCTTAAGATACAAGATCAAAATGGAACACGTTTTATTAGTAATAAAAGTTTTAAATGATCTAAGATAGGTGAGAGGTCGTATTTTAGATGCTTTAGGAACATTGTCCTAAACATCACGTTAAAGACATTTGTTTTCTAGGTTACATGATCAAGACGGAAACAGAGGCCGAGGGAGGACAAAGAGCTAGGGTTGTGGATTTCACTTCTGTTCCGAAATAGGGTTCGGAGTGCGTGTGTACACATACACTTGGAAGATTGAGCGTATGTGCGGCGGTAACGTTGTCGGAATAAGAGGAGGAGGTTGTGGTGGCTAGGGTTTGGGGAAATATCCCCGATGCACTCATATATACGCATCGGATTTCAGTTCAGCGCTCGTCGTTGTCCTAGGGTTTTATTATTTCTATTTTCAAATATCTCCGGATTGAGCATCGATATTTTATGTTACCTTTGAGCTGGAAATATTATTTCGCTGCTTCATGAATGTTTCCCGGAATTTTAGGAAGGCCGAGGGTCGTTAGGTTTTGCGATTAGGGTTTTAGGAAGAAACAGATTTAATCGGGAATAAGAGGGTTCAGGGCTGGAACTAGGGTTTCGGGAAGGGGTTCGAGTTAAATCAGTAGATGGGATTCGGCGTGTGGTACCGGGGTTCCGGAGGGTGGCAAGGCATGGGGCAGCTATGGAAACTCTCGGAACTTTCCTGCCTCGGCTTGGGCTAAGCTACCGCAGGGTGCCGCGGGTGTTCGGCACATATAACGCAGATGCTACCTTATCCTTGCGTTAGGGTTTAGTAAGCGTGTAGGTATCCAAAGGCAGTATATATTTGCACGCGCTTACGATACGACTTGGCAAAGTGGGTTGCAAAGGTCGGGTCATTCGGAAAAAGGTTTAGGGCATGTATATGCTTAAGTTTCTCCGAGGCACCGCATGGTTTCTGACCTATGGTTAATGGTTCAGTGGTACCGACTGTGTAAAGGAAGGGAGCAAAGTGAAGGGTTTTGGTTTGCGTCGCTTGGCGGCTTGGCACGACTTGCGATAAAGTTTTTTTAATCAGGTGTATTTCAGTTCGCATTATTACTAAAAGTTTTTGTTGGCCCTAATTTTCAGGTTTTGGAAAATCGGGGTGTGACAAACCTACCCCCCCTTAAAAGGAATCTCGTCCTCGAGATTCGGGTAGAGTAGGAGAGAAGAACAGAGGCTCGGTTGTATGGTCTTCTGCTGCGAAGTAATCCAGTCAAGCTGATTTCCAACTTCCGTTTGATAATCCTGTGAAGTGGTGACTTCTCTGGTTCGTCTCCACCGTCTTGTGACCGTTTGGATTCACCTAAGGGGTCGTTACAGCTACCACTCTAGGTTAAGTTATATCACTTGATAATTCCTCTAAGTTTTTGGGGACTACCCCCCTTAAAGTTTTGGTGGATTTTATATTTGTTCAAATAAGGTATTACCCTCATGCTTATTATTCGGGGGTATTATTCCCTTAAGTGGTTAGTGCTGTCTTGTCGTCCTGATGAGGCATTGTCCATTTGCTCTTCGTCCTGGATGCACATCCTCTCGGGCATCGTAGTGGTACCGATGATTGGCATTGGTCGGCCATCGTCTAAGTGGAGAAGGGGTCCGGTGTTGGGAGCATCTCTTGCCCGTCTTCGGTGCTAGCTTTTTGCAAAAAGGATCAGGCGTGCTGCTGGCGATTCGACTGCTTCTTGAATGGCTAGTTGGCATCGCCGTTGGGGCAAGGGTTAAGCATTAGCATGGAGAAGAGAGGAATAGCAGTTAGATGAGAGGGAAATCTCAGGTTTTGTTTACAGACACAAGCAAAACGAACAAATTTGGATAATTCATTAGGGTCGGAAGACCCATTGAAAACTCCAGTAAAACAACACAAGGATGAGCATGACACGCATCCATGCATTTACAAGGGCATCAAATAGGCCAGTCGGATTGCCGGGAGGCATCAGGCTGAACCCAACAGTGAAAATCAATGCAACGTAAACGCACAAGCAAGCGGAGGCACTGAGTTGGATAATCCAACCTCGGCGTGCATTACCGGCTTCACCTAGTTCTGGGTTAGGAGCTTGATGTGGATTGGTCTCTTCCTGATGGTGCTGTCCCTCTGTCACAGTTGGAGTGCGCTGAAAAGCGGCGTTACGTCTACGTCGGCGGACACCCTCTTCGGCTGTCGGAGTCCTTGGTCTAGGATGTGCTTCCATTCCCGAATCGTGAGCGGACATTGCCAGGGAGTCGATGGGAGAGAACAGAGATTGCAGGAGAGAGAAGAGTGAGTAGGGAAAGGGGGCACCGAGAGCGAAAGGCTCATTCGGCGGGGAAGGTGTTCGGCAAGAGAGGCAAGAGGGCACAGGCAAGGTACAAGACGAGGCCAGGCATCATATAGCCGTTTGGTAGCTCGGTGGAAGGGCGCACGCGTGCTGCCTTGGACAAGACATAATTCTACTACTTTTGCTAGTTTGGTGGCCTCTCGTGAGGGGAATCAAGGCTGTTGAAGAACAGTAGGCATATAGCCAGCAACAACGAAGGAATATCGGAGGGCATTAATGGGCGGTAACGTGAGGCAGTATGGGTAGCTGCTGTTAATACAGGAAGGTACTGGGGCAGGGTAAACAGGGTAGATCACAAGAGGAAGAAAGGCCTGGCATTCTTTGGATTGAAACACGATACGGCTTTTATTCGTAATACGGGTGTGGCTACCACACGCATCCTAGGATGGAGGTGTAGCTCACACCATGCATACAAGGGGACGTGCATAACATTACAAGAGCCGAAGGGCCCGATCAGAAAGCCAGTAAAATGACGAGAAAACCAACATGAAACCTATCCATACGCCTAAGAGCGTATCGAACAGGTGTACCTTAGTGCCGGAGGGCAGGAAGTAAATTGCTAGGACAAACACTAAAACAACGAGCATACACACCAGACTAGCGACACGGAGGGGGCTATTCCAGCCTCGGGTTGCCTCGGCTAGTCAATCTATAACTAGGCGGGCAGCTTGAGATGGAGTCATTCTGCTACGAGGTCTTTCATCCCCTGAAGACGGGAGGGTTCTCTGTGAAGTGACGGTGTTCCTGCGGTGACGGATGCTTTGTCCGACTGATGCCGATCTTGTTGGGGGCTGCTCGTTGACTTCGGGACCGCCTACGGGCATTGCTGAAGAGTCGTCGGAGGAGGACGAGGAATCGAGAGGTCTGAGCGGCACGATCCATGTTTCTGCCAACTGGATGAGCAAGTTGTGTTGGGCGGCAATGTAGTGGTTGGCGTGGATCACTGCTGCATCTTCTTCTTGACGGGTGTCGGCAAGCACGGCGTTTCCTTCAATGGTGCATCTGGGATAGAGGAGGAAGGAACGTTGGTTCATGCCGGGAGCCAAATGGAGGAGACGAGATGTGGCTTCCCACGCGGCTATTTGGATAGCCATCGTTGAAGTAGGCATGATCTTCCCGATGAAAGGGAGGGTAAAACCTTGATCGACGTCGGTTGGGTAGACATGAACTCTAGCCCAAAATTCATTCGAGGGATTGAAGGCACTCCCTAAGTACACGAAATACTTAGGGCGTTGCGTTGATCTGAGGGTTTGCCGAACCACGGTCCACAGAATACTTGGAAATCCAATGAGCTCTTCAGCCGTGGTTTCCTGGTGAAGGGTGCCAGGAGGCATTGCGTCCATTGGGAGAGAGGGGAAAAATAGGGAAATGGGCGCTAGAGGCTAAGAACTCTTCTGGCAGAAGGAAGAGTTTGGACAGGATAAAAGAGCATTGGTGTGCGTCGCAGTGGGAGGATAGGGCTTTAAATAGCCGCTTAGAAACGTGGAGGTCAACGGGGATTTCAAGAAAGGGTTACCTCGAGATAGGACGGAGGTTCACGTCCTATCCGGTCGGTGGCTTACAGACGAAGCGAGGTCAAAGTTGTCAGAGGAGATCAACATCAGGCTGACAGAAAGGGGAGATTTCGGAGAGAATCCAGGGAAAAGGTTTGACGTATGGGACAGCAGGACTTGCTTAGCTGGAAGGTGAGGTACGACCTATTGACTACTCAACAGTGGATGTGACTGCTACATGCGTCGAAAGACATATGTGCCGGTCACATATTTCAAGCAAACAAGGAAACCTGAAACAACGAATGTATCGCAAGAAACATCGTAAGACATATTAGGTACCGCAAAGAACGTCTAACTCGGACTAAGAGGAGTACCTATCTTGCTACTCTCGGTAGGCGAATTCTAATATCCTAACCTTATAGGTTTGGTCCACGTAGTCGATTTCTGGTGACGTCGCCTTGGTGGGGTATTCTTCAGTATTGCTAGCTTATTGTCACTTGCCGATGAGTCCTTTCCACTTGATGGGATGTTTTCTTCTCGAATTTCCACATTCTTGACGTCATGGGATTGAAAGGTCAGGCGGTGGGTTTTGACCTGGTTGTCGCGGGTCTCGACGAGTCTTCTCGAATCTTGCGTTGATGTAGTCCATCTTGATTCTCGGTGGAATTGACGATCATCCACGTCTCACCTGTAGGGTCTCGTTGCTTACTTGGCTAATACTGTCTAAGGGTTTTGAAGTAGACAGGAATGTAGAGAAAATTCTGTGCTTCTCTTAGAGCAGCATAGGTAAGAGGAGAATCTAAGGAGGATAAGGAGAATAGAACCCACACTTATAGTAACTTTGTATATCTTTCTGAAAGTACTGTTTTCACCTAGGGTTTAGGTCTAATGTCCGTGCTAACTAGGGTTAACCTACAGTCAGTATGGCTCTGATACCAAGCTGTGGCGCCCCCGGTTTTAAGGCCGGGAACTCCCTCGTGATTACTGTATCGGTCCCTGGATCAGTAGCCGATACACACGAGTTAACCTGTATATCATCGACATACATGTGTAAACATTTAAATAGACCGATAAGGTCGATAATCTGATACCTGTAGCCCAATGGCTAGAAATTTGCAGCGGAAATCCAGCGGAGAGGTGACCCATCAATATGCCATACCCGACAGGCAACTGACTGGGGTTACGCCCTAGCTTTCGCGATCGTAAGCTGCTTCGGACTTGACGTCTCCTTTGTCTGGCCAAATCAACAAGCCAGGTGAGTACATGGAATGTACTCGCAAGCTATTCCCACAGGAGGAAATATACGGCAATAGATTCATGCAGGGGATAGACCAAGGGATAGCTCTAACTTAAGTTGCAAGTTGTGCGGAAATATAAGTTCTTATTCAAAATACAGTATAGTAGATTCAAAAGCATTTTCGAAATCCACAACTTCATCTCTGTCGAGACAATATTTGGTGCTGGGTAATCCAGCAAAACAGTCATCCACTAGAGGCCGGTAGCTCCATCTACCGCCTCGAGCAATCCTTACCACCTACCCGCGCTACTGCCTCGTGGCCCGGGCTAGGTTTCCTCTTCCGCAGTTCCTCGCTACCAGACTGTAGCTTAACTGCTCACTGTGGACACATCATGCCCACGTCCTTAGTCCCATTCCCAGCTTTCACAAACAAAACTCCGTCTAACCAGTGTGTGGCCTTACCAGTTCATGTCCATGACCGAGGACGTGGCTATTCGAATAGTTTTTAACCCTCTGCAGAGGTGGTACGGCTTTACCCACAAGATGTAGTTCACCCTGGGCATACCGGGCCCTGGTATACTACCAGAGTTAGTACAACGAGACCTTTCTCCCGTGTTCACACTAGAGCCGGACTCGCTAGGAGGACTACCCAACCTTTTGCATCTCGGATGACAAAAGTGGGACTCTCCCCCTTTGTGTCGGACCATGTTCCACGTACCTTGTAGGACTCTACTGAGTTTTACCCCCACGACAAAGTGAGACTCACGAAGAGCTTTTCCCCTACGCAGTCCCGTGGAGATCCTCTAGAGATTCCCGGATCCACTAGCACTTCTACCTAACTTCCCACGGTTCCAGGCTCCGGCATTAGACGGGGTACCAGGTCCAGTCCTTCCCATAAAGGACATGTGGACGTACGGTGGGGGAACTGATTTAGCGGCACTTAGGTTCGGTCCTTAACCGATTCGAGCAGGACTCCATAACCAACCAACTCCACGGGTAGCGACCGGCTACCCGACCATTCCTTCCGCAAGTAGCAACCGGCTACTCTACCTCCTCATAACACCCTTAGCATTCCCGCCCGAATCCAAAGTCCTCCATCATTTCATGTGGGATTTTCACAAATGTTTCCTTTTTAAAAGATTTCCTCGGCATGTATAAACAAGCCGAGGGTTTTCATCCCATACCCCACGTACTTTATAAAACTTGTTTTAACTAGAGCAGGTCTAAGCACAGCTACTGCTTATATTCCTACTACCTTGCTGGTCGATTCCGACCGACTAACTAGATCTAGGGTTACAAAGGGGTGGGTTCCAATCCTACGGCACATGCAACTACTGGACGTAACTTCGCTAGCGTAAAATACCGGTATACTAAAATAGCATGCAACATTTGCAAAACAAAATAATTAAGCTTAACAAATATAGGGTTGCAACATGGTCAAGGTGGAAATGCTTGTGTAACACCCCGATTTTCCAAAACCCGAAAATTAGGGCTAACAAAAATTTTCTCGTTAATAATGTCATCTGGAAATACACCCAACTAAAACTTTAGTTCAAATCGATGAAACTAAATACCAGACTCGAAAACCCTTGCCCTTATTCCCATCGATCTCCGTTTTATTGAAACCCTAGCACCCTGAACCTCGTCCGGCAACTCGGGCAACCCTGCACATCACCTTGCCTTCGTGCGCGTCCTCTCATCCTTGCATCTCTGCCGCGACAGCCCGTGGCAACTAAAGCCGCTGTCACGCTCTTGCCACGGCAGCTGCCGTTGCCCCTTTCCTCTGCCGCGGCAAGGCCTCTGCCGCCGCCGCTGCTATCCTTCTCTGCCGCAGCAAGCCGTTCCTGCTGCGACAGGCTTCTACCGTCGCTACCTTGCCTCTGCCACGGCAACCCTTTCCTGCCGCGGCAATGCCACACCGCTGTTTCTTCCGCCGCGACAACCGATTTCCACCGCGACAGTACCGCGGCAACAGTTTCTCTGCCGCGACAGCCATTCTTCCTACCACAGACATTCCTTCGGCATTCCTCCCCTCTAACTAATCAGTGCCACCCTCCGGAACCCCGGTGCCACGCCCCAATTCCCATCCGCCGTTTAAACCCGAACCTCCTCTCGAAACCCTAATACGACAACACTGTGCAACAGGACGTTTGCAACTGCGGCACCTTGTCGTCAAATGGACCCGAGTCGAGATACAAAGGTTTCCAAGAGTTCCCATACCTCGCGTCACCCTGCCGCGCCCCTAACCCTAATTCCCTCCTCCCCAATTCGTCGAAAGGGGCAAAACCCTAACGCATTACACGCGCCGTATACGCCGCCGTACCGACGGTACCTCACCTCCAACACGTCCTAAGCCGACACAAAGGTCTCATCTTGAGTTCCGTGTCCCTGCACCTCCTTACCGCGTTCTGAAACCCTGGATCCGAGCTTCCGATCCATTCTCTTCCTATTTAAACCTAGTTCCTCTAAACCCTAACTCGTCGTTATCTCTGCTGCAGTCCTGTGCGGATATACGGGTATACGGCAATATTCCCCGAACCCTAGCCTAGGACCTCCCAACCTTGTTTAATATCGTTGCCCCCTCATATACGTGAAAACGTCCAAGTGTATGTATGCACATACACTCCAAAGGCCGCGTCGAACCTTCCAATGGAAGCGAGTTCCAAAACCCTATGTCGTCGTTCAAACCTGCTGCAGTCCTCTGTATAAAAATATCCATAAATTTTCCAAGTGTATATGGGCAGATACACCCTGAAGCCCTAACACATCCTTGCACGCATCCATTTGATTACCGCCACCTTTTCTCTCTCCTGGAATATATATATATATATTCGTTTATACACCTCTCGACCTTTCCAAAAACTCGAATAAACTCTAGGAGCACCTTAATAATACGTCTAACCAAAATATAACATAAAATACAAGTGACCAATATGAAAATATTGAGATATGAAAACATTAAATCTTAGAGCGATAGTGGGCGCTGCACCGTGACCCCTGTATTTATCTTCCAGAAAATTTCGATAAAATCGTTCAACAAATTCAACTCCTTCCCCTGTGCCCATTTTCTTTCTCTGCCACACCACTACAAGTCCCTGCTAGAAGTCTACCCCAGGCCAGCTCATTTAATTGCTACAACAGTCAGTTACCCGTCCCATCATTTCTTTCCTGTCCTCTCCCGTCATTTCCACAGTTTCTCTGCTGAGCACAGTGAGCTGTCCACTCTCCTTAACTCCCCTCCTGTCTCCTCACAGCATTAAACCAACGCTGAGCTGCCTCTTTCTCAGTTAATGTGCCCCAGCTCAAGTCACTTCACGAGCCCTTAATGTTCCATGTGCTAGCACCAGACTGTTAAGCACCAGCTGGAACCTGCTCTTCACCCCTGCCATTATAGCACCAGCTTGGTTGCTCACTCTTCTCAGCTCCTTCACTCTCCCCACCTGAGCTGCTGCTTCTCCTTCTTCCATTCTTCCCATACCACACCCGAGCTCCCTCTGTGCAAGCTGCCATGTTTCCTTCCCCAACCGAGAAGCCCCACTACTCCCCCCATTCCTCAATGCTTCCCAATCCAAGCCCCAGTTGCTCCCTACTCCTGCCATTACCGACTGCACTGGAACCCCGCCGCTTACCTCCTCGCAAGGCCGCCAGCGCCTCCCCTTGTCGCCGCTCTTGCGCCACCCAACAACCCATCAACCGGCCGGCCCCATCCTCCAGCAGGCGCTACACCGCCATGGGTCGCCGGTGAGCAGCCTTGCCACCGCGCGCCTCCTCTGCCTGGACCGCGCCGCCGAGTCGCCCCGGCGCGCCAGCTCCCCTGGACCACCGTTCAGATCCAGCACCGCCCGTCTAGCCCCTTTCTCGCCGGCCAAGCAGCTCAACGCCACGGCCCCAGAGCGCTGCCGTGACTTGGCATCCGCCGGACCTCCACTCGCCAGATCCGAAGCAAGCGCCACCGCTCCCCTTTCCCCGCCGGTGCCCCGCTCTCAGGTGCCCTGCCGCCTCATCACCGGACCCCCGGTCCTCCCCCACATCTCCCTGCCGCAGGTGAGGTCTCTGCCGTGACGGCGATGAGACCCACACCGAGCGCCTCCGCGCCGCCCTCCGGACGCCGTCGAGCCACCTGCTCCTCCCGACCAGCCGAGCCCGTCCCCGTCCCTCAGCCCCGCTCGCCAGCCAATCCCAGGACCCCCATACTGTCGCCGCCGCGGAGCTCGTCGTCGCGCAGACCCCCGAGCCCCCCTGTTTTCTCCTCTGGTCTCGGCTATGCCGTGCCGGCCACATCGAGCTGCGCCTCCGTCCGCCTCACTTTCGGTCCCGAACCGCGGCCACGGGTAAGCCGCTCCGGCAGCATCAACCGAGGCCCGCTCCTTCTTCACCTTAGCTCTGCTTCTTTTCTTTTTTTTTCTCCTGAGCTAACCGGTCCGGCACTGTATTTAATGTGCGCGGTTAAAGGAGCAGTTAGGGACCGAACTCGAGCCGCTAATACCCAACTGCCCCAAACCCTTCGCTGCTGCGGCACTGCCACTGGCCTCTTTCCATTGCCGCGGTAGCAACCGCACCCATAACTCCTTTATTTGCCAGCTTCTAGCCAGTCTAAGGGAGATTAAGGCAAGTATTTCCTAGGGTTCCGAGCATTTGGCGCGTATGTTTAAACCACCGGATGGCAAAGCAAGTAAAGAATAAGCTTAAGGAATTCCTTTTTGTCTTCTTTAAAGTAGTATATATGCCACATATGTTAATTTCAGGATTTGCAAATGAAAACTTCTTAGTTAGGAGTACCCGAAACACTGGAGGTGCCCATGAGCTTAATAAAGTCCAAAAGCACGATTCGTCGTGTAACAAAAATAAATAAATGAAAATAACAATGGCTTCTTATTAAGATCATATGATTTTCCTAAGTACTATAGGTACATCCTCGTAGGATGTCAAAAAGTCTAGAACTCTATACGTAAAATTCTCAAACCATTACTCAAGGTTTGCCCCTCTGAACCGGGATAATATAAGAGAGTTAAGTACATGTAGGTGCTAACAAACCCCTAATCATATGAATCCTAACTCTCCAGTATGCATAAATTCCATGAAACATGTAGGAGTAATCCTATACCCCGATGTTGAAAACCAAACTTATTTCGAAAGCCGGGAACATTTATAATCTATCCATACAAGTCTAAAAACCCTCTGGACTAAACCCAAGTAATATTAATATATGGGAAAGCTTAAAGACCTTGGGGAGGTTAGTTCTCTCTAAGAACCCGAGAATGCTTAATACGCTGTTAAAGAAAAATATGATGCATGTGGACCTCAAAGCTTCTAATCAAAATCTCTAAACCTTTTAACATGACCCCCCCTAACTCATGTACCCAAATGAAAGACAACGCTAGAAACCACAACTCATTTAGTATTCTGCTAAGTGAAAAGAGTCCGGCTATGTTCTTCAAAACTTAACAAACTCCCGCAGTACTGGAACCATAACATACCAGAAGCCTAGAGTGGATATCCCTGTCAAGATAACGTAATGCACCCAACTCTAATTCGCTAAAGCTTCTCAAAGTCAAGTGGCTACTCAAACGCATCTTGATTGCATGTGTTGATTCTTTCGGTTCTATATTCGATGTTATTGGTTTTTCCTCGTACCACTGGTTTATTCGTCGTTTCCTCGACGTGTAGATACCGACGTTAGAGATGTCGCGCGAAGGACCCCGGACCATTGCCGTATCGAGTTCAAGACCAAGACCCGGCCAACTTGCCAGGCAAGCTATTTCCCACTTCGACCATGTCAATCCCATATTTGCGAAGTGTATTTATGTTGATTATGAAACATGCATGCTATGTTTATCAGCGATATTTTATGTAGTTAGTTATAACCGATAGATGCATTTGAGCTAGGGTTGACTGTCCGATTCCTTGTAACCCTAGTTGTTTCGTCGATTGGTTTCCGACCGACGGACGTTTAAGGTTATAGGCAATAGCCACTGCTTAGCCCTGCTATAGTTAAAACTAAAGTTTTGACTCAAACCTCCGGGTACGGGAAACCAAAACCCGTGGATAACGTATGTTATCCGCGGTGACTTTCAAACGAAATGTTGCCAAAACCCAAAATAAAGTTGGAGATGTTTGGATTCGGGTAGGAAGTAAGGTGGTTTGAAGGAAGACGAAGTAGCTGGAGGCTTTTCGGTGCTTGCTGTTAAACTGGAGTCCTACTCGAATCAGTTAAGGACCGAACCTAAAGTGCCGCTGAATCAGTTCCCCCACCGTACGTCCACATGTCCTTTATGGGAAGGACTTGGCTCGGTAACCCGCCTAATATTAGGGTTCGGACCCGTGGGAAGTAAGAAGTATGTGCTAGGTAGGACGATGGGCCCCTGGAGAATTCTCACGGCACTACATGGGTCGAGATTCTTAGTGAGCTCCATTTAGGCGGGGATGAGGATTCGACACAAAGATGAGCGCTTCTCCGTGTTGTGGTGTCAGGCTGCCTGGGCACAACCGGAGTTGGGGTTAGTCTCATTTAGCGGGTCCGACTCTAGTGTGAAAGCAGACGAAAGGTCTCGTTGTACTCGCTCTGGTAGTATACTGGGCCCGGTATGCCCAGGGCGAACTACATCTTGTGGGTAAAGCCGTACCACCTCTGCAGAGGGTTAAAAACTATTCGAATAGCCGCGTCCTCGGTCATGGACATGAACTGATAAGGCCACACGCTGGTTAGACTGAGCTTTGGTTGCGAAAGCTGGGAAATGGGATTAAGGACGTGGGCATGATGTGTCCACAGTGGGCAATTTTAGGCCATGTATCGGTGGTAAGGAAATTGCCGAAGTGAACCGCCGTATTGCCGGGGGTGACCGGAATACGGTCTGGTGATGGAAGACCTAGTTATCGGGTAGGTGGAAGCTACCGTTTGATGGTGGAGCCATGACGGGTAGCGGAAGCCGACGGTAATGGGTCATGAGCTGTTAGGCGGTGTTTACCGCATGTGATGAGATGTGATGAGATGTTTTCTTAAAATGCTTTAGATTTTGAAATGCTTTTACAATCTATTTATGTGTATTTAAAATAAGAACTTACATTTCCGCACAAATTGCAACTTAGGTTAGAGCTATCTCTTGAACTATTCCCTGCATGAAATATAACCGTATATTTCCTCCTGTGGGAATAGCTTGTGAGTACATTCAATGTACTCACCTGGCTTGTTGATTTGGCCAGACGAAGGAGACAGCAATTCCGAAGATACGTATAGGAACGCGAAAGCTAGGGCGTAACCCCCAGTCAGTTGCTGTCGGGTATGGCATACTGATGGGCCACCTCTCCGTTGGATTTCCGCTGCAATTTTATAGCCATTGGGCTACAGGTATCAGATTATCGACCTTAATAGTCTATTTAATTATTTCCGCGTGTATGACAATGATATACAGGTTAACTCGTGTGTATCGGCTACTGATCCAGGGACCGATACAGTAATCACGAGGGCTTTACCCGGCCTAAAAACCGGGAGCGCCACAGGCTTGGTATCAGAGCCATACTGACTGTAGGTTAACCCTAGTTAGCACGGATGTTAGATGTAAACCCTAGGTGATCGACTCCTCCGCCCTAGAGAAGCTCGCGGCGGAGGAAGTAATTCTCCCGGAAGTGTTCGTACCTTACCGGGAGGCCGTGAAGCAGACGGTCCCCAGCCCCAATACCGGCTGGACCGTCGTTTTCGCGGACTTCTTCAGGTGTGGATTCCAATTCCCACCTTCGTCCTTCTTCCTCTTGGTGCTCCAGCACTACAGGATCGAGTTGATTCATCTCAACCCGAACTCGGTCCTAATGCTGGCTGTCTTCGCACATTTGTGCGAAGCCTACCTCGGCATTAGGCCGAGCCTAGAGCTCTGGAAGTACTACTACAACCTCCGCCGGCAGAAGAGCAGCGGCGCAGGAGTCGTCGGCGGCGCCGGATTCCGTCTTCGAGAAGGGAAGAAGGACGAGTACATTGCTTCTTCCTGGAAGTCTTCGTGGTCGGGCTGGCACGGTCGGTGGTTCTACTGCCAGCCCCCAGCGAATTCTGAGATCTCGTACCACGGGCTCGCCCCTCTCGCGGACAAGTGCTGGGGGGAGGCCCCGAAGGAAACCAAGCACCTCAAGGCGCTCGTCCATGACATCGCCAATCTCGCCGCCAACGGCTTGACGGCGTGGGATGTCGCGGAGGATTTCCTTCAACGCCGAATAAGCCCTCTCCGGTCGAGAGTCACGGCGGCCTGGGTGATACCAAAAGACCAAGACCCAACAAGGGACTTCGACACGGGTAAGCGTCGCGGCCTTCTCCGTGCAACTTAATTGTCAAGATTTCTCACCTACTTCTGCCTTTTCGTGCCATGCAGAGTTGTCCCCGGGGGAACTTCGGACTAGGTTGAACAACCTTTTCGAGCAATCCCCCCCGGGTGGGCGCACGAACGTCCCCTTGCCTCTTCTGAGGCAGAGTCCAGAGGACCGGCGGGAAGTATTCTCGGTGAGTTATCCACCTTACCTCCTTGTCCAGCTTGGTCTCATCCGAGTAGCCTGACTGAGGGCTCTCGGGTTCCTTTCCTTGCAGCGCGTAGGCCGCGGGGGACCTGACTCGGAGGCCGAGCGAGCAGGTGCCCTCGTCGAGGACGATGAGGTCGAGATGTTCGACACGGCCCCGCCGTCCTCCGAGACGAGGGAGGAAGATTCTCCTGCGGCCGAAGCGGGGATGGAGGCCCCCTTGACGAGCTCTCCCGCCCGGGACCCTCGACCACAGGTTTAAATTCTCGCCCGACTACTTCTTTTTCTGTATTCTTTTCCGAATAACAGTCACAAGGATGGATGTGTCGGACAGCCCGGAGCGAGCAACCTTCTCCCTAAGGTGCCGACTCCCCCTCCTACGACCGCTCTAGAGGAGGAGACTGCGGCAGATAAGGGGAAGGTGCCGCCCACTTCCGGGAAGCGAGACTCGAGCGTCTTGGCAAGGAAGACTCCTCCGACGGGGAAGCGCGCGAAGTTAGTATCCCTTTGCCATCTTTCTCTTTCGACTTCGTTGTGTTGAAGATTTGATTTGGTTGATTTTGGCGACTAGGGTGATGATCCGCTCCGCCAAGGCCCCGACTACCACAGCCACCAAGCCGCAGCCCCCGGCGCCAAAGTCGGCTCCGGCCTCTGTGGCGGACTTGCCACAGGCCCCTGCGCCGGATTTGCCGCAGGCTCCTGTGCCGGAGTTGCCGTAGGCTCCTGCGACGGGGTTGCCGCTGGCCCTTACCGAGGAGTTGGAGCCCCCGGCGCCAGAGTCGGAGTTGCCTCTTGTCGAGCAGGTCGCGCCTTCGGGTCCTTCGGCGCCTGAAGGCCTTCGCCTTTCTCCTTGCTGCAGGTAACGTTAAGGAAATCAGCGATAAGGTAATTTTACTTTGCTTGTACTAACCTGTTCTTTTTCAGCTTGCTATCTCCCAAGTCGCTTCGCTCGAGAAGGCCCAAGAGGAGCTGGACTCGGTGCGCGACGAGCTGAAGAATCGCCTCGACGAGTCCGAGAGGCAGCGGGCGGAGATCGAGACGCTGAAGAAACGCCTCGAGGACTCCGAGAAGTAGCGGGCGGCGGAGAAGGAAGCGCTGCAGAAGAGCCTCGACGACTCCGAGAAGCGGCGCGCAGCGGTCGAGGCCGATCTCTCGTCGACGAACGCACGCCTCTCTGACGCCGTGCCTTCCTTGCAGCGGAGCTGGGCCTACGCGGAAAAGCTGGAGGGAGACCTTGAGCGGGCTTTAGGCATGCTCGAGGAGGCGTTGGGTGAAGTTGGTGTCGCCGTCGTCCCGAGTTCTTCCTCGGCCAACCGCCTGGCCGAGCTGACGTCGTCCGTCTCCCAGCTGAAGCCAAGCGTCGAGAAGCTTCTCGAGGACGAGCTTCAGCAGGGGGTTTGTGATGCCTTGGCCTTCGCTTTGGCCCTTTTGAAGCGCGAGCACCCGGACTTGTCGCTGGAGGCGCTCGCTGCTGACTTGCCGGAGGGGGGAGGAAGATGACCTTGTTTTGGCCGTGCAAGGGGCGGCAGACGCCTTTGGTGATCGAGTCCAGTCATCTGGCTCGAAGTAGTTCTGTAATAGACAATACTTATGCAAATACAATGGTTAGTAACTGTGCGATAACTTGTGTGTTTTTGTCTTTTTCAAAAACCTTGTCTAATCTGCTCGCGTGAAACTTTGTCGGATGCAAGCGTAGGCTTTAGTCGGAACCAACGTCCTTTGTCTCTGTTGAGGGAGGGGTCCCCGTGCGCCCCGAACGCCACGAGCAACGGTAAGGTGCACATCCCCGCTACAAACTCACGCCTAACTCTTTTGCAGACACGAAATGCGGGGTACACGCGCAAGTGCAGACGCGGGGTACGTGCGCAAGTGCAGACGCGGGTGCAAGCGCAGGTGCAGACGTGGGTGCAAGCGCAGGTGCAGACGCGAGTGCAAGCGCAGGTGCAGACGCGGGTACACGCGCAAGTGCCACTACTACATAAAACGTCAACACTGACGGGCGGAAAACATTTATCAGTGACGGGTACCCGTCCCGTCAGTAACTAATGGTCAGTGGTGACTCGTATTATCAGTGACGGGTAAATTACCCGTCACTGATAAAGGTCATCACTGACGGGTCAAACAATACACTCGTCAGTGATGACATTTTTAGATGCATGAAAAAAAGTCATCACTGACGGGTATAATACCTCACCCGTCAGTGATGTGAGTCATCACTGACGGGTGAAGTATTATACCCGTCAGTGATGACGTTTTCAGTTTTTTTTGCGCCTCTGAAAACGTCATCACTGACGGGTATAATACCTCACCCGTCAGTGATGACTCACACGTGATGTGAGTCATCACTGACGGGTGAGGTATTATACCCGTCAGTGATGACGTTTTCAGAGGCGCAAAAAAAAAGCCCTACCCGGGCAGTGCCGGGTAGGGTTTCACTAAAACGGCTGTAACTTTTGCATACGGTGTCCGTTTTGGGTCCACGACCACTCAAAATGACCGTATCGATGAGGCGCATCTGATAAATCTACACATCTTTTGACCTGTACAATTTTTCACCTCCAAATTCACCTTCTAAGACTGACTTTTGCCCCTCCGAATGAAACGTTGCCTCTTCCGACCCTCCGTTGAGCTTCTTCCCGAGCTCCAAATGTAGTAATTTTTGTGGATTCCGAACCGTGAGGGAGTAGAGCTACTAGAAAAAATACGAGAAAAAATTTAAAAAATAAAAAAATTTCACTCCAAATTCGGCCCCGAACGAATAATCCTCGCTACCGAACCCTCTGTTTCCTCCGTTGAACTTCTTCCCGAGCTCGAAATGCAGTAATTTTTGTGGATTCCGAACCGTGAGGGAGTAGAGCTGCTACAAAAAAATACGAGAAAAAATTTAAAAAATAAAAAATTTAGGCACTAGTAGAAGGATGAGAAGGAAGAGAAGGGTGGAAGGGTGGAAGGGAGGAGAGGAGGGTGCTCACCGTGACTCCATGGAGTTGGAGGTTGGAGAGGAGAAGGGGCCGGTAGTGGGCATGAGGATCTGACAGTGGGATGCTTGAGGAGGGTGCTTCTAGGAAGGAGAGGAGGAGAGGAGGAGGGTGGAAGGGAGATGGAGAGAAATATGGATCTGGATTTGAGTGGAGTTGAGTGGAGTGCGCTGCACTGAGGTGAATTATATACCCTGCGGGATTCTACAATTTCGGGTTTTGAAAATTCAGAGTTGGGCGGGATTCACATCACTGACGGGTTAACTTTTTAACCCGTCAGTGATAAGTGAAAAATTTCGGGTTTTGAAATTTCTGAGTTGGCGGGATTCACATCACTGACGGGCAGACTTTTTGCCCGTCACTGATATTCTTGACATCTCTGACGTGTCTAACTTCATGCCCATCAGTGATGACTTTCTAGGGTTAGGGGAGCCGGGGGTTACCACTGACGGGCGCACCATAAATGCCCGTCAGTGGTTCTGGCGCACCATAAAAATTTTGGGCACACCAGCCTATCCCGACCACAGCACCCAGGCCCACGAGCCCAGGCCGCGCAGGGGACCAGCCAGAGGCCTATCCCGAGCACAGCGCCCAGGCCCACGAGCCCAGACCGTGCAGGGGACCAGCGGCGGCTCGAAGTATCAGTAAAGGTTGTAAGGAATTCGGAAGTCCAACGCGCAGCTGCCCTTTTAAGCTAGTGCGCGCGCTGCTCGCTCGGCGAGGTGGGACTAAAGATGTGCAGTATAAGTGGTGGTAGCGTTACCACTGACGGTCGTCCCTTCTAGGCCCGTCATTACTGAAGTCATTACTGACGGGCAGACTTTTTGCCCGTCAGTGATATTCTCGACATCTCTAACGGGTCTACCTTCATGCCCGTCAGTGATGACTTTTTGTGTAAACTCGTGTTTCTGCTGAAGTCATCAGTGACGGGCCGACTTTTGTGCCCGTCAGTGATATGCTTGACATCACTGACGGGTCTAACTTTTTAACCCGTCAGTGATGACTTTTCATGAAATTTCATGTTTCTGCTGAAGTCATCAGTGACGGGCCAACTTTTGTGCCCGTCAGTGATATGCTTGACATCACTGACGGGTCTAACTTTTTAACCCGTCAGTGATGACTTTTCGTGAAATTTCATGTTTCTGCTGAAGTCATCAGTGACGGGCCGACTTTTGTGCCCGTCAGTGATGACTTTTCTCCCCTGAAACGGAACATCTGATAGAGTCACCACTGACGTGTATCCGGCTGCCCGTCAGTGATAAGTGATAAGTCTGACGGGCTTTTTCCTGCCAGTAAGTGATAAGATATAGTGGATGACCCTTTTTGTAGTAGTGTGCAGACGCGGGGTACGTGCGCAAGTGCAGACGCGGGTGCAAGCGCAGGTGCAGACGCGGGTGCAAGCGCAGGTGCAGACGCGGGGTACGAACACCCCGAGAACAGGACCCCCCATGTGACGTACCGTACGGCATGTCGTACCGGACGTCACGTAGATGCTAGGGTATATGCTTCCGCGGGTGACATGTAGATGACCTGCGTGCCCTTGTCCGTACGGCGGACCGGGGGTAAGACCGTAACCTGCCTAGGGGCAGAATTGTAATCCGGCCATGCGCTCCCCGAGGCCTATAAATAGGGGAGCACCCCCAGGTTGGGGGTACGAAATACAAGCTACACTCACTTCATGACTCGCCCAAATTTTCACTAAGTGTTGGTTTGCTGCTGCGCGCCCCATCTCGCTATCCCTCGCGCACACCCGGGTGACCCAGCACTCAACCGGGGGTGCCTCAAGTTCACTGTCCGACCGCGTAGTCGACGACAGTTGGCGCCGTCCGTGGGGATCGCAGACGAGAAGTCACGTGCAACGCGGCAGCGAACGCGACGAGGTCATGCCTCCAAAGACGAAGAGAAGTACCAAGAGGAAGCCCGCGGGCGGCTCAACGGTGAGAGCTGCGCCCGCGAGGGCCCAAGCACGCGCGCCTGAGTTGGGCGAGACTTCGACGCGCACGGAACCCGCCCCGCAGGTCACCTCTGCGGAGGGCGTCGTCGGAGCCAGCGCCGTGCAAGGGGCTCCCCCGGCAGCACCCCGGAGGATGGCCACTCGCTCCCTGACGAGCGCCGGGGATCCCCCGGGTGTCGTCGACGGTCGCCCAGACCCACCCGCCCCCGCTCCCGCAGCGACGACGGCTCCGGAGGCATCGATTGACGACCTACGCCGGCAGGCCGAAGAGGCAACCCAGCGTGCCGAGGAGCTTCTCGAACGTCTGCGCGCAACTGAGCACGACGTCCTCCGTGCGACGGCCCAGACCATGCACGTCGCCGACCTCTACCGCACGCAGCTCGAAGCAACCCAAGCACTCGCCGCCCAGCCGCCAAACCCAGAGACACCAGCAGCGGACGACCTCCGCTGTCAACAGAGCGACGCGCGTGCAGCAGCGCACGCCAGCATCCGCCCCCCAAGCTCCGTCGTCCAAGACGCCGAGGCACTCCGAGCCACCATCCAGCAGAACCAAGAGGCGGCGTATGCAGCCCTGTACGGCCATGCGGCTGGCACAAGCGTGCAGGGGCTCGGCGACCCTGCGCAACGCGCTGGTAAAGCGCTCTTCGCCCAGTCGCCCGCCCATGTGACGTACGTGCCCGTCCCGCAAGCATCCTGCAAAGTCCAACGCCAACCCGCTGAAGTCATCGACCTCACCAACAGCTCCAGTCCGCTCAGCCCAGGGATACTGGCGGTCCCTTTTCCACCAAAGTTCCGCCCGGCGGACCTGCCAAAGTTCTCTGGTCACTCTGACCCGGTGCAATACACGCGGGTGTACGAAGCCGCGGTGATGGCCGCCGGAGGAGGTGAAGCTGTGATGGCTCGGAGCTTGCTCCTCGCCCTCACGGGGACAGCGCAAGCATGGTACCTCGGTCTGCCGCCGCGCACCGTATACTCATGGGAGCACCTCCGGGATAAGCTGCACAGCCATTTCCAAGGGTACCGCAACAAGGAGATGACATCGACCGACTTGAACAACCTTCGGCAGCGCCCGGGAGAAACAATCATGGCGTTCCAGCGGCGTTTCTCGGAGGTCCAGTGCCAAGTTAGCGGGGTCACCGAGCAAACTATCTGCGAAGCAGCTCGCCGCGCGATCACGAACGAAGCTTTGGCGGACAAGTTGGAGAAAAAGCGCCCAAGCAGGGTGCAGGAGCTCTACGACATCATGCGCGTATACGCTCGCGTCGAGGAAGGGCAGATGCTGAGGAAGGCGGAGGCGCGCGCGGCAGCATCGCCGCGGCCGCAGGAGGTGGAGTGGCGCGACAAGCGGCGTCAGTGCCCGCGGGACGTCTATCACGTTTCCACCCGTGATACCCCCGGCTGGCCGCCCCGGCTACGACGAAGACCAAGACCCCCCCCGCGAGGCCCAGCGCCGTCGTGCTCGCGAGGCGGACCCAAACCCCCGGCGTGGTGAACACCAGGACCCCGCGGAGGGTCGCCCCCTGGCGAGGTTCCTCCCCGGGCTCTGGAAGGAAGGCGCCCCAGTGCTGCCAACGGTCCGCGGGGCAATCCCCCACCGCGCAACCACCCACGCGCCGGCGCCCGCGAGATCCAGCCAGAGCGTTACTACCACGTCCACCGTGTCAACACTCATTGGACCGCCGAGTGTGACCTGGTCACTCAGCTGCGGCATAACATGCCTGACAGGCGTGATCACCGCAACCAAGCGCCGCGGGAAGCCACACCGCCTCTGCCTCCACCACCCCCACGTCGACCGCCGGCCCAAAACGGCGGCGAGCCTCGTCGCGTCGTCCATGCCATCACCGGGGGAAGTGCGCATACCTTCCCGTCCAAGCGGAAAAGAAAAGCCTATGCGCGGCGCGTCCAGCACATCGCGTCATACCCGCCCACTGAGCTGCCACCTTGGGCGCTCGTCCCGGTGTCCTTCGGGCCAGAAGACTCCACCGGTGTGGTCCTTCCTCATCACGATGCTCTCGTCGTCTCGGCAATCATCTCTGACATCGAGATCCGCCGTGTCTTCATCGACGGGGGAAGTTCAGCGGACATCCTCTTCGCCTCGACGCTGGAGGCCATGGGCATCCCAAGAGTAGTGCTGCAATCCCCCGGAATCCCCCTCCTCGGCTTTGGCGGAGAGCCCATTGCCGCCCTCGGGAGGATCGAGTTGCCGGTCATGTTCCGCAATGATCTATGCGAGCGCACCGAGAACATACTCTTCGATGTGGTGGACATACCCTACCAATACAACGCCATCCTCGGCCGCGTCACCCTCAACAAGTTTGGAGCAATCCCTCATCATGCATTCTTGTGCATGAAGATACCAACTCAAGCGGGCGTCATCACCATTCGCGGGGATCAAGGCCTGTCAAGAAGAATAGAAGAAACCACCACGGCGGCAATCAAGTACGTTCACGACGTCGCCGAGGCACGCACACCTGGGGCTGCCCCGTGCGCCTCGTCTACCTCTCCGACAATCGCGCCACACCAGGAGGACATCACGAATGAGGGGCTGGGGAGCCCATGCCGCCCATAATACTGGAGTCTGGGTGGTGGGTCCCCAAGCCAAAGCCCGACGGTGAAACCAAGGCAGTCCCCCTGTCCCCGGACACGCCGATGAAGACCGTGCTCCTCGGGGCGAACCTCCCCCCCGTGGTTGAGGACGCCGTGTTGAGTACCCTCCGTGCAAACAAAGACATCTTCGCATGGGAGCACGAAGACCTGCCAGGCGTCCCGCGCAGCATCATCGAGCATCGTCTCATGGTGCGCCCCGATGTGCGCCCTGTAAAGCAACGCCTCCGCAAGATGTCTACGGATCGCCAAGCCGCAGCGCGGGAGCAGGTGGACAAGCTCCTTTCTGCCGGGGTGATACGCGAGGTCATGCATCCAGAATGGCTCGCCAATCCTGTCCTCGTCAAGAAGGCCAACGGCCAGTGGCGCATGTGCGTTGACTACACCAACCTTAACCGGGCATGTCCGAAGGACGACTTCCCCTTACCACGCATCGACCAGCTGGTCGATGCCACGTCCGGCTGCGACCTCATGAGCTTCCTGGACGCTTACTCTGGCTATCACCAAGTGTGGATGGCTAGGGAGGACGAAGAAAAGACAAGCTTCATCACCCCAAGCGGAACCTTCTGCTATGTGCGCATGCAGTTTGGTCTCAAGAACGCGGGTGCGACATTCGCAAGACTTGTGCACAAGACACTGTCAAGTCAGCTGGGAAGGAACGTCGAAGCATACGTCGACGATGTGGTGGTGAAGAGCATCATGGCACAAGACCATGCGAATGACCTCGAAGAGACATTCTGCAACCTCCGCCGCTCGGGCATGAAGCTCAACCCCGAGAAATGTGTCTTCGGTGTACAAGCCGGGAAGCTCCTTGGCTTCCTTGTTTCCAAAAGAGGCATCGAAGCCAACCCCAAGAAGATAGACGCCATACTCCAAATGGAGCCCCCAACCACCGTGAAAGTAGTGCAGCGGCTGACGGGCCGTCTCGCTGCCCTTGGGCGGTTCGTCTCGCGCCCAGCGGAGAAGGGGCTCCCATTCTTCAAAGTACTCCGCGCGTCCGACAAGTTCGAATGGACCGCAGAGAGCCAGCTTGTGTTCGACAGCCTGAAGGCATACCTATCCTCCCCACCATTGTTGCAGAGCCCGGCCGCAAGCAGGTGACGTGTTGCTCCTTTACCTGGCAGCTACCCCGGTTGCGGTCAGCGCCGTTTTGGTGACGGAAGCAGATCAACGCCAACACCCAGTTTACTATGTGTCTGAGTCCCTACAAGGCGCCCGCACGCGCTATACGGAGTTGGAGAAACTCGCGTATGCACTCCTCATGGCATCGTGCAAGCTGCGTCACTACTTCCTTGCTCATTCCATCCGTGTCCCTTCATCGTACCCAATCGGAGAAATGCTGCGCAACAAGGAAGCGTCAGGCCGCGTCGGCAAGTGGGCTGCGGAGCTGGCTCCTTTCTCCATTGAGTTCCCCCCAAGGACAGCAATCAAGTCTCAAGTCCTAGCGGACTTTGTGGCGGAATGGACGCCACCCACCGCGCCCGCGTCATGCACAGGAGGTGCACCCTTGTGGACGGTGTACGTGGATGGGTCTTGGTGCGCGGATGGTGCGGGCGCAGGAGCGGTGCTCGAGTCCCCGGAAGGCGCCCGTACTAAGTACTCTGCTCGCTTGGACTTCAAAGCCATGAACAATGTGGCTGAGTATGAAGCACTGCTATTGGGACTGCGCAAGGCACGCGCGGCAGGCGCCCGTCGCATCATCGTCAAAAGTGACTCGCAGCTCATCGCGGGACACGTGGACAAGAGTTACCAGGCCAAAGACCCGGAGATGGTCAGGTACCTGGCGCTCGCGGCGAGCCATGGAGAAACACTTCCTCGGCATCACTGTGCGGAGCATCTCGCGCGTGGAGAACACCGAAGCTGACGCCTTAGCCCGTGCAGCCAGTACCATGACGGATATGCCCGCCGCCACATTCTTCGAGGTCCTACAAGCTCCCGCCACCAAAGACTTACCCGAGATACACATCATTGGAGAACAGGATTGGAGGGCCCCTATCTTCAGTTACCTTCACGACGAAGTCGAGCCTGATGACCCCGTGGCGGCGCGTCAGCTCAAAGCCCGCGCCAGGGGCTTTGTCATACACAACGACATGCTGTACAAGCGCGGCGTCTGTGCCCCGTTCCTCAAGTGCATCTCAAAGGAGGAAGGAGCGACATTGCTCGCTGACATACACCAGGGGCTCTGCGGCTCTCACCTCGCCGCTAGGTCTTTGGTTGGCAAAGCCTATCGGCAAGGATTCTACTGGCCGGCCGCGCTGCCCGACGCAGAGAGCCTCGTGAAGACGTGTCCCGCATGTCAGTGGATGGGCAAGGGAACCAACAGGCCTGCACACGAGTTGCAACCTATCCCCCCGTCTTGGCCGCTCGCACGGTGGGGCGTCGACCTGGTCGGGCCGTTCAAGACCGCGTGCCACGGCGCCAAGTTCGTCGTAGTCGCTGTCGACTACTTTTCTAAGTGGGTCGAGGCCGAACCCTTATCCAAGATAACCTCCGCCTCTGTCCAGAAGTTTGTATGGAAGACACTCGTCTGCAGGTTCGGAGTACCGCGTGAGCTCACTGTGGATAATGGTACCCAGTTCGACGCCACTACCTTCAGGGCCTTCTGCACCGGCCTCGGCATCGCGTTATGCTTTGCATCCGTGGCCAACCGAAGGCGAACGGGGCCGTGGAAAGAGCTAATGGCATACTTCTTGCAGGTCTGCGCACGCATTTGTTCGGTTTGCCTGGCGGGACATGGGCAAACGAGCTACCCAGCGTGCTCTGGTCCACCCGCACGACGGCCAGCCGCGCCACCGGCTACACCCCGTTCAAGCTACTGTTCGGTGACGAAGCCGTCACCCCGGAGGAAATCAAGCTCGCCTCACTTCGCATCTCCAGCCCAGCAGATGACGAAGTCCGCGAGGCCGCCGTGGAAGGAGTCGACGCCATTCGCGCGCAAGCAGCATTAAACATTGAGCGATACCAGGCATCCATGGCTAAGGCATACAACAAGACGGTGCATCACCGCCCGATCGAAGCAGGCGATTGGGTACTCAAGCGCAAGGCAAACCCCGAAGGCGATGGCAAGCTCAGTTCCAAATGGGAAGGCCCCTACGAAGTCGTCAGTTCTACGCGCCCGTCTTCCTTCCGTCTCCGTAGCCTCGACGGCGTCCTTCTGAAGCACAGCTGGAACGCCGACAACCTCCGCAAATATTATGTCTAAGTCACATGACGGCTCGTTCTGCGTTCATTTATGTTATCCCCACCTTTTTGATGTGCCTGTACTTTTAACGCCCTCCCAAGGGTTATTGTAATCGCCATGCTACTCTGTTATGCTAATGCGTAGCCCCAATGAATCATATGACGTCTACCTCTGCGTATTCATTGCAGCACTGCGCCACGCCTTCGCCCCAGCATACCGCGAAGTAACATCCCGCGAGCCCGGCAGCGCCCTTCGCCCCGGCATACCGCGAAGTAACATCCCGCGAGCCCGGCAGCGCCCTTCGCGCGTCCGCCCGCGTGGTAACATCCCGCCGCGGCGCGCGCCCTTCGCCCCAGCATACCGCGAAGTAACATCCCGCGAGCCCGGCAGCGCCCTTCACCCCGGCATACCGCGAAGTAACATCCCGCGAGCCCGGCAGCGCCCTTCGCCGCGTCCGCCTGCGTGGTAACATCCCGCCGCGGCGCGCGCCCTCGCCCCGGCATACCGCGAAGTAACATCCCGCGAGCCCGGCAGCGCCCTTCGCCCCGGCATACCGCGAAGTAACATCCCGCGAGCTCGGCAGCGCCCTTCGCCGCGTCCGCCCGCGTGGTAACATCCCGCCGCGGCACGCCCTCAGCCCCGGCATACCCCGAAGTAACATCCCGCGAGCCCGGCAGCGCCCTTCGCCGCGTCCGCCCGCGTGGTAACATCCCGCCGCGGCGCGCGCCCTCGCCCCGGCATACCGCGAAGTAACATCCCGCGAGCCCGGCAGCGCCCTTCGCCCCGGCATACCGCGAAGTAACATCCCGCCAGCCCGGCAGCGCCCTTCGCTGCGTCCGCCCGCGTGGTAACATCCCGCCGCGGCGCGCGCCCTCGCCCCGGCATACCGCGAAGTAACATCCTGTGAGCCCGGCAGCGCCCTTCGCCCCGGCATACCGCGAAGTAACATCCCGCGAGCCCGGCAGCGCCCTTCGCCGCATCCGCCCGCGTGGTAACATCCCGCCGCGGCGCGCGCCCTCGCCCCGGCATACCGCGAAGTAACATCCCGCGAGCCCGGCAGCGCCCTTCGCCGTGTCCGCCCGCGTGATAACATCCCGCCGCGGCGCGCCGCCCTCGCCCCGGCATACCGCGAAGTAACATCCCGCGAGCCCGGCAGCCTCCAACGCCACGTCCGCCTGCGTGGTAACATCCCGCCGTGGCGCGCGCCTTCGCTCCGGCATACCGCGACGTAACATCCCGCGAGCCCGGCAGCCTCCAACGCTGCGTCCGCCTGCGTGGTAACATCCCGCCGCGGCGCGCGCCTTCGCTCTGGCATACTACGAAGTAACATCCCGGCATTCATCGCGTAACGTCTCGTGACTCTGTTGCATTGCTTCAGCGACTAGTCAATAGCTAGTCGCTAGGTTTTTTCGTTGGGATGCACGCGCATTATTCCGGATTATCACAAGCCAAACAGCGACTAGTCAATAGCTAGTCGCTAGGTTTTTTTGTTGGGATGCACGCGCGTTATTCCGGATTATCACAAGCCGAACAGCGACTAGTCAATAGCTAGTCGCTAGGTTTTTCTCGTTGGGACGCACGCGCGTCATTTCAGATTATTACAAACCGAGCAGCGACTACCCAAACAGCCAGTCGCTAGGTTTTTCGTTGGGAGCATAGTGTATCGCGCCGCTATACATTATTACAAGGGATATCGTTCCACCACACTATTACATACGCGATATAAAAGCTAACGTAATGACATCTCAGGTGGCAGAGTCGCGCAAGCAGTCCGCGACCATTGCAAGGAGAGAGAGTGCATCATTGGGGGAAGTTCCCCCCCGCCTCGGTACCCTCTTTGACGCGCCATGTTTGAAAGACATGTGCTCAGCAGGCCGAGTACCGAGGCGCCCAGCCGACGTCTTACGCCCCAAAGTAAGGTCCTGCAACCAGTACAACAAGATGAAAATTGGAGCAAATGCTGTGGCGAAATCCATAAGCTCATCAATATCCGACAACCACATATCAACACCCGAGTACGATAGCTAGGGCGTCCAACGGCGCGCGGGAATGTAAACCGGTTGGTGCATCGGCTAAATGACTTAAGTTCAGCAATCTATGAAAACCTAAATGTCCCAAAAGAAAGCGTACACCAAACGCGCTGACAAATCTAAGTACCCCAAAAAACAAGGCCCTACTCCCCAGAGGGTGAATGGCGTCACACCTCGCCTGCTCCGCGGTCGTCACCCCCAGCAGCGTCATCGTCCGAAGGGGCGTCTACGGCAAGGGCATAGTCCCAGAGAGCCTTCGTGTACTGCATCCCTGCCTTGCGGCGCGCCCACACACGGGCCAAGAAGGCCCTCGCGTCGTCCTCAATCTCGTCCCGTGTAGCACTGATCTGCGTGTCGCTTGGGGGATGTAGCTCGCCGAAGACAGGGCTCCTCGCACGTCTCGCCCGGCCAGGTGCAGGCACGAGAGCGCCATCTCTGTAGCCGCCTGTGCGCATGTCTGAGAGACCGAAACAGTTAGTCACAGCAAAGGCAATAAGAGGTAGGCAGAGTTGGGCAGGAGAAGCCAACCTGTCCGAAGCGTGGGGCGATATCGCGTATATCATCGTACGCGCACGCGGCCCAAGCCAGCCGACCGCGCGCCTCGTCTTCTGCGGGGCCAGCGACGAAGGGCTCCGGACGCGCACCCAACGTCATCCCGAGTTCGTCAATCGCCTGGCACGCGTGCCGCGCAAAGTGGAGGACTTCCTACGAGCGCGCGACGTGCTGAGCCTCACGTTCCGACAACTCAGCCACGCGGGCTTGCTCCGTTGCCAGGTTGGTCCGTAGGCCTCGCACGGTCTTCTCCGAGATAGCCAGCTTCTTGATGAGCTCTGCAACGCTGTCCTCCGCCTCCTTGGCCCTCTGTTCGGCCTCTCGAAGCTGCACCTCCCGCTCCTTCGCTTTCTCCTCGGCTTCGCGAAGCCGGAGCTCTCTCTCCTCCATCTGCTACTGCAAGCTAGACGTCCGCAGCGTAGCAAGCAGACCCTGCGGGAGCAAAGGCGTGACGACACGTCATATGTGAAAAGGGAGGGAGGGAATCTAACGCTCAAGGTGACGTACCTTGAGTAGCGCGGAGCTGGACGCTTCGCATAGCTGGCGCGGTGAAAGCTCGGCAAAGATGTCATCCATGTCCTCCACTCCGATGCGCGAGGTGATCTCTCTGAAGAAGCTAGCCTCGGCCTCCCCACCGGTAAAGCTCGAGGCCGCGAGTCTGCCGGCCGCGCGGAGGGTGAACGCGGAAGAGCCACCCTCACCGGCTCGCGCGGCGGCTCGGGGCACGGAGTCGGGGGCGCCGTGGGGCGTCGGCTGCGATGACCCGGATGTGGCTCCACTCCCCTGGGCGCCGGAGCCACCTGCCTGAGTCATGGGATCCGCGACGCGCGTCGCACAGAACCCGGAGCCTGACGCCGCCTCCGCTGCAGGGTCGTTCCCGCCGGAGCCCCCGCGCGACGAACTGGCCCTCCGGGCGGGGCCGAACACGAAGTGCGCCACGGAAGAGGGCGGCGAAGCATCCGCCCCCGCCGAGAGAGTCCGCGGCTGGGTCAACACCGACCCCTTACCCCCCACCTGGGGGCGAGGAGCAGCCGGTCGAGCCACCCAACCCTCACCGCCAGCCGCCGACGCGCCCGCGCCAGCCGAGCCACCAAGGTCATCATCCGAACGACCCGCGCCCGGAATGTGCCCCATCTCAGATGGTTCATCGCCGGACCCCTTGCCCGATGGCGAGTCGACCGAGAGCGACTCGGTCTCGGACGAGTCCTCGTCCCCCAACTCCGACTGACCCGGGTTCGGGCGCACCCGCTGCCGTGCCGCGTCGGATGTACCCTCGTGGGGACGCTTCCCCGGCGCCGTCCGGTCCGTCGAGGGCACGGGAGCCAGCCGAGGAGGGACTGACCATCCGAAAGCCTCGAAAGACCGATTGCGCCGCGCGCCGACGACGGTCCTCGTGATGGCAGCTGCCTCGATCCTGTTGAGCTTCCTGAGCAGTTGGATGGCCGCTGCCTCAGCATCCTCCGCTGTTGTGGCGCCCCCCGGTTTTTAAGCCGGGAACTCCCTCGTGATCACTGTACCGGTCCCTGGATCAGTAGCCGATACACACGAGTTAACCTGTATATCATCGTCATACATGCGTAAATAATTAAATAGACCGTTAAGGTCGATAATCTGATACCTGTAGCCCAACGGCTATGAACTTGCAGCGTAAAATCCAGCGGAGTTGCGGCTCATCAGTAAGCCATACCCGACAGGCAACTGACTGGGGATTACACCCTAGCTTTCGCGATCGTGATTGCTTCTTCGGATCTGATGTCCCTTTCGTCTGGCCAAATCAACAAGCCAGGTGAGTACATTGAATGTACTCGCAAGCTATTCCCACAGGATGGAGTATACGGAAAATAATTCATGCAGAGGATAAACAAGGAATAGCTCTACTCTAAGCTGATTAATGTGCGGAAAGGTAAGTGCATAATTTAAATACTTGAATAGTAGATTCAAAAGCAATTTAGTAAAACTGTTTAAAGTAAAATGAACAGAATCCTCCCGAGGTAGACCCGGCTACCTCCTTACAATCCTCGAGATAGCTCAGACCATATTACCCTGGGCAACATGTCTAGCTTCTCGGTACCACACTCGACTGACACTATCCTGGATAGCTCAGCGAGTGCCCCTGGCTCAGCCCGTGTATCCCGTATCACACGGCTAGCCTACTCCTCCGGCAATTCCTTGCTACCAGCCTGTAGCGTAAATTGCCCTCTGTGGACACATCATGCCCACGTCCTTAATCCCTTTTCCCATGCTTTCGCAAACAACACTTAGTCTAACCAGTGTGTGGCCTTGCCAGTTCATGTCCATAACCGAGGACGCGGCTATTCGAATAGTTTTTAACACTCTGCAGAGGTTGTACGGCTTTACCCACAAGATGTAGGTCACCCTGGAAGTACTTTGCAACGTATACTGCCAGGATTATTACAACGAGACTTTCGCCCGCTTCCATACCAGAGTTGGACCCGCTAGGTGAATACCCAAGTTTGCATGTCCTGGACATCAAATTGGGGCTCTCCACCTTTGTGTCGTATCAGCACCTCCCGCCTGGCGTAGGTGGATCCTCTAGGGCTTAAAACACCTAGCACTAACTCCCTACTTCCCACGGGTCCAAACCCTAATACTTGCCGGGGTACTAAGCCAAGTCCTTCCCATAAAGGACATGTGGACGTACGGTAATGGAACCGGTTTAGCGGCACTTAGGCTCGGTCCTTAACTGATTCGAGTAGGACTCCATTTCCCGACCCCATGACGTCCTGGACGATCATGGCTCCAACCAATGTTCTACATCCCCGAACATCACTTAACATTCCTACCCGAATCCAAATCATCTCCTCTTTTCTTTTGATTTATGATAAACCTTTATTTGTGAAAGTCACCTCAGACAGCATATGCTATCCGAGGGTTTGTTTTCCCATATCCCAACGGGATGTTTAAAACTTGGTTTTTGACTATAGCAGGGCTAAGCATGGTTAACACCTATAACCTTAATTATTCGACGGTCGAGAGTCGACCGCTGAATATACCTAGGGTTACAAGGAAGGATATTCGGACCTAGGTATCTTGCAACTAATGGGTATAACTACCTCTACATAAAATATCGATATTAAACACATAGCATGCAGAATTTCGTAAACAAAATATTCATAACTTTGCATATATGGGATTTCGACATGATCGAGTGGGGAATGCTTGCCTGGCAATATTGTCCCGGTCTTGGTCTTGAATCCGATTCGTCAGTTGTCCGAGTTCCTTTGCGCGATAATTCCTAACGTTGTATCTACACGTCGAAAAGAACGGCGAATAAATCAACGATGCAAAGAAGAACCAAATAACATTGTATCAGAAACTTCAGCACATGAAATCATAACGCTCTTGACAACTGTTTGATTCTAAGGGCTACAAGAAATAAAGGGCGCGGAAATGGCTCGCTGCCGCGGTAGGAGAGAAGTGGTAGGCGATGATAGCTCGACACGGCAGGAGTTAGGCAGCAGGGACAAGGTTTTGCTGCGGTAGGAACAATGCGGCGACGGTAGAGGCTTGCCGTGGCGGAGGAAGGTGACAACGGCAGTTGCCGCGGCGGGAGAGGGGCTGTCGCGGCGTTGCCACGGTAGGGCATCGCTTGTCGCGGCGGAGACTGGATTGTCGCGGCAGTGAATGGCTTGCCGCGATGCTGCCGCGGTGGACAAAAAGGGCTGTCGCGGCGGGGAGAAATTGTCGCGGCGGGGTACTGTCATGGTGACGGAGAGGTTGCCACGACAGGGCAAGGGAGCTGCGACAGTAGCTTGTCGCGATGAAAGAAATAGCTGCCGTGGCGGCAAGGCTTTAGAATAAAAGAATCGGGCTTTAGGTTATCCGGATAAACATAGCTACCACACACGGTGGTTACCGATGTAAAAGATCTGGACCCTATTGCTAGCCAATGATCACAGTCCTCAAATATGCTTCTAATGGTAACACACTGCGATCCACATATCCTCTATTTCAACAGTGTACGCACTAGCCTGTGTAATTATTCCTAGCGTTAGCTCATGGGTTAAACATTATCCGGACAGCGTAACCGTTACTTGTACGCGAAATATTTCCTAGCCTTAAACATTTGATATCACTTGCAACTACTTGCCATTTACACAACTGACCTCAATTAACTAACTAGCTACTAAATGGGTCAAAACGTTATTGGTTATTATTTTAGCAGCGATTGCCTAGCTAGTCAGTGAACTAACTACACTAGCTAACTAACTAACTAGCGGGCTAACTGACCAGCTAATTAATTAACTAATCTAACTAGCTACTTGACTAACTACTAATCAACTAATTAACTAACTAATCAGCTAACTAATTAACTAACTAATTAACTAACTAGCTAACTATCCAATTAACTAATTAATTAACTAACTACCTTAGCTAATTAACCAATTAACTAATCGATCAACTAATTAACTAATTAGCACACTAACTGGTTAACTAACTACTAACTAACCGAAACAGCTAACTAATGAACTAATAACTAACTAACTGCTTAATTAATTAGCTAACTAGCTGCCTTAGGGTTTAAGTAACTCACTAACGGTAACCGGTTCTTACTCAATTAGTGAACTCGGTTAACTACCACCGAGTAGCAGAGCAGAGGGATGTGCGGCCGAAGGAAGAAAAGGTTAGGGGAGATGGGGACCAGGAGGCGGCGGCGTGCTGGACTGGGGCCGGCGGCAGCAGGTCTTGGGCCCGGTTCTAGCAGGGCTTGAGTGAGGGGAATGAGAGTTCGGCCGAGTTGAGAGGAAGAGCTTGAGAGAAAGGGACTGAGGAGGAGCTTGGGGCGAGAAGGGAGATGCTCTGTTTGCACATGCTGGAGGACAGGCGGTGGAGGCGGCTTACTGACGGCGGCAGAGGGGAGCACCGGCGTGGCGGCCTCGGGGCAGGCGAGCAGCTACGCCGGCGGTGGCGGAGCAAGGCTCGGGAATTTGGACCAGTGGCGGGCGGTGAGAGGAAGGACGGCCGCGTCGGTGTCCGGCGGACCCAAAAGCGGCGCTGGTCGGAGCTGGCTGGAGAGGGCCGTCGGCGAGGGGACAGGGTGTTCTGCCGGGGCGGCGGCTCGGGAGTTTCTCCGGCATCCAGCGGCAAGATCTGAGCGGCGGCGACAGCAAGCGAAGTGATGAGCTGGTGGATTGGTGGCGGCGGAGAATGAAGTGGCCGACGGGACCGGTGGGGCAGGGCGGCCGTGGTGGCGGCGTGAGGAGCGGCCGTGGCAGATCTGAGCAGGCGGGTGGGTGCTAGGTGGAGTGGTGGCCGGGCGACGCTGGAGAGGAGCAGATGCGGTGGTTTAAGAGCTCGGGCGGCAGCAGGGCTTAGCAGAGGAGGCGCGCGGCGCACTTGGTGGCCGCGGCGGCTTGGGCGGTCGGCGAGCAGAGGAGGTGCCCTGGGGGCGTCGGCGCGCTCGGGGAGCTTGGGGGCAGCGGCGGCGGGGCTTTGGACAGGATGGCGGCGAGGCAGCTCGGAGTAGGGAGCTCGAGTGGGGAGTGGAGCAGAGGCTGGAGGCAACGCCGCGGTGGCTGGAGTAGCTGGAGAACAGGGTGAAGTGAAGCTCGGGAAATGGCAGGAGCTAGGGAGCTCAAGTAGAGAAGAAGGTGGCAGCCTGCGCTGTGGAGCTACACGGGGAGGTGATGGCCACTGCTGTAGCTATAGGGGAAGATGGGGAAAGTTTGGCACCGATTTTGAGCTGGCGTGCTGCGTGTCCATTGCGAGCAGTGCTCAGGGCAGGTGAGAGAGAGGGAATGAGGGAGACAAGGAAGAAGACATGCAGAAGGGCTTGCTCGTGGAGGTTGATGGAGCTCCTGGGGTGAGTGAAAAAAAAGAAGCTTGGCTGAGGAAGGGGTTAACTAGGGAAGGAGCTATGGAGCTCACTGAGGTGGAGGAGAGCTGGCAGTGAAGGGATGTGTGAGGGTGAGGGGACGGGTGAGTTGAATGACAATGCTGTGTCGGTGCTGTAGGAGTATAGGGGAGTTAGGCATTGATTCTGCTGGTTGTGCTATTGTAGGTGTACAGAGGTACGAGCTGAGGTTAGGGTGTGCTGTACAAACAGGAAAAATTTGGCACCACTTTGTCCTAGCTAGTTGCTGTGGCAGGGCAACAGTGCACGGGCTGCTGTGGAATTTGGGTGTTGAATTCTAGCACAAGGGAGGTATTTGGTTAAATAACTATTCTAATTAAACTAGGAGGTGATCATCTGCGGAGTCATGGAGTGCAATATATACACATGCGGTTTGTTTTATTCTTGCTACTCCACGAGAAAGTTTGGCTCCATCGGCATGCTATTAAACCGGTGCGATGAGGGGGAATAATTAATCCGCATGCAAGATTCAAAATGGCATGTCTTATTTCGAAGGATTCTGTGGGAACTGACGCAACTTTTTGAGGGAACTCGAATGACCGCATGCGATGATGTGTTGGGGTTTCCAAGGTGTATGTGCCCATATACGCTCGGGAAGATTTAAGCACGTATATAGGGTGGCGACGGGGCTAGGATAATGGCAAGGCCATGGCGGTTAGGGTTCGGAAGGTATTGTATAGGATTGCGGCAGAATTAAAGATAAGTCAGGGTTTTAGGGGAAATTGGATTTGAATAGGAAGGAAATAATCCGGGAGCTCAGATTTAGGGTTTCGAGCGTGGCAAGAGGAGGCAGAGACATGGGACTCGAGGAGAACATTTGTCTCGGCTGGGGACGGTTGGTGACTGGGTACCGACTAGGGAGGAAGAGATGGATGCTGGAGGGCATTGGTGGTGGGAATGCAAGAATAAGCGACCACATATGGGATCAAGTGTTGAACGGGATGGTCCGCGTTGTCGGACGTTGCTTCGGGGAAATAGGGTTTTCGTGCCTGGCATTTAGCTTTACCAAGATTTCGAACTACAGATTTAATTGGGTGTGTTTTCAGCTGACATTAACAACGAAAAAGTTTTTGTTGGTCCTAATTTTTGGGTTTTGGAAAATCAGGGTGTGACAGCTGTCATACCTAACCAGACAATAACGAAGGAGTTACGGTTGAGAATACCAAGTCTTGGGAACTCGAGATGTGCTGCGCAACCCCGTGAGCATACCTTCCGCCGGGCGGCAGTCGACGAACGCGAGGGGTCGGTGCGGGACCCCTGCCGGCAACCGGGCTAGGCCCAACTCCCAGTGCGCCGCGAGCGGAGCGATGCCCAGCGCGCAGTACTCCTCCACCAGATCCCGCACGCATAGCTCCTTCGACATCCGCTCGAGGGCGGCTTTTCGAACTCCGTCGCCAGAGGAGAGGCGCGGGGTTGCGCAGCTGGGGGGAGTAAAGGCCCGCGCGTGCTTGTAGCCGAGATCGCCAACTCGATAGAAGAACCAGGAGCGCTTCCAGTCGTCCCACTTGTCCCTAGTGGAGGACACGGGGAAGGAGCAGCTGCGCCCGCGCCGGAAGCGGAAGCTGACGGTCCCGAAGCGCGAGTAGAGGCCGTCCTCGAGAGGGGAGGGGGACGTGACGGGCTCGAAGAAGTAGCCAAAGCATGTGGCGGTTCCCCTCAGCCTCATGGTCCGGAGCGCCCACTCATACGAGGCGAGCTTGACGATGGCGTTGGGATGGAGGTCGGAGATCTCAAGGCCGTAGTAAGCCAGCACCTCGTTGAAGAAGCTGCTGGCGGGGAGACACAGCCCCGCCATGAACTGATCGGCGAACACGACGATCTCCCCCGGCTCGGGTCGAGCGACGTGCTTGTCCGACGGCGGGATGCGTGCCCCGTGCGGGCCCCCATCGGGCGGAAGATGGCCCAGCGCGATTAGGCCGTCCAGCGTCTCCCTCGTAACCGCGGTGGCGCCAAGGAAGCGAGAGAGGTCGTTCTGATGGTCCTTTTTCCGGTTGATCACGTCTCCGGTGGCAGCCATCTGGAAAGGGGAAGATAGTGAGCTGCATTGGTAGGACGGAGTGTGACGACGGTAGGACGATCGTGTCTTACCGTAGCTTGAGCAAGAGGTGAAGGTGGTCGCAGAACCTCGTCGCGCAGAGCGGCGTCTTCCTGAAGCCGCTCTAGGTACGACCAGCCTCGGCGCCGAATGGTGTGCGAACGGGGCGCCCGACGGGAGACGACGACTCGACGCAGGAGCGAATGGAGCCGTGGGAGAATCGGGTGATGCGCGGCCCTTCCGAGCGACCGCGCGCGCGCGCGTAGGCGGCTGACCGCAGCGCGAGAACGTGTCCCCTTTCCCGCAGCCGGAACCAAGCGGAAGAGCGGCGCCTCACGCGTCCCGTCGTCGAGTCAGCTCGCCGCTCTGTACCCCGGCCGTCACCCCGGCCTTCCGACCGGGCTACGCCGCCGCGCCGAGTCCCGTAGTAGCCCGGGCTACCCCGGCCCCCCAGTCCAGGCTACACCACTGCCTTAAAGCCCAGCCGCAGCACGCCGCTCGCCGCCGCTAAGTCCCGAACCCCGGGCTACCCCGGATGGAGCCCGGGTTGTCGCTGCCGCCTTGAAGCCCGGCCGTAGCACGCCGCTTGCCGCCGCTATGTCCCGAACCCCGGGCAACCCCGGATGGAGCCCGGGTTGTCGCCGCTGCCTTGAAGCCCGGCCGCAGCACGCCACTTGCCGCCGCGAAGTCCCGAACCCCGGGCTACCCCGGATGGAGCCCGGGTCGCCGCCGCCGCCTTGAAGCCCGGCCGCCGCACGCCGCTCGCCGAGCCCCGGCCTAGCACGCACCCGGCCTGGACCCCGGGTGGGGCCCGCGTCGCCGCCGCCAAGTCTTGAACCCCGGATGGAGCCCGTGCGCCGCCTCGACTTGAACCCCGGACGTGAACCCCGGCTGCCAAGTCTTGAACCCCGGGTGGAGCTCGCGTCGCCGCCGCCGAGGTCTTGAACCCCGGGGTACCCTGATGCCGAGCGCCGCTGCCAAGTCTCGAAGCCCGGCCTGGACCCCGGACAGAGTCCGGACTACACCGGAGAGCGCCGCCGCCTGGAGCCCGGGCTACCCCGGATCTGAAGCCCGGGCTACCCCGGATCTGAAGCCCGTGCGCCGCCTCGCCTTGAATCCCGGACTTGAAGCCCGGGTGACCCCGACCCGATGCGCCGCCGCCAAGTCTTGAACCCTGGATGGAGCCCGTGCGCCGCCTCGCCTTTAATCCCGGACTTGAAGCCCGGGTGACCCTGACCCGGTGCACCGCGGCCAAGTCTTGAACCCCGGATGGAGCCCGTGCGCTGCCTCGCCTTGAATCCCGGACTTGAAGCCCGGGTGACCCCGACCCGGTGCGCCGCCGCCAAGTCTTGAACCCCGGGTCACTCCGGCACCGAGCGCCGCCGTCAAGTCTTGAACCCCGGGCTTCCCCGCCTTGAGCCGCGCCGGACCCCGGGCTACCCCGCCTTAGGCCACGCCGGATCCCGGGCTTCCCCGCCTTGAGCCGCGCCGGACCCCGGGCTACCCCGCCTTAGGCCCCGCCGGATCCCGGGCTTCCCCGACTTGAGCCATGCCGTGAACCGGGCTACCCCGCAGCAAACCGGAGTGCCAGACCCCGGATGAAGCCCGCCGGACCCCGGGCTACCCCGCCTTAGGCCGCGCCGGATCCCGGGCTTCCCCGACTTGAGCCGCGCCGTGACCCGGGCTACCCCGCAGCAAACCGGAGTGCCGGACCCCGGATGAAGCCCGCCGGACCCCGGGCTTCCCCGCCTTGCGCCGCGTCGGACCCCGATCTACCCCGCCGCCGGCCGCGCCGAGTCCCGGGCGAATCCCGCAGCAAACCGAAGCGCCGCCGAACCCCGGATGAAGCCCGGGCGGGTCCCGGGCTACCCCGCCGTAGCCTGCGCCGCCGATCTCCTGGGACCCCGGGCTAGCCCGCCGCCGGCCACGCCGGATCCCGGACGCACCCCCGGGAGGAGCCCGACCTACCCCGCACCGTGCCCGGCGTACCGCGGAGCCCGCGCCCCGCACCGGCTGACACCTGTGTTGGAGCTACCCCGGGCTCGTGCCTTCGGACGCGTGCGCCGAGATCTCTGGGAAGGCTGGGCGGTGGCAACTGAGGCGTGGAGAAGGATTGGAAAGGGGAAAAGGAGGAGGGGCCGGCGGCACCTTTTATACCCCCCTAGCTCCAACCGCCCTAAAAAAATGATAATAAAAAATATGATAGTTGAGATGAACGGATAAGGCTCCGGACGAGTGGCCGCCCCGCCCTGCGCCGACCGGGCTACGCCACCGCCCCGGGCACGGCATGCCTACTCCGGGCAGCTCGTGCGTTCCGGACATGTTAACTTCCCTGGGCAGCGTGGGCGCTCTAGACATGGCGCAGTAGCTCCAAACCTCACGTGTACCCCGGGCATAGTACATTTTCCCCGGACATAGGACCACCTCGTACATGACGCGTATACTGCGGACGCGGAGCTCTTGACGCACACCCCGGACGCAGGGCTCTGGACTACTCCGGAGGCATCCCCCTACCCCGAATGCATGGCTCCGCTCCGGACGCCGTGCGTCCGCTTTAGACGACGGGTCTACTCCCGACAACTCGCCCACTCCGGGTCACCTGGATGCATCGCCTCTGCACTAGGTACGAAGGCCCTGTTTGCCGGGTGAAGGAGATGGAAGATCGACTCCGAGGGAGGACCTCGTTGGCCCGGGCCGCCCGTCAACCCCTTTTTTAGGGGTATAACGCCGGTCCGGACGGGCGCTTCTCGACCGCCCACACCGGCAAGGGGCTACTGTTGAGAGAGGGGTCCCCGTGCGCCCCGAACGCCACGAGCAACGGTAAGGTGCACATCCCCGCTACAAACTCACGCCTAACTCTTTTGCAGACACGAAATGCGGGGTACACGCGCAAGTGCAGACGCGGGGTACGTGCGCAAGTGCAGACACGGGTGCAAGCGCAGGTGCAGACGCGGGTGCAAGCGCAGGTGCAGACGCGAGTGCAAGCGCAGGCGCAGACGCGGGTACACGCGCAAGTGCAGACGCGGGGTACGTGCGCAAGTGCAGACGCGGGTGCAAGCGCAGGTGCAGACGCGGGTGCAAGCGCAGGTGCAGACGCGGGGGCAAGCGCAGGTGCAGACGCGGGTGCAAGCGCAGGTGCAGACGCGGGGTACAAACACCCCGAGAACAGGACCCCCCATGTGACGTACCGTACGGCATGTCGTACCGGACGTCACGTAGATGCTAGGGTACATGCTTCCGCGGGTGACATGTAAATGACCTGCGTGCCCTTGTCCGTACGGTGGACCGGGGGTAAGACCGTAACCTACCTAGGGGCAGAATTGTAATCCGGCCATGCGCTCCCCGAGGCCTATAAATAGGAGAGCACCCCCCAGGTTGGGGGTACGGAATACAAGCTACACTCACTTCATGACTCGCCCAAATTTTCACTAAGTGTTGGTTCGCTGCTGCGCGCCCCGTCTCGCTATCCCTCGCGCACACCCGGGTGACCCAGCACTCAACCGGGGGTGCCTCAAGTTCACTGTCCGACCGCGTAGTCGACGACAGTCTCCGTTCGGTGCGGGCGTACGAATAGTGCCGTAGGTCGTTCTTGCTGCGATTGACCGGTCCTTAGGTTTAGTCGGATGGAGGGCTCCGTGGCTCCTCGTCATCAGTAAACGCGATAAGGGGTCTTTCGTACAGCTTGTCGTGGCCATGGCAGCACCTCCGTATTCCTTAGCTGAGGGGAGACTCCGGTTGCTTGGCTAGTAAATTCTATGCTTGCTCGATCGACAAGGTCTCACTCTACCCGAGGTATCTTCTGCTCCGAGTGGCCGGAGACGTGGATAAGCGTACAGGTTCCGTCGATCTAGTCGTACTCGCACTTCCTTCCCTTCCTTTACTCGGGATCAGGGGGACATTGCTACGGAACTGGGGAGCTTAGTCAACCAGGCCTTAGGTCTGGTCAGGTGGGGGGCTCAGTGGCTCCCCTGTCACCTGCAAACGCGTTAAGGGGTTTTCCTTGCGTCCCTGGCAGTTGCAGCGCAGGAACCTTTTTCCTTTGCGCAGGTCGAAGAAGTCGGTACTCGTACTCGTATCTCGACTTTACCGTATTCTTATCCAGCCCCCGACTGACTGTTCGAGAGATATCTCGGATAGGCAGTCTGAATTGATAATGAGAAAAATGAACTAAGAACTTTGTATTATTTAAGAAAACTGTGTCTTTTACAGACTACTGTAAGAAAACAATTCTAAGAAAGGACTAAGAAACAAAACTAAGCCGTCCCCTCCTCATCTGGCTTGTCGTCGGTTGCGCCAAAGACTCCTGTCCTCTTGTCGTGACCCTGCTGACCGAACTTTGTTGAGTGCGCGTGCTGGGCGGCGGCGCCCGGAGCGTCTTATCGTCGACTTGTTCGTAGCTTGACGACTCTTGAGGCTGGTGTTGGTGCAACTTCGGAATCCGCCGATGAGGAGGCGATGGTTGTACGATCTTACCGGCGGCGGTTGTACTGGACTCTCTAACGGACGCGACCTTTCTACCACTGATACGAGCGACCTGGATCGGGCGGCTTCTCCCGAGGAACCGTTGTCCTGTCCGGGGAAGGCCCTGTTTTTCTCCCAGCTCCGACTTAGTCGTGGAGCTTTTTCTCCAGCTTGGAGGGGTTACTTTCCGGAGTCGTTGCTCGTAGCCGTGGGGGCGGTCTTGACGACGTGGAGGCGGGAGCCTCGACGTTGGCGTCCTGGGTAGAGGGTAGGTGCTGCTCCGCGAGGTCGAGGCTGCGCTTGTCGCAGAGGAGTGCTTCTCTGGGGGAGCTCCTTATCGTGAGGACACCCTTTGGGCCCGGCATCTTTATGCACTGGTAGGCGTAGTGCGTAGCTGCCATGAACTTGGCCAGGGTAGGTCGCCCCAAGATAGCATTGTAGGCTGTCTCGAAATCGACTACATCGAACAGGATTTTCTCTGTTCGGAAATTCTCCGGTGTACCGAAGGTAACCGGGAGCGTGACTTGCCCTATCGGCGTGGCCGATGAGCCCGGGACGATGCCGTGGAAAGCGTGCGTCACCGTCTGCACGGACGACCGTGGCACTTGCATGGCATCGAGGGCGTTGGCGAATAGGATATTGAGGGAGCTCCCTCCATCTATTAGCACGCGGCCCACTCGGCAATTGTTGATCGTTGGCTCGACCACGATCGGGTACCGTCCCGGTCGAGCACAGTTTTTCGGGGCAATCGGTCTGGTCGAATGAGATTGCTACCTCGACCACTTGATCGCTCGAGGGACTCGCGGTACACTCGCGAGGACTTCCCGGGCGATCGCCTTGTACTGCCTCTTGGACTCGTAAGAGGTCGAGCCCCCGAATATGTGCTCAATTGCTCTGACATGCCCCTGGAAAGGCTCAGGGGTGGATTCGTCGTCGTCGGAAGATGTCTCCCGGCTGTTGTTAGCGACCTGAGGGTTCTCCTCGCGGAACCTCTCTCGCTCTTCCCGAAGGTATTTCTTGAAGATGCGACACTGTCGCAGATCATGCGAGTCCGTCTGGTGAAAGTCACACCAGGGCTTGGACGTCTTGTCGGAGGACGTTGTAGGCTTATCCTTGGGGCGTGGCTTCCAGGTGCGTTTCTCGGAGACGTCGGCCATCACCTCGTCGGTTCTGGTCCTCTTCTCCTTGTTCCCTCCGGAGGGCTTCTTCTTGCGCTTAGTCTTGCGCGAATCGCCTCTTGACCGGAGGGGAGAGCTGGTCGATTCACCCCGCTGCTGCTTGATATAACGCAGGGTTTCCTCCGCACAAGCAGCCTTCTCGGCCAGGTCCATGAGCTGCCTGGTGGTTCTTGGTGGCCGCATGATCAGATCGTGCGTGCACATCTCGTTTCGACTGCCCCGAGTGAAGGCGCGGATGACATCTGAGTCCGTTATCTCGGGTATAGTGTTGCGGACAGCACTAAACCTCTTCGTGAACTCACGGAATGTCTCATCTGGTCGCTGGACGACGAGGAATAGATCGTCGACCCGACCAGGCCTGGGAAGGTACCCTGGAAGTTCCCGAGTAGCATGTCGCATAGCTGTCCCCAGGAGCGGATCGTTCCTGGGGGGGAGGTTCGTCAACCACGTCCTAGCGGCTCCTCTGAGAGCGGTAGGGAGGTAGTTGGCCATTACCTTCTCGTCACCGCCGGCCGCCTCGATCGCGGTGGTGTAGATCTGGAGGAACTCCACGGGATTCGTGGTTCCGTCATACGATTCAAGCGAGCCGGGCTTGAAACGAGAAGGCCAGCGCACCTGTCGGAGTTCCTGGGACAGCGCCTGACATCCCGCTGAAGGATCCCCGATAAGGCACGTTCTCGCCGCTATTCGGGGTCGAGGACCGTCCCGAGCATTGGCGTTGTGTAAGTGGTCTCTCCGAGAAGGTTGCTGCTCCTCCTGGCGCCTCTGGCGGCGGCGCCGCTCGAGCTGTTCTCGGAGGTCCACCGGCTGCTCCTCCTGAGGAGACCGGTTCCTGGGGTGTCGTCCCTCCTGATCCCGTTCTTCCAACGGAGGAGGGGTATCCACCCGAGTAGAGCTGCGGGCCACCGATCGGGCTCGAGAAGACTCGGCCTGGTTCTGAGCCTCCTGGAGGTCAGCCCCCAGCCGTCGTAGCCACTGCTCACCCGCGGGCATAGATAGATCCGCTACGGGAGGCTGTGACAGTAGGTTGCGCACTTCCGCAAGTCTTCGAGCAGTTTGGGACACGTACTCCCTCGTTCCCGGGGGGGATCTTTCTCCCATAGCAGGCAGGTCTCCGTTCCGACGAGGAGTTCTCTCCCCGTCAGCGGGCAAACCTCCGTCCGCGTGGGAGGGAGCCAGCGCATTGCGCGGCTGTGAGCCCCCGGGCAGATTCTGATCTTCGGGGTCTTCTCGACCGTCGTCGATCGCGAGTACCATCCGAGGTTCTTGGCTGGACGACGTGTACTCGTATTCCATCGCGTTGTCCTCATTAGACACGACGCGGGTAAAAGTCTTGATCGTTCTCACGATCAGAATTAGCAGGAGAAATTCCAGCCATGGGGCTGGTCGTTCCTGCCGGGGGGTCGTCATTCAAGACCAACTTCCCGCTGAAGGCCCTGGCGCACTCGGTTCTGAAGTGATCAGCTTCGCAATCTGAGTCCTCTCCAGGGGCGTATTCTTCGAAGTCAACTCGATCCGTTATCGGGTACGGGTCCATAGGGCCAAAGTTGTCGTAGAAGCCCTGGTCCGAGTACCCAGTACGGGGCGAGGTTGCGACCGGTTTTCCTGCCGTGCTTGCTACTTCCTCCCTCGGTCGAAGCCGGGGAGGGCTGTGCAAACGGCGCTGGGATCTGATCGCGCCTAGTTGCGCGTCCTGCCGACTTTGATCTTTCCTCGACGACTTGGTCCGGAGAGGTCCCCACGGTCGGCGCCATCTGTCGACGATCGGTGAACCGGCGATCTTACGGTACTCGTGAGATGATGATTACTGGGGGGTAGGGACCTCTAGGGGCCAAACGCCAAGAGATCTGACAGCAGGGGACAGCCGTTTTTATACAGGTTCGGGCCTCCCTCAGGATAATAACCCTACGTCCTGTTGCTATATATTGATCGGGAACACGCTTTACAATGGGGGTGTATGTTAGTGGCTATCCTAGGCCTAATCGTAGACTAATCCTAGCTAATCCTTCGGGCTCGACTCCTTCAAGACTGCGGGTCTTCTAGGGCTTCACCTCCTGGGATCCTAAGCTGCTGCGACTAGTTGAATCTGCTAGACCTGTTGGGCTTGACCTTCCCTATGGGATTGCTGATCCTTATATAGGGGGTACCCAGGGTCGTACTGGACGTGGACTCACGCCCGAGTAGGACTCTGGCTTCCTCAAATGCCGGGATTGACTTTCCTAATTTGTGGGGAGTCTTCCATCCTTAGAAGGGTTACCTTATCCTCCGAGGATCCTTAGCAGACACGTGGTACCTTCCTAAAGCCTCGGGGAACTGTACACGGATACCCTTAATACACGGGATACCGTACTATTCATCATCACAAGCAAAGCAAAGGGGAGGGGAGGCCCTCTCTTCGCACACGAACACGTCACCGTGTACCCCCGACGCCGAGCGCGATGCGCAGGACACGGAGCCGGGGGAGACTCGCCGGTGAGCGCGATACGCAAGACACGCCGACGAGTGCTTTTGGGAACCCGAAACCCCACACCCCCGGGAGGGACCCCGTCAGGGAGTGCGGCGGCTATGGGCTGCCCTAGGTCGACCTGATCGCCCCTAGGGCCTCGAGTTTCGTTGCCGTGTAACACGAAGAACAACGAAGAACGAGAAGCAGAAAAACAAGGATGAGTAGATGAAAAGATAATATATTGATTGCGTCGATTGGGAGAGTTCCACCTCAATCGGCCATATACCCTTCATATTTATAGGGTACGCCCGGTCTTTGAGCTACAATAGGACTCCATCTCGTACAAAGATATATTTCCATACAACCTCGAGATAACTTCCTAATCTGATCGAATTAACCGCCGTGATCTGGACTCTGCCTTGTATACGAGATATCCTTCCATGTCAACCGGGAGTCTTTCCAAATCTCGTACTTTCCTTTAAACGTCACGATCAGTTTCTGTTCCTTGTGTCTCAAGTTAGGGCTTCGAGCGCAAAAAGATTTCAATCCGGGAACGTCACAACTTGCCCACCGACTTGGCACTACCGGAACTTGGGTGCACCCTTTGGAATCCGACTGGGACCCATTCGGGAACGCGAGTACTCGGGAATATGGGAACTCGGAAAACGAGTACTCAAGAACACGAGTACTCGGGGACGTGGGGAGCTCGGGGTCCGGCACTCGGATTTTGTCAATACTTGGTACTCGGGAGCATTGCTCGGAATCTTCTGCTCGGGGACACGAGTACTCGGGGCCGCTAGTACTCAGGGACACGAGTGCTCAGGGACATGAGGACTCGGAAGCACTGCAGAGCAACTCGGGCATACTGCTCGAGAACGCGAGTACTCGGGGACATGAGTACGCAGAAGCACTGCAGAGCAACTCAGGCACACTGCTCGGGAACGCTGCTTCGGGGACGCCGCTCGGGATCTTCTGCAAACTTGGTGTTGCGGGCTACTCAATGCGGATCACGACTCGATGTGCTGTGCTCTTCGGGGGTACTGCCAAATTTGGTCGTCAACACATGCCCCCCTGTTTTCGGTACAATTGCATTTACCGAAAATAACAAGACAACTCCTTAGGACGATGCAAACTATTTCATCGGCCACCTCCTCTTCTCAGGGTGATAAGACATATCGGCCACAGCTTTTGTTATGCTTCTTGCCACACGCTTGGGTGGAACTTCTTCAGATACTTGCCATTGAGAGCTCGTGGTAGCAAAGTACCCTGTATGGATTCTACTAAGTATTAATTTCCAGGAACCACCCTCGCAACTCGGAAAGGTCCTTCCCAAGTCGGCGACCATTTTCCAAACTTGTTATCCTTTGAGCCGACTGGTAAGATTACCTTCCATACCAGGTCCACCGACTTGAAAGCTCTTCGGCTTGACCTTTTTGTTATATGCTCTGGCTACTCTCAGCTTATCTCTTTCTATAGCCCTTAATGCATTCAACTGTTTATCGGCAACTTCATCAAGATTATCCATCATCAAGTTATAAAAATCTACCGCCGACAAATCATTTTGTTTAGCCAATCTTAAAGCACCCAGATTTACCTCTACGGGTAAAACGGCCTCTTGTCCATACACGAGTTCGTAGAGAGTCACCTTCGTAGCACTGTGTCTTGAAATTCTATGTGCCCACAACACCTCGGACAACACCTCATGCCACCTCCTCGGATTGTCTTCAATCTTCTTTTTGATAAGCTTGATCAATACCTTATTGCTGGACTCGGCTTGTCCATTGGCTTGGGCATAATACGGAGAGGAATTGAGCAACTTTATTTTGTAGGACTCGGCAAACTCTTTTACTTGTTCCGCCATAAATGAAGTACCTTGATCCGTAGTCAGAGTTTGAGGGATACCGAACCTATGTATAATGTGTTCGGTTATAAATCGAATTACCTCCACATGTGTCATATTCCTGAGAGGAACTGCTTCGGACCACTTGGTGAAGTAATCCGTTGCCACCAATACGAACCGATGCCCTTTTGAGGAAGAAGGATAGATTTGTCCAATGAATTCTAGTCCCCAACTTCTGAATGGCCACGGCTTGATAATAGGATGTAACACGGCAGCAGGAGCGAGTTGAATGTCACCAAACTTCTGGCAGGCTTCGCACCCCTTGTAATACCTGAAGCAGTCACTGATCATAGTCGGCCAATAAAACCCAGCACACCGTAATAACCATTTCATCTTGTGCGCCGACTGATGAGTGCCGCAAATGCCTTCATGTACCTCTCCCATTGCAACTCTTGCTTGGTCCTCACCCAAGCATTTCAAAAGAACTCCGTCGACCGTTCGGCGATAAAGATCATCATCGATCAAAAGGTATTTGAAAGCCATCCGCCGAATGACTTGGTCCGCCCTCTTACTCAGATCCTGCAGGTAATCAATGATCGACTTCCTCCAATCTTCTTTGTTGTCCGTACTCGGTTTTTCACTGGCGACCGAATCGGCGAGTTCCGACTCGGCCTTTCCTATCAAGTCGGGCCTAAGCATCGGCTCTTGAGAAATATGGAAGACACCATGACTAACATGGTAGTCGGATGCTTGTTGTGCCAACTCGTTTGCAACCCAATTTTCTTGTCTAGGTATATGAGTAATGCTAAAATAATCTAGGGCGGAGATTATGTCTAGACACTTATCAAGATAAGTATTAAGTGATTCGTCAAGACACTGATAAACCTTGGATACTTGTTGGACTCCTAACAACGAATCACCGAAAGCCTCAATATGTGTAGCACCTATGGCAATTAACAGCTCCAAACCGAATAGCAGTGCTTCGTACTCGGCTTGATTATTTGTGCAAAAATATTCTAAGCGGCATGAGGCTTCGAAAACAGCACCATAAGGAGATGTATAAACAATACCAACACCTTGGCCATTGCTGCAAACAGACCCATCAAAATATAACCTCCATGGTACTATAGCAACAAGATCAATATTGACACTTTTCTTGGTGTCAACCCGATGTTCGACAATAAAGTCAGCAACGATTTGGCCTCTCATAGATTTTAAAGACTCATAAGCCAAATCGTACTCGATCAAAGCATAAGCCCACTTGCCAACTCTACCGCTAAGAATCGGTCTATGCAACATGTACTTGATGACATCGGTTTGGCAAGCTACTACGCAAGCACTAGATAGCAAATAATGTCTCAACTTTGCGCAAGCATAATATAGGCATAAGCATAATTTCTCCACGAAAGTGTACCTTGTCTCGGCATCGAGTAGTCGCCAACTCAGGTAAGTGATAGCATGTTCTTTTCCTTCGGTTTCCTGGGTTAACACGGCTCCGATGACGCCCTCCTCTGTTGCAATGTAAAGTCGAAAGGGTTCCCCATGCCTGGGTGCCTTCAACACTGGGGGTGTAGATAAGTATCCTTTGATCAACTCGAACGCCTCTTGCTGCTTTGCCCCCAAGCGAAATCAACATCATTCTTTAACCGAAGGATAGGAGTGAACGCATTGACCTTTCCCGACAAGTTGGCTATGAATCTCCTTAGATAATTGACTTTACCAAGGAATCGTTGCATGTCCCTTTTGCATGTCGGAGCTTGTACCTTCTGAATTGCTTCTATCTTCTTAGGGTCAATTTCTATGCCATGCTGATGTATGATGAAGCCTAAGAACTTCCCAGCCGATACGCCAAAAGCACATTTCAAAGGATTCATCTTCAAGCCATACCTCCTCATTCTTTCGAAGGCTAGACGCAAGTCGGCCAGATGATATTCAAAGGCGTCCAACTTGACAACGATGTCATCAATGTAGACCTCTACTATGATGCCGAGTAAATCATGGAAGATTAAATTCATAGCTCTTTGATATGTGGCCCCGGCATTCTTCAACCCGAAGGTCATCACTGTCCACTCGAATAAGCCAAGGAACCCGGGGCAGCGGAAGGCCGTTTTGGACATGTCCTCTTCGGCCATGAAGATTTGATTGTACCCCGCGTTACCATCGAGAAAGCTGATGACCTCGTGCCCAGAAGCATTATCAATAAGCATATCGGCTATAGGCATAGGGTACTCATCCTTGGGTGAAGCTCTGTTCAAATCTCTGAAGTCGATGCACACCCTCAACTTACCGGACCCTTTCTTTTCCACGGGTACAATGTTAGAGATCCAGTCGGCATACCTGCAAGGTCTAATAAAATTAGCTTTAAGCAGTCGACCGATCTCTTCCTTGATCCGGTCATACATCTCGGGATTGAATCTTCTGGCCGGTTGTTTGAAAGGTCTGAAACCGGCCTTGATAGGCAAACCGATGCTCTACTAGCTCTCGGCTCAACCCGGGCATCTCGTGATATTCCCATGCGAAGCAGCAAACATATTCTTTCAGCAGCTGACTAGCTTACGTTTGCAGTCGGCTTTTAAATTCTTGTTTACAAGTGTCGGCCTAGGACTCGAACCATCCCCTATGTCTACTTCCTCTAATGGGTCAGCCGACGTGAAACCTTGTCCCAATTTATCCATATCATCTAACTCTTCTATGGACTCGTGCATATCGTTCTTATTAGACCGATACTCTGCGAGTCCCTTTCGTAACCAATCCGAGTTGGGATCCATCTGATTATTTCATATTTTGGAGTCGATTGCCATCAACCGGCTTTGAAGGTGCGGGTATTCGGTTGTTTCCTTTAGCACTAGGGAAGCCGGCTCCCGAGGAGTTACCGAGTTGTCGCCGACTCACCAGTGCATCCACCACAGCGATGAAAGCCGAGTTACCCTGAAGTCGGTCGCTGCCGACTGGCTTCAAAGATACGAGTACGAACCCGCTCTTTGTGGCGCTAAGGAAGTTGAACCCGGAGAGGTCACGCCCAGACAGGCACGTCGCGTTGGGGTGCTGCCAGTCCACCAACGCATCGGCTAGGGCGACACAAGCCGAGTTGTCTGCGTGAATGACTTTGACTTCTTCATCGATCCATTGTATCAAGCATTGGTGCATCGTGGATGATACGCATTGGTTGGCGTGAACCCAATCACGACCTAGTATGACGTTGTAATTCCCTTGCACCTCGGCGACGAAGAACGCAGTGGCCAAAGTCTTGCTTTCGATGGTGAGCTCTACGTACATCACGCCTTTGGCCTCCGTGCTCTCTTTGCCTTCAAATCCGTTAAGCACCATATTGGTCTTCATCAATCATCATCCTGCAATCCTAATTTCTTGAAGACCGAGTATGGCATAAGATTTACTACGGCACCACCATCCACGAGCATTCTAGCCACCGGTGATCCATTAATATGACCCTTGACGTATAACGGCTTCAAGTGCTTCACCGGTTCTGTTGGCTTTTCAAAGATGGCATTCTTGGGACTGAAGTCAAACTGGACTATTTCCCCATCCTCATCTACAACACGGAACTCGGCAGGTAAGTAATATACCATGTTTATGTCCATACCTCCATGAATCGGTGTAGACTCGTAGTCCACCATTTCTTCTTCGCCACTTTCCGTGGCAGCTGCCGACTTCGGGGATCTCCCGAGTAGAGGAGATGTGTCTTCAGGAGTTGCTGCGTCCTCTACTCGCTTAGGCTTCCAGACCTGCTTCACGGGTACCATGGGCCGAATTTCGTTAAAAGATTCGTCCCTCAGCCTCTTGGCTTCTCGCTCAGCCTTCTCTTGATTCCTCATACGCTGCAACCTCCTCTTCTTGGTCTTAGTCAACCCGGGAGGACACCATGTAGGCTGAGTGTATTTGGGGTCTCTAGGCCTGCCCTTGCTCGTGCCAGCTTCATGATCATTGGCCAAGGACCCCTGCTGAACAGTGATCACATTATCATTAGAATTGACCAGATTACCGATCGTAATCGGTCCTTTGCCGAGTTCTTTGACCTCCAATCTCTGCCCGATGTCTCTTGGGGCGACAGCACTCGGCGATTTAGCACGCCACACCTTTCTGGCTGGCTGGCCCGGAGAAGTCGGTGACGACCGACTGTTATCGCCGCCTAGCCGGGTCCCGAGTAAGATGGTTAAACCTTTGTGTCGGCCGACTAGTATCACCATCTAGTCGGCCCCGAGTAGGATGAGTGAGCCTCTCACGGATGGGCCTTCTCAATGCCGTCCATCCTGGATGAAAGGCGTAAGGAACCATTGGATGCTGTCCCCACCTTCCGTTGAAATCGTCCATGTAAGGCATGCACGGAGGTGGTGCCATCCATGGAGTTGGCATCCATGGCCCATGTGATCCGGCTTGGTGCTGAAATCCTGGTCTGGGAGGTGATCTTGGGCGTTTTGAGCGTAGTGGCCGGTTAGGGATAATACCGACTGCTTGGTTGGTGTATTTGGAAAGTAACATGTCGAAAGTCAGCTTTACTCGTTTATGTTGTACTTTAGCTTCATTAGCCTTCCACTTGCCGACTTCCGGACTCTTGGGCTTGATGAACTTGGTCCGAGCACCTTCTGGCCCTTGCGGTTGCCCCCCGGGTGCAAGACCTCTGATGGTAAATTTCAAAGTCTCCTTGCCGTCGGGTTGTTTCTCGAGTAAGACCTTCCTTCCCAAGACTTTGTCACTCTCCCTTTCCTTCCTGGGTTCACCAATAACAACATTATCTTTGTTAGCTGATTCGGCTATGTCGGGCCGAATTAACACTTTCTTCCCTTCCAAATCCATAGCGTTCATCGGGAAGGGCTGTTTATCAACTTGCATCTCGGCGAAATTCAATCATCCATCATTAATAGCCGATTGTATCTGTCGCCGAAAAACATTATAGCAATAAGCTCGCCATTTTAGCTCTTCAAACGGCGGTGGAAGGAGTGAGATATCCTAATGACCTTGTCTTGTAGCAAAGAATCAAATATTTTATCACACTTAGCTATATCAAAGGTAAATTTCATCTCCTCTTCACGATTCTTGCGAGTCGGTTTGAGAGCATCGCAAATATATGGTTTGGCTTTGGAGGACCATACGAACTCGGCAGTATACATGTTACCCTCATCGCCCGAGCTATCATACTCGACCATGTGCATCCTAGGACGATCAGGTTTAGATCTATGGATCTCCTTGACTTCTATGCTTCGGCTTTCTTGAGCCAACGCTTTTTGCAAGACCTGGTTGACACTTAAAAGCTCATAATTTTCTAACCGTTCTCTAATGTGTGCTTTCAAGCCGGCAAGCACCAAGTCGGCCAGGTCTCTTTCGGTTATTACCAAGCTATAGCATCGGTTTTTTACATCCCTAAACCTTTTGACGTAGTCGGTGACCGACTCGTCCTGTTTCTGCTTGACCGATGTGAGATGTGATATTTGAGCTCATTGTCACCACTATAAAAGTGATCATGGAACTTCTGCTCCAATTGTGACCATAAGAGTATGGTGTCGGGAGGCAAAGCGGAGAACCATGAGAATGCGGTTCCAGTCAAAGATAAAGGAAATAATCGTACCTTCAGTTCATTTATGGAACTTGCTTCGCCTAACTGTGCTATGTACTGGCTGACGTGCTCCCATGTGGTCTTCATTCCTTCACCACTAAACTTAGCGAAGTTGGGCACTTTATAACCCGGAGGGTATATGATTGCATCAAAGTAGTCGGGATATGGTTTTTGGTACAGCCGACTTCTCATCTTCGGCTCGATTCCGAAGGATTCTGAAAACATCTTTTTCATATCTTCCCTGAGCTTAGCTATAACTTTCGTCCGAGGTGGACGAAGGTGGCGTGTAATGATTTGCCATGGGTGCGGCTTGTGGTGCGTACACCGAGTCGTGAACCGGTGCTGGCCTAATCATGCTCGTGCTCATGGGTACGCTTGCAACCGGACTAGGGTTGGTAGGTAGGGTCACGAGTTGGTTATCTTGACTAGGATATAAACTCAACGGCTTGGGAGGCGCCGATGAATCTAACACTAGGGTTGAATTGGGATTTACCACATTCATAGCTATACCAACAGTACCACTAGTTGACTGGAGCGTATTCTTCCCGGCTCTTTTACTATCCACGAACGACTGATATACGAGGGCATTACCCTCCGTAACGTAACTCTGTATCTCGGCTATCTGTTCGGGATAAAAGACACTGCTTACCGGGGCTTGAGCTTTCTTGCCGGGTAGAGGAGGGAGCTTGATTTCTCCAACTGGAGCAATGTTCCCTTGACGATCCTTCTTGAAGTTGGCGAGGAACGTCTGTGGATCCTCCTCCTCCCGCTTCTTCTGTACGCTTCAAAAGCTTGGCGATGTTCTTCTGATAACTCATCGTAGCCTGGCTTGATGATGTTATCGGTGCTGATCTCGCCGAGTTGTGGAATCTGGTTGTTGGACATGATGATTTCCGTCCCAGCGGAGTCGCCAAAAAGTGTGTTCGCACACGAACACGTCACCGTGTACCCCCGACGCCGAGCGCGATACGCAAGACACGCCGACGAGTGCTTTTGGGAACCCGAAACCCCCACACCCTGGGAGGGACCCCGTCAGGGAGTGCGGCGGCTATGGGCTGTCCTAGGTCGACCTGATCGCCCCTAGGGCCTCGAGTTTCGTTGCCGTGTAACACGAAGAACAACGAGAACGAGAAGCAGAAAAAACAAGGATGAGTAGATGAAAAAGATAATATATTGATTGCGTCGATTGGGAGAGTTCCACCTCAATCGGCCATATACCCTTCATATTATAGGGTACGCCCGGTCTTTGAGCTACAATAGGACTCCATCTCGTACAAAGATATATTTCCATACAACCTCGAGATAACTTCCTAATCTGATCGAATTAACCGCCGTGATCTGGACTCTGCCTTGTATACGAGATATCCTTCCATGTCAACCGGGAGTCTTTCCAAATCTCGTACTTTCCTTTAAACGTCGCGATCAGTTTCTGTTCCTTGTGTCTCAAGTTAGGGCTTCGAGCGCAAAAAGATTTCAATCCGGGAACGTCACAACTTGCCCACCGACTTGGCACTACCAGAACTTGGGTGCTGTCATGGACCGGAATTGCATATGATTAGGGGAACGCGAAGTCGCCAAGGACCGAAGGACTCGTCAGCCCGGTGGCACGGTACCTGCGCCATACGCACCAAGGCGGAACGATCCGACACCCGCCACATGCGAGCCGGCCGGAAGCGACCAATCTTCCCTGAACCACATACGATTCCATGATCCGGTAAAGGTTTAGAGTCGTTCCAGATTACTACCAGGCAAAACAAGGTCAGAGGAGCCCGGCGGTTCTACCCACACCCTAACCTAGCTCGAAGGCTAGTGGGTCGCTTGAAAGCCCGGTAGAACGCCCACACCCTGCCTGGCCGGCACAGCATCTCAGCCAGCGGGTCACTCAACCGATTCCTGCTCGGCCTAGTCACAAGAGGAACAGCCGTAACCCTTCACGGCATACCCATACGCTTCATATCATACACGCATTGCATAAGGGCAGCCCGAATAACAACTCGGATATCACAACAAAGCTCTACAAATATGATATTACTAGTAACTGTCCACGATGGGACAACACATTACATCATTCGGCCACAACCGAAAACATATCCGAGTACGGAGAATTTAAACAACAGCGGAAGCAAAGGTAAATGAGTCCCACAGCGGCATAGTGACCGCTGACCAAAAACTACAACCTATCCCATGAACCGACTAACTAACCGAGGGAAACAACAATTTCAGGCATCATCGAAATAGTCTTCGACCACCGGCTCACCTGCAAGCTCTAGGGATAACCTAGGTGAGTACAAACGTACTCGCAAGACTTATTCGTGCTTGATTAAATGTCCTACCCATACTAGTACAGCAGCAATTAAACATGAATGCTTCTCAGAGTAACAATATACAAATTAAGAGCATAACGTTGGCAAGGTGAAGTAAAGACAAGCTAAGTAACAGTCTAACTCAGGATACAAACATATCGCAACCAATTCACCACGAGATCAAATCAGCAATTCCAAATCCATTGGGGCAGCCTATGAGTCCAATCCAAATTAATCCATTAAACATCATCCAATTCAATTAGGGCAGCCTCTAAATCAAATCCAAATTGATCCAACATCCACACATGTTCAGTTTAATCTCTCGAACCGCTATCGGCAATACATCTCCATGAGAATAACCATGTGCCCTCCACTGGAGGTAGCGAACCTCCAAGTGACCGGGGCTCACCAATGCGCTAACCTCATAGCCGAGATTTCGATAACGTTCACGCGTGGCAGGGGGAGTAATACGATGAAGTCTCCTCCAGTTGGTATAGCGACAATATAACTTCGAACACCGGGGGTCGCTCCGTTAGCACCAATTAATACCAACTTTATTCATCCTTACTCCACCCTCGACTCTCACATCTCCCCTATCTCAGATTTTAGTAGATAGAGTGTTCAGGTTCAATCATCGACTACAACGAGGTACACTACATCGCAACCCTAGCATGCTAGTTTGACGCATTCAATCACAACATCGATAAGCAACACATGGAATACAGTAAACATATAATAAAATGCAACAAGCTCTGCTTGCCTTGTTCGGGTTGTTCCTGATCTTGTGGGGAGCTGTAAGCCTGGTGGTCGCCTTCTTCGGGCTCTGATGTGAGCGATAAGAGGTACCGGAAGATAAACGGTAAAAGAATAATAAGATCCAGCATGTATGCATGATACTCATGTGGAATGTGCAAGTCATGAAGATGCTAGGATGGCTAGGGTTCTACTGCGACAAGGTATATATAACTAAAGTGGTTGATGTTACCCTAATGCCTTGCGCATGCATGCATGTAATATTAGCCTGTGTAAAATTAGGGTTAGTCATGTATTAGCTAGAATGAATGGTTAAACCCTAAGGTGGTTAAGGACATTGAAGGGTTCTGAAGTCTAACCTAGAACATTTAGAATCATACGCATCGAGACTATGAATCGAATAATATGAATTTCCGAAGATTCACATTCGCGAGAGGGGTTAGTACTTGCACTGTACAAGGTTATACTACGCATGTGGACCCTACTGGAATTTCAATTGCTCCAAATCATAGGAAATGTCGCAAGGTTTTCAGAACTATAAGGTTTGTCGAAATCGGAGCTATGGTCGCGAATCTAGGGTTTATCGACCCTCGACAGTAGCAAAACATCAACCCTAAGTATCACCTTGTGCATGTGCTCAAAATTAATTTTTGATTCAGCCATATTGTAGAGATTTTCATAAGCTTTCTGAATATATAAATTTTATCGCAATCGGAGCTACGGATCACAAGTTATGCTCGATAGAAGTTCATCGGAAAAACTAACTCTCACCCCAGAAACCCTAATTGTTAGAGCTACCCGAGATCAGCTCTAACTATTTCTCTGCCACACATTAGAATTTGCTACACGTACCCAGCTAACGCACCCCAGATCTGTCACCCTTAACCGCACCCCACTGAGACGTGGGGCCCGGCTGTCGGTTGTGGTGGGCTTGGCAACCAATCACGGCTAGCCACGTGCCCTCTCTTCTCCCCTCTCTTCCTCACTCTCTCATGCTCCCTCTCTCTCTTACCCAACCGAGGGCTCCAGACGGCGGCGCCTCACCGGCGCATCACCGGAGAAGGCAGGGAGGGGCGTCGGGGCACGGCGGGTGAAGGCGGCAGTGGCAAAAGCTTCAGCAGCTTACCCTGGGGACGAAGCACGGGCCTGGAGAAGCTGAGGCGACCGGGGAATAGCTCGCGGCACGGATGGCGGCGGTGATGGCCGGAGCTGCGGTGAGGGGGCGCCTCGGGCACGGTCCTGCAAAATGGATGAGGGGAGGGGATTCAGGAGGAGAGTGCGGTACTTGGGGAAGGTTAAAATGAGGCTCGGGATCACCGAAGCTTGACTCGCGAGCTCGTCGGAGAAGGGACCGGAGATGGAGAAGAAGACAGCGGTGGCGAGGGTTCCGACGCAAATCTAGAAGGTAGGGGAGAGGGGAAATGTGCGTGAGGGGATGGGAAACTCGGATGAGAGGAAAAGGGGAAGAGGGGCTCAACGGGTGGCCGGCAATTGCTCACCGGAGCAAGGCCGAGCTCAGGGAAGATGGCGATGGCACGGTGGAGCAGCTTGGCACGGGGAGCAAGGGAAGGTAGGGTTTCGGAGTGGGGAACGAAGGGAGTGGGCGCTGTCGGGACGGAGAATTAAATAGGGCGGCGGCGAGGGCTTCGGGTAGCCTCGGTCGGAGCGGGGAGCACCGCCCACCCCGGCGAACCGGAGGCGAGGACGTGGCGACGGGGCCCTGCCAAGCGGGCCCGTGCGACCGGGAGCGGGAGGGGAAAGCACAAGTGGCTCGGGGCGCTTTCCAGAGGAGAAGACGGGAAAAGGGGCGAGGGCTTGGCTGAGGGCGCAAACCAAAGGGGAAGGCGGAAAGAAAGGGGGAGGAAGGCGGAAAGGGCTGGCGGGCTAGCTGAGCGGGCCGACCGAACGGGGTTTCGGCCCAGGTGACTTAGGGTTTTCTTCTTTTTGATTTTCTTTAATACCAGCACAATTCCCTTTATCATTTTATGTACCAAACTAACTCCAAATAACTTGAAATTTCTACAGGGGCTTTAACATATTATTTGCGAGCTACTGGAAGAATTTGAACCAATTTGGACAAAATTTGACCTATCTTTGTATTCAATTTCAAACTAGGGCTCCATTTGGGTTTACACTTCATCTAGGCCCTAGGCATATTCAAAAATTCTGAAATTTTGAGGGGATGCTCAAAACATTATAAGAGACTTACTGTAGAAGTTTGGAATGATTGGGGGTGTTTTCAGCTAGGTTCTAGTTCATTTCCAACATTTGCCCTAATTTGAGTTGGAATGGCAATTAGGTCCTTTGGACTTCTAAGGATTTCAAAACTTCTCCCGGGTGTGTTGTGTCAAGAGGTCAGGTGGGGCCCACTGTGCAACTTGTAATTGGTCTGGGGTTCGTTTGACCTAATCTTTAACTCGATTTCACCTCTTGACCTAATTCGGAGTTTGCGTTGCGACTAGGTCTTGGGGTCCTTCGAAACTTTCTAATATCTAAGTGGGACTAGGATTTGCATAATCGAGGCTAAACAATATGATTTTGCAACTTTTCATCCACAGGGACTGACCTAATCGACATATTACGATTTAGTCCTCTTTCTTACAATTGCTTTCTAACCCTAGGTTTAAGGGCTCGGGAAAGGAGCCCGGGAAGAAGAGAGGAGAGGAGGTTAGTAGAGGGACTTATCAACGAGGTTCACTGGCCCCACCAGTTGTTAATGTTATTGTCGAAATTCGATACTTCAAATAAGTTGATTGGTGTTTGTATAATTTTACCACCGAGGATGAGATATGTACGTATTCTAAAAAATATAATCATAATACATCTAAGTTTAAGTAGGTGTGGGTGATAATGATGACATGTATGCATGAATGCAGGCAAATACCTACTTATCGTAAGGTGGGTATTACAAGACCTACCCCCCTTAAAAAGATCTCGACCCGAGATCTCTAACGTTCGGCAAACAAAGATGGGAGCTCGTCTTGAGCCAATCTTCACATTCTCATGTAGCCTCATCTTCAGTATGGCTGCTCCATTCCGTCAAGAGACCTTGCTGTAGTTCTCCCATCGTGGGGTCAAGGAGGGGTTACAACACGCCTGCTGGTCTGTGATGCCCAACCTTAACCAGGTGACCTAAGTCGCACTTTGTAACTAACTGGGCAGGGTTCCGTCCATTTGGGGGGTCCATCAAAATGACGACGGAGGTTTTGGTACATCTCTCTCCTACCGGAATAGATGGATAGTGGGGATTCATGTGTTTTCATGGAAGATTAAGTCCTTGCGTTGCGGATGGCAAGTCGTGGGATCACTAGTTGACTTCTACACCAGTTCTGGAAAGAGAAAACCAGATCAAGTTATTATTTTCAATAATAACCATATTCTGGGAGAGTAAGAGTGCAAGGTCCTTGTCAGTCCTGTAAATTCAGAATTCAAGATCGTTGGTTTGAGTGAGAGGGGCCATTATGACCAGCTATCTCTGTTCCAACAAGGCTGACGAAGATAGCGAGGGTAGTGACTTCGAAGCAATCGAAGTATCTGTTTATGATTACTTGGGGGGAAAGATCGGGAGTAGGATTGGGGCATCTGAAAAGCTTTCCAGGTTCCAACTAAGGTCTCTAAAGACCTTGGGTAGCTAGGATAACGCAGATGGCAACCTTTATGGGTGGCTGTGTCTCTTTGGTTCTCGAAACTTGCCACTGCACCGTACGGGGTCTAGGGCGAATTATGGTGCGAAACATTCTTGATTTGGCTGTTAAGCTAGATTCTCTAGAATCTTTGTTGTATTTTCTCAGTAAAAACAAGAAGGTAAATACTCTTGTAATTAACTGGGTGGTGAGGAATAGGAGATGGTAGAGTTCATCCTTATACAAGAGCTCTCTCGAAAATTTCGCTTAGATGTACTTTGGTCATGTCGGGTTGCAGAAAGAAGAAGAGTGCTAGGTCAATGTCACTTATAGTATTAGAGGGAGGAAGGAAACTGGATGGTTCGTAGGCATCAAGGCTAGCGGCCTTAAGATGGGGATCCATTGGGAGGTGGAAGGGAGGGGTCGTTATGCATGGCTAACATGGCATGCACCTTTCCTCGGAATACCTAATAATATTGTGCCGAACCATGACAGTAATTCTGGAATTGTCGAGACCTAAGAATGGTCTCGTACTACACATAGTGCCAACAACGAGGAGTTGGCCAGACTCCGTATTGGTGTTCTAGGTGAGCACGAAAGCATTCTGGGGTACCGAGTACAGACGCATATACACCAAATTATTCACAGAACAGGTATATATGGCACGCACAAGAGCAATTCTAGATCTTCCAAACACTTTTAGGGACTTAAACGGTTTAAGATGGAACGGAACATCTTCTAGCTTGATCTAAGCGCCTATGTGGTTAAGGGTGGTCAAACTGGGGATAATGCGATGCGGATGCCTTAGCGTGGCTATCCTGTGCAAACTTGTTGGATATAAAGGAATGGGATGCTCCTAAAAATTGAAAAGAACGGTAGCAAGAGTGGAGTTAACGAGAGGCGTACCCAACACTTCCTTTGGTACATCCTGCGCTTCTTTGGCAGTGACATGGTTCACGCGACCACGGCCGACGGCCTGAGGCGGATTGGGGACTGGTCCCTTAACTTGAGGTCCTTTGCTGGCTTGCCCTTGCAGCACCTTGGGGGCAAGGAGATTTCCTGTGCATAGGGAAGAACAACGGTCCGCAAAATGTCCCATTTTTCCGCAGTTGAAGCACTGAACCTTGCTCCAATTGATTAACGACCGCGGCTGTTTTCCCTGGAGATAGGACTGAGGTTCTGGCTGCACCTTGGGGGCAAAAACATGTCCTGTACGCGGAGCCCTACAACGGTTCGCACGGTGTCCATTCTTTCCACAGTTGTAGCAGTGACCTTTACTTAAATCCCTGGTAAGTTGCGACTGTTTTCCCTGGAGACAGGGCTGATGTTCTGGCTGCACTTTGGGAGCAAGGACACTGTTTGTGCGTGTCGAAGCGCAGCCATCAGCAAAGTGCCCCATTTTTCCACAGCTAAAGCACCTGATCTTACTCCGATCAAATGAGGGTCGCGGTTGTCCGTTCTGGGGATGAGGAGCAACACTTTGCGGTCTTTGCGGGGGCGATTCCAAGGAGCGAGGTGGGGGCGGCTGCCCCACACGGGGTTTCTATGAACTGCTTCCAACAGATTCTTGCGCCTCTCTCTTGCGCTTGCGGGGCTTGTCGGGGGCTAACTCTGTTGCTTCCCCTGAGATGGCCTTGTCCCTGAGATGCTAGGCGAGTAGTTCGAGGAGTCTAGCCTGGGTTGCTAGCAGATCCGTGAGGTTGGGTTGCAGGGGAGGAGATGACACTTCCTCTTCTTCATGCTCACGACCCCCGCGGGCGGTTCCACGGGATCCAGATGCCATGCTGTGGAAAATAGAAGACATCGGATGAGACGAAGAAATTGGAAACTTGGGAGATTGAGGATATTTCCACAAGGGTACAGCAAGATAACCAAAGATATGGTACATCGTTTCGTACAGACTTTCACAAGAAAATGAGGCAGAAAACAATTGCAAGGAAGGTGGACGTTAACACACGGATGCATTAATGCAATCAACGGGGTGCATAAAAAAAAGGCTGCGGTTTAGATCACTCTTTTAGTGAAATAAACGGGGTTATGTTCCAAGATTACAGCCATGAATACCCAATTACAAGTCTCCAAAAGATATCTCAAACCTAGAATTTGGTTCAGTTTACAATCCACGATAAGACCTTCAACTTGACACTTAAAATCTGGTCAACACTACTAAGGGCTATATGGAGCTCCCTCATTACGACGACTGATCTCATAAGCCTCCAACTCAGTGGGGAGAGGAACCAAGGAGTGGAATAAAGGGATATTGTGTCCAAACTGAGGGATCACAGAGGGAATACGACGAATGCTGCCCACCGACATTTGTGAACGCAATAACTCAGGTGGGAAACCAATCTCCATTCCGCCCACTGAGGGATAGTGGTGCACCCATGGACCTCCTTCATAGACCAAGTAGATTCCCTCCCCGGTCCAGAAATGAGGGGGTGCAGCGAAGTCCCTCCGTTGGTGATGAGCAAGTTCAAGAGAAGTGATGAGGCGATGGCGATACCGCCTCACCTCAAATCCACGGGCACGATATGCCACGTCCAGAGATCGGACGAGGCGACCCAAATGGGCTAGTGCCGCGTTGCTCTCCTGGGTGAAGTCTTCAGATGGCGCCACATCCTCCCCCGCGCGGCCCGGCCACACAGCGCGGCCCACAACGTCGGCCGGCAAGCCGGCCCGTTTCCCGCCCCGGTGGGCCAGACCCTCCGGGCCAAAAACAAAAAAAAAGGAAAAAGAGAAAGAAAAGAAAAGGAAAAATAAAATTAAAATAAAATAAAGAAAATAAAAGAAAAATCCTAGGGGCCCACTGGTCAGTGGCTGAGGCTAGACTAGTTTAGGTATAAAAAGTATTCTAGATTATTTTTGTATTTAGAGAAAATGCAAAAACTATTTAAAAATGGTTGAAAACTTATAAAATTCACCAAAAATTCATACTAACTCAGAAAATTATGAAAATTTTATATTTGAAATCAGTGCAACATGAAGTATCCATTAAAAATAATTTTTGGCTATATAATTGTGCTGGAAATTTCCAGGAATTAATTAAAAATGCATTAAACCTTGTATAAATCACTATAAATTCAATTTTTGCCCAAAAAATTGTGAAATTTTGCAAACATGACCAATAAATCATATATTACGGCATGCTCGGATCAGACTCTCTCAGTGCAAAGAGTGGCGTTGGGCAAGTTGCACCACCGGATGTCACTACAGAGGCCAACTCTCCAGAGCCTAACAAACCAGAATATTCATTTGTTAGTAGAAAAATGGATGTGGAGGACCAAAATGTTCCTGCTAGCTTGGATATCAAGAAAAGTGGATCCTTTTCAGCAGATATATCACGTTCTGAGAAGAATGCAATGGAAGATTTGAATCATCTTGCAAATGTAACCCCTGGTATGCAAGATTCATCAGAGGAGGAAAGTATGGGCAAAGAAGAGGGACCTACATCATCATCAGATATAGATGGAGAGGGCACTGTCAATGAATTTAGGTTGAAGAGATGTATGAATAGCTTTGGAGATTCCTCAAAGGCAGCAGAGACAAAGTTGACTGCGCTAAAGGGAGATAAATCGACATCGTTAGCAGAGTATGATGATACTGATGCACTGGAAGTAGCTCGTCTGGTTGCTATTGAGAGCGTGAAGTCATTGACTACAGAGGGCCATTTTGTGGCTCTCCTGATATTAATTCCAGACGTGCTGATAGTCCTGACATGGAAGCACGTCAGCAGCCTGAACCACTTATTGATGAACCGGATGATAATAAATCCTCCACCACAGGGGGCGATTCGGGAAGTTCCTCCTCTCTTAAGGAGGATGGCTCGGGTATCACGGATGACAGTGGCCCTTTCAGTAGAAAACATAAACGGAACACAGAACTGGGAGACTTTGATCTTAATGAAAATCAGTGCACTGAGGAAACTGATTGGCATACAAAGTCCATTCTCAGTAATTCTATTAATTTGTCAACACCTATTGCTGTAGCTGCTTCAAGAGCCTCATCTGTGTTTCCAGCACGTCTCCATTTTGAAGGTGAACTGGGATGGAAAGGTTCTGCTGCCACCAGTGCTTTCCGGCCAGCTTCTCCCCGGCGAACTCCTGAAGGAGAGAAGTCAATGTCAGCTTCTTCACAGAAAGCAAGCAACATGTTTGACTTAAATTTAGCTGATAGTGACAATGCCATTGCTGGTGAGCCACTTTCAACAGGCATCCTGCCAGCTTCTTCTGGCCTAGCATCCAAGGATACCTCTGCAGCTGTTGCTGTGGGTGGTGGGCTCGAACTTGACCTTAACTTCCCATGCGGTGACGAGGAAGCTGCAATCACTATAAGTAATGTGCCGTCGTTCTGGAATAGGGAACAATTTACTGGCAATTGGAGTCAGCCTTCTTCGTCTTCATCTTCAAAGCAACCTTCAGTCAAGAACTTTGACTTGAATGACAACATGCCGCTTGCGTATGGCTCTTCACGAGGCATAGATGAGGCATCTGTCAATGATTCCGGGAAGGACATGTCAGACCTTTCTGCAGTTACAATTCTGGGTAAAAGAATAGTTCTTGGACAGCAAGAACATCGCCACCAAATCCAGCATAATTTTCTGGGGCCAAGTGTGGAACCTAGAGTTCCTGCGAGATCTATGCAGTCTTATGAACATGCACCTCCCGATCATAGTGTTGCCAGCTATCCGTCTCAATCTGCTTTGTCTTTTCCGCCACCTTTCTATGCACCAGGAGGTGTTCCTTACATGGTTGATGCAAGGGGCACTCCGGTTACGCCACCATTGCCAGGCTTGGGTTCCTGGCCCAATTACGGACTCTCATCTGAAGGCGCACGAAGGGAAGAGGGGGGCTACTGGCCCGTGTCTTTCCCAAGTCAGACCATCTTTGTCGATGAACGCATGAGAAACATGTCACAAGGTGGCAGTACCTCCGGGGCAGTGTTGAAGCGAAAAGAGCCAGACTCAAGTTGGGATTTGTACTCACGTCGCTAGGCACGAGGTTCATTGTGTTTGTTCAATGTACCGTTTAGCATGGCACCTTGTACATTCCAGAATATTTTTGTCACCTGAAAATGGGTGCAGTTCTATTAGGTTGGAAGACATACACAGAGAACTGAATAAGGCCGCCAGCTACAGGTAGATTTCAGAGATGTTTTGACTTGACATGGATCTTGTTGGCAGCTGAAAACCTTGTGTAGATTTGGTTCTTTGTGAGGGTAGCTTCTTTTAGTTGCCTAATATAGCCAATCTGCTCTCTTCGGAAAGCTGAATTTATGTATATCATTGTAGAACCCATATAATTAATAGATGAAATGTTTCCAGTTTATCCTTCTATTTTTTTTTCTGGAATCCAATTTCTTGGAATAGTTCTACTGATTTTGGTTCTTTCAACTTACTAAGTACTAATTACAACAGCCGATCCTATGCTATGTTGATCGGTTTAGCTTTGCATGTACTCGAACAAATTGCCGATAACTTGGTACTCTCTGCATTCGGTCAATCAATCAATCAATCCATCAATGGCAACTTGCTTCAGCCTTCTCTTTTTCTTTCTTTGTAACCCGTAAGTACTACTCCTAATGAAATGGATGTTAAGGGGGTGATTGAGGGTTTGAAGAAATAGAATTAATGCCTAGGCAACAGGAATGTGTAGCACAAAATTATTCAACCAGCCTCGAATACTACTATTTTCCTGATTCAGATAGATCCATCATTTACATATGGAGATATATAATACGGCACAACACCAACGGAACAAAGATGGAACAAACATTTTTATTGCAATCAGAGAAGATGCAGCCTAGCTTACTGCTACTGTCTCTTGAGAGAGAGGAGTGTCTTGAAGATGCCCACACGAACACCAATGATGGAGAACACCGTCTTGAAGCAAGTGGTGGTTCAACCTCAACCATTCCCTCCTAATGTTTGATTAGCGTTATCGTCTTCCAGGCTTTAACTCACAGATAATGTTTGATCCAGTTTTAATTGCTTATAAACTCTATTGTTCTGGATGATGATTTATGCTGTGCCGCTAGAATTAATGGGCTTCATTTGCCATTAAGCTAGCATACATTGCCAGCCAGAACTGTTAATTTGGCACCCATACACCTGACACAAGTTCCTCCCAAAACCAAAGCATCCACTGCATCGGCATCACCAGTTCAGCACATGTGTAAAGCTATGAGCTCCTAGGAACATATGGCAAAGATTAAGATGAGCAATGCACAGCCGGAATAACAAGCAATGGCCTGGGTGCAAAGAAGAGGGTTTGCACACGATACATATTAAAAATCTTTTCTTTCACATTGAGAAAACTTGGTTACATCTCTTAAAAAAAGCTTGCCTAATAAAAGGGGCATCCTATCTAGTTAAATTCTGGAGTTCTTGTTACCCCAGACCAATAAGCTGGAAATGTAGACGGCAAGAACTAAAAGCTTTGCAAAATTTACACCAGCAGCAGCTTCAATGATCTTGCTTAAGGACAGCCCTGGGTTGTCGCACTAGATCACTAGTAACAAGAAAAGCATAGCAAGCTATGCTCACTCTTATATCCTCTCGCTCATTTTTCTTTTCTATTACTTTGGACAACCTCTTCATGGCACCTGCATGATACACAAATCACCATAACTGTATCGCAACTAACCTCCAGAAAGGTAGTAAACTTCTAGAAAACAGACCAAGTGGCAAAATAAGATGAATTTGTGTTCAACCAGTCTGCTAAATTTAACTAAATTGCCTCGGACAAATTGATCAAATGTCTGTAATCGAACACAACGAAGCATATGTATGCTTTTAGAACATGAGAATTAGGGTGATGAACCTTTACTCCTAAGCAACAAGGAGAGGAGGTATACTTACCCATCCTGCATCAGCTTTCGTTTTTTCTTGACAATATTTGGCGTTGACTGATCTTTGTTTGGCTTGACCACCCCGGAATCACTACCGCTGTTGGTAAAATCAGCATCTGGATCACTTAATAGTGCAAATCTATCAAGAATGCTTGGATCAACGAAGGTTTCTTTTAGTCGTCCTTGAAACTTTCCAGCAAAACAACCCCTGGAAAGCATAAGCATGAATCAGCAAAGTTGTTGTAACATACTTTGTGATAGAAGACACTGGGCAAAATGCTGTTATCTTCAGAAAGACAGGGCAGATACTGTACTTTCCATACACTTCAGATGAGGCAAGATCTCTAATAGTTATGTGTTAAAAATCAGGCCAAAGACTGAATTGCCATCAGTTTGGGTACTAGGCAAGGCGCCCACGCCAAATATTTTGAGTATGCTGCAACTATTTCCAGACTGTATGCTGCAAATCTGAATCAGAAAACTTGTCCTACGAGATAAATTCATAATTTTGCTTCAAAATTTGTCCTCTGTTCGCACAGATTCAGAGTATCAAGAATAACAGAAACAGCTGAATGTCCTATGACATGACTATATGAGCACATAAATGAACAACAAAGCACTAGTTTTGCCAGCAAATAGCTAAGGTCACGCTTTGTATTCAGCAACTAGCCACGGATATGCTGGTGATAACCACCCCAAAATCCGGCACTAGCTTCACCATAGGCAATCGACGATATTAAGCAATCTATTGGTTAATTAGGATGATGTTGCAGGGATTTCATGGATTGCGCAGCTCAGGATTCAAGAAATCATCATGCCATGCCAGTTTTGGATCGATGGAGGAAGAGGGGAGGAGGAGGTGCGGTGGAAGCAATAGTAGTAGTAATACCGAGAGCCCGCAGCGTCCGCAGATCAAATAGGCCCAATTCTTTTTAGCTTCTCGGGTGGCTTCTCCCAGAAGCTGTCCCCTCCCAGCTTCTCCCAGAAGCCGCCCCCTCAAAGCCCAGTTCTTTTTAGCTTCTCGGGCGGCTTCTCCCAGAAGCTGCCCCCCCTCCCAGCTTCTCCTAGAAGCCGCCCCAAGAACTGGGCCATAGGTGGGCGAGGTGAGGATGACCGGCGGTCTTGGCCCGCGTCACGGCCAGCATCTTCAAGCTGATAAGGAGATCCTGCATCAACCACCATACATGATACATGGCACCATCAATCCTCTCATCAGGAAGACGAGAGCAGAGAGAAAAGCGGGGAAAAAGAAGGAAGAGTAGGAGAAGCGTCACGAACAAGCTCGGGTTCGGAGAGGGTCGTGAGCTACTGTGAGTCCTCCTGCTGCTCGCTGCTGCTACTGCTCTCTGCGGTTGCCGGAGATGGATCTTCGCCGGTGTCGGCGGAGGGTGCGCGGTCCATCAAGAGAGGAGAGGAGAGAAGAGGGAGGGGTGTGTCTAGGCTCTGTGGGCTTTGGTCGGCTCGACACAATTTGGTTCGCTCTTAGCCCCGACCGATAAACAAGGCTCTTGCGATGGCCATGGAGATGACTGTGAGGAGGAGGAGGATTCTGGCGCAGGGTGGAGGTCGCGGGTCGGGGAGGAGGCCGTCGTTGAGGGAGACTGCGTGACGTGGTGACGGTTTGGGAAGTTAAGACCGTGTTTGGTTGGGCTGTGGCTGTTGGAAAAGCGGCTGTTGGCTAGCTGTTTGGAGAAGCGGCTGTAGCTATTGGCACGTGAGTCTTTGGTTGTACGTGTTTGGTTGGGTTGTGGCTGTTAGCTGTTGTATGAAGAAATGTCTGAAATGCCCCTAGAGTGTATATTATATAATTTTGTGAATAAAAAATCATAAAAACTTGAAATTCAGAAAAACTTAAAAAAAATCTGAAAAAATTCTTAAAAATCATAAAATTCAAAAAAGAGGAAATTTTCAAAAATTCAGAAAAAATCTAGAAAAATTCAGAAAATTCAGAAAAATTTAGAAAAATTTCAAAAATTTAGAAAATTCAGAAAATTAATACGACACAATCGATTTTTTCTCAAAGATAAATGACAAGTATGCTGTAACTTGAAAAGGAGGCGCAAGAAGATCAAAATTTGAAGCAGCAATGCAAGCCATTTTACTCCAGAACTGAGAAAGAAAAACCATATATTAGTATTTCTTCAGCTTAGAAATTGGTCCCTTCTTCACAGGAAGAACACACAGCCGGCAAGAAAGTAAGATGCAAGCAGACCAAAAAGGCATATTGATGTCACATTGTTGCAATTCGACATCCAGAAAGCCAAAATCATCTCTGGAGTGTGCAAAACAGACATCACAAAACAGTTCAACCCATGGCACTCATTAGATGTTTTGGAGTACAACAAACTTCTGTCATACAACCTTCATCTCATGACAAATAAGAGAGATGCGAAGGAAGTTCGATTGGGGGCACGAGATGGAGAGGATTTGGGCGGGTCAAAAAATAAAGTTTCGCATTCGCAAACGGTTGCTAATAAAAAACTGTTTGTGATATGTGGCTTATTGTGGATGGTTGGAAAATAAAACCTTCTGCGATGACATCATAGAGGGTTCTATTTGAGTGACGTATACAAACTTAATTATTTCGTAATAATTGTCTGTAATTGGTTTTATCAAAGACGGATTTTTGGAACTGTCTGTAGTAGTACATCAATGGGCTCTCATCTTTTCTCAATTGAAACAATGTTTATGTAAGGAGAAGGTAGGAAAGTAGCAAATGGCACATGCTACGGTATTGCTCAATGCTCATGGAGAATGAATAATAAGCAGCATTTGCAGAGTGCCTGCAACCACTGAGTTTTGGATGGAGGCTGGGGCAATTCCAAAGGTCTCCTACCTGGCACTTGGGTGGTGCAAGGAGATGAGCAAGCTCCCAGAGGGGTTGCTGCATCTTGCGTCCCTCAAGTACCTGAAACTGTCCAATATGCCCCAGATTTCTGGAGACGACAACACATTGTAAGGAGCTGCAGCAGAATGGATGCGAGGTAGCGTAACTATGCCCCCTCGTCCTTCTTTCGTTTTCTTCGATTTCACTCGATCTACTATTTGCGTTCACAAGTTACGAGTTTATCGCAAAAACATTTGCAGTACAAGGAGCGAGATGCTCATAACTAAGGTGTTGTTTGGTTTAGCTTCTAGGGAGCTTTTCCCTAAGAAAAGCTGAAGCTAAACCAAACAGCAAGCTTTTGCATTGGCTGTTCGCAATAGCGCAGGTGCGGCCGAGTGCTAAACGAGCGACGCGCAAAAGCCCGCTGATGCCCAGCTTCCCGCAGTGGAGCATCCACCCCTCCCGAGTTTGCCCCTCGATTTCAACCGAAATTACACGAAATTGCCCTTTTCGTCATTGACATCCCCTTCCCTAGCACCCTCCTCCACCGCGCCGCCCCCTCCAGCGCCCTCCTCCACCGCGCCGCCCCTCCTTCCCCGCCGTCCCGGTCCGGATCCGCGCTGGCCTCGTTCGGATCCGCCTCTAGCGCCCTCCTCCACCCCCGAGTTCTTCCGCCTCCTCCCCATCGGCCCCACCCACCCCGTCTCCGCCATCCTCCCCCTCCCCTCCGTCTCCCGCATCCTCGTGCTCGCCGACAGCCTCCTCCTCCTCGCCGACCCGCTCCTCTCCCGTCCCGTCCGCCGCCTCGGCTCCCTCCGCCACGTCGCCACCGTTGCCGTCCGCGCCACCACCGACCCATCCTTCCCCGCCTTCATCCACTCGGAGCACCGACGGGTCCACCGCCGGTCGCCAGTACCGGATCCGGCCGTTCCCCGTCTCCGCTGGTCCTCTGCCGGTCGTCCTCCTCCCCGGACGGAGGAGGCAACGCCGCGTCGTCCTTCCCCAAGGCCAGCACGCCGAGCACGAAGGGCGTCGAACGGTAATCCATCGCCTTATCTCTCCCTTCCAGTGATTCAGTGTTCAAACCATATGTGGGGATATCAGGCATTTGTGCTATGGGTTTGAAATATGGAATTGTGATTGATTAGTGAACATGTCGTATGAACGTTGAAGTAACATTGTAATGATTAAGGGAAGTGTGAGCACATAGAAAACCCTTGAGTAGCAGGGAATTTGGGAGGCTGTACTTGTACAAAATCCGAGGATCATTGTTCAAAACAACATGAGAAGATCTCGGAGCACCAGAATTATTTTTTCGACTCCTTGCTCATCTTTATGCAAGTAGAATGACGAATATTGGTTATGTTTAGACTTCATAAAGAGATTTCCAACCATTATATCATTTGTCATGGATCTTAAATCAGTGATGATCCTCTTTGTAGAGTTAACAATCATCCTTCTTTAAACCTGTGTAAAGCTCAGCTCTATATTGGTTCCTCACATTAGTTGTTATCGATAACTGTTCAATTCAATCATATAATGGATGACTGAACATATGGTGGTGTAGTTATAACTTAGCTGGATAAGGTATATGCTCGTTTCCTTTTCTGATGACATTGCAATGATGTTAGTGAGGGAATAGCACAGCTGGTTTGTGCAGTTGTTACCATTCAGAATCTGAGCTCCCCCTTTTTGGGGAAAAAACAGTTATCATTCAAGAAGTATTATCCTTTTATGTTTCTATCAAGTATTAAATAGTAGTGCATGCTTGTTTATGCATAGTGTCAGAGTACCAAATTCAGAAGCTCCTTTCATTGATAAAATGCAGCCTGTTCAGCATGGATGGGTGATTTTGCTCCACTACCTGAACTCATAAAATGCAGCCTGTTCAGCATACAAATTCTTTGACGCGACATCTGCTATATACTCATGGTGGCAGTACCAGCTATGTGATGTATTTATAGAAGCTATAAAACCTTACTTCTTTAATGACTCTCAAGAGTTCGAATCAGCAAGAGGTGCTTGTAGAGATGCCCTATGGGTTTGGCTGGACACTGGTTTGCGCCTGCTCCAACCATTCATGCCTTATGTAACAGAAGAACTCTGGCAGCGTCTTCCTCAGCCCAAAGATTCTTGTAGGAAAGATTCCATTATGATATCAGAGTATCCATCTGTTGATTCTATTTGGGAATGAACACAGTTCATTTGTTCATGTGTAATTTTTTTACAAGAATACAATAGTTGTTCATGTGATTATGTGACTGTAAATTGTGAAATGAGTACATTGTGATTTTTGTGTAAATCTGAAAGTGTAAAAGTTGTTCCAAGGTATTTTTCTTTATAAAATACTCTCGATTATATAAGACTCATTGCATGGTAATTATAAGCATCAACATTCATCAATATCAGATGTTAGAGAGAGAGAGAGATAGATCTAAATATTTTCTGAATTTTCTGAATTTTTCTGAATTTTTCTAGATTTTTCTAGATTTTTCTGAATTTTTGAAAATTTCCTGATTTTTTTGATTTTTTAGAATTTTTTTCTGATTTTTTCTGATTTTTAAAGTTTTTCTGAATTTTTCTGAATTTTTTAGGTTTTTTATGATTTTTTATTCATAAAATTATATAATATACACTCTAGGGGCATTTCAGACATTTCTTCATACAACAGCCAACAGCCACAGCCTAACCAAACACGTATAACAATAGACTCACGTGCCAACAGCCACAGCCGCTTCTCTAAACAGTCAGCCAACAGCCGCTTTTCCAACAGCCACAGCCCAACCAAACACGGCCTAAGTGCCATTTCAACTTACTCGTGACTTCCTCTCTATCCTTCCCTGCCTTGTTCGTTTGGAATGAATAGTTTCAGGATCAACAGCTTGCCCAGTCGTACGGGGCCATGAGATCCTTGTTGTCCCAACGAACCTGCAATATTGCTTCTTCAAATATACTGAAGCACCACACATTAATTGTCCGTTCTTGTCTAGCTTTCTCAGTAGATGAGCTCCACGACCCATGCGGCCATGTATAACCGTCGCGTTGTTGCATTGATGATTTACAGCCTTGTGTTTGCAACCATGGTCGTAACATAATGTACTAACCGATGAGCTTCTTCTACTTACGTCGCCAAATTTGGTGTCTGGGATGGAGCCTGATTAGTTCTTTGCTTGCTACACCTAGTACATATGGTTCAGTTAGTCAGCATTCACCAGCCAAAGCAACCAGCGACCCTGTCTTGTTTGGACTTACCTTTTTCCAGCTTTCTATTCCTTTTTCCAGGTATCAGTAATCAGTACATCCAATGCAACACATAAATATTTGAGTATTATAATGTGGCACAGTGCAGGAACATCAGGATCTGAGTCAAGTTGTAACACGGTGCTCAAATTCACTCGCAAGTCCCAACTATCTATCTGTAGGTGCCGACGCTCCACATGATTGATAAAGAAACAGTTTACAGAAATTCTAACCCACATGCCATAGAGCTTTACATAAAGGGCAGGCACAACTGTTCTGAATCTACAACTACACTTACTAGCCTAGTGTATAAAGCCCCGGCCTCTAAATCTGTTAACACGTTCAGATTCAGAGCACAGATGTTTCGATAGAACCGTGCGAACAACGCCCGCGTCGCTCTCCTGGGCGGCTCGGGCGGAAAACCCTAGCCGCCACAGAGTCTCCTCCCCCCTCCCCCTCGCCGCCGCCGAAGGAAGTTGCCGGGCAAAGCCCGCGTAGCGGACGGTGGCGGCGAGGCCTCTTTACCCAAGATCGGCAGTCGGCGGGCGGGTTCCGAGCTGGTGAGCTCGCCCCGGCTTGGAGGCGTCATGGTGGCGGCGACTTCGTCGGGATCTGCGGCAGCGGCGGAGAGCCAGGCGGAGGTTCAGACGGCGGGCTCGGTAGCTCGTGGCGAAGTGGCGGTGCCGTCCAGCGGCAGGTCGAGCGCGGCTTGAGGAGGAGCGCCGCAGCGGCGGTGGATGCGGTGGGGAACGGGAAGGGGACGCGGTGGGGGCAGTGATGTCTCGGAAGGAGGCCGGGAGGCCAGCGCGGAGGTGGGAGATGAGGGGCGGGAAGGGGAGCGCGGCGTGGAGCGCCGCGGCGTCGATGCAGATATGCTCTGCTGCGCGCGCGGCGGCGCTGCTCTGGCCCCGGCTCCGGTTCCTGCTCTGCTTCGCTGCTCGCGGCATTTGGGCTGGGTGGTCGTCGGCCGGCCGGATGAGGGCCAGATCCAGATCTGAAGCCCAGCCCTGCCCAGATTTGAGCCCTCCGGCCGGGGGGCCGCTGCTGCCGGCTGGCTGGCGCCCACACGCGCTCGGGCCGGCGGTGTTTGGGCAGCCGGCAGCCGGCGAAAGCTTTTGGGGCGCAGGGTACAGGTGTAGGCTAAATACAGGTTTAAGCTGCCGATACTGGTCTCGTGTTGATCTGCCGATGTGTGTTAAGGACAGGCTCGGTGGTGCTAAGGATCTTCGGGCGAAAGCCCTCCTCGGTCTTTGACTGATGCTGGCAATGGCGGCGCTCTATTGCGTCGTTCCCCTTCTTGAAGGCGTTGTCATTTGGATCCCACCATTCGATGTATCTCCAGGAGAAATCCGAAGAACTGGCTCGCTGGTTCGGGCGACGGTAGCGTCTCAACCTCTCTCCCCCCTGGGGGCGTCGCCTTGGAGTCCTGAATTTGGCAGTTTCGAGATCGGCATGAGGACCGGACTGTGGCAGGTGTTGGGTCATCGGGTTGCGTCTGCAAGGCTGATGTGCAGATGACACTGGGCGGTGTGTTTTCGTCTATCCTATTGGTGCTGGAGAGGCGTCTCTGGACCTCGCCTCTCTCTTTCTGGCGCAGGACCTCCCTTTCGGGTGTCGATGGTTCCGGCAATCATGGCCGTGGCGGGCTTGTCCCAACGCGACAGATGGGCGTGCTCTTTGGTTGCTGAGATGAAGTCGAAGTCGCTTGATCGTGAGTTTACAGGCAGGCAGGGAGTGTGATGAGCGATGGACGATGACATTACAGGCAGGCTTTGAGTCTGTTTCGCCTGTGTTTGTTTGGGTTAGCCGGCTTTGTCAGTGTTGCTGTCTCGTCGGTTTTGGCTGTTGGCCTAGTTTAGCTAGGTAGCTTCCCGGCGCCATGTTGCAGGGTCTTGGTGCAAGGGTTTGTTCCCTTGGTGTTTTCGGCCGGTGTTCCTCGGTTCTAGCTCTAGACCTAGTTTAGCTAGGGAGCTTTCCAATGGCTTTCGCTGGTGTTCCTCTTTGTAAATTGCACCTTATTTTGTATTTCGTTCTTTTCTATCTATGAGAGAGGCAGAGCTCCTGCTATAATTGTTCAAAAAAGAGCACAGATATTTCTGGCGGGGGAGCCCTGAATCTACTCCTCGTTTCGGGTTGCTCGGTCCTTCTTGTGCCCACCAAGGATACGGGAGATGGGCAGACCTCTGCTGAAGGCCTGGTTGAAGAGCATCCTGGTCTAGAACTCGGACACGGACGGGAACCACACGAGGAACGCAATGGGTGTGAACAAAAGGAGTCCCATGAGGATCTCATAGCCATCAAAAAACCAAGTTGAACAAAAGACTCTGATGCAAGAGCAACTTGGAGAGGTGTATTATGCACAAACTTCCTTCCAGTAGCAAGTGCTTCGTCAAGTCCACTGAGGACAAGATATAAATGCCCATAAAGGAAAACATACACAGTCCAAACTGTAATGTGAGACCAAACAGAACGACTTAGGTTAAGAGTTAACCAATGATTCAGAAAAGAGCGAAATTTAGGGTTAACAATATACCATTGTACTGAAATAGAACCCAATTGTTGTATAGTAATACGACAACATTCTGAAGAAATCAAAACGGTGCCCCAGTCGAAAGATGTCACGGCTCAGTGTCTGTTCACCATTACCATTTGCAATCTTTTCCTCAAACAGTGATATTTGATTAAGACTCGCATCTCTTCCCTTGCCAACCTGCATGTATTAATGATGGGTGACATTGCCTTGACGTAATGTAGAATTGAATCCTGCAACAAAAGATGTCACGTTATTACCAGAATGGTTCCAGGTTTCCTATAGTCAAGCAGAAAAAGCAAAAGCTTAGCACCTGCAAATATGTCCTCGCTAAGATTGATAACCTTAGATGCTTTACTTATACCGTCCATTGTAAGGTGGAAAAGACGATCAAAGATATCAGGATGGCCATAGTGGAACCGAACCCCGCACAGCGATGTTCAGAAAAAAAAACAATGTCAAGCGACATCTTCAGAAAATCATGAATCAAGGTACTGTCCAAATGTCCAGTAATATTTAGTTAGTACCATTAGTGAGAAAGAAAAACAAGAGAGCAGCCAATTCAAACAATTCAATATGATTATGAAAGCAAAACTAATAGATACCACAATGTCATGCCATGAATGTGCATGTGAGATATTCTATGATTAATACCTCAACAGATGAACCTGTTCAAAACATTATGCAAACAGAACCAGTCCAGAAAGTTTGACAAGTACTAGAGGACACTTGTCGAGTTCACAAAGAAGCTGGTTAAAGAACGTAATCCTGAGGAGGAAACCCAGAGGCTCTGTAATTTTCTTGGAGTTGACGATCTAAACACTAGGAGGAAGGCTTCAAGCGAAGTAGGGTGACGGCGGGATCCCCAAGGGATAGCCCCAAGACAAGAAATCGGCCCAACAAACTCAGGGTGGCCCAAATCCGCGGTAGGAGGCCCACTCGGCCACATACAGCCCACAAGATCCACTCAGAAGTAACGGCCGGGTGCCATCAAGTCCGGGCGTTACAATGGCATTAAGTCGGACGTTACCAAGAGGCAATAAGTAGAGTTAAGGCGCCAATCAAGTGTGCCGTTACTACGACTCGGCCGAGTCGGCAGCTGTAAAACCTAGGCCTTGCCGGGTCTATATAAGGCAAGGCCAGGGCACCTGTGCGGGGGGCTGGTTCTTCTTCAACTTCTTCTACTTCTGAACTAGAACAGCAATCACACCATCTTTGTACTAAGAAACTCCTCACGCGAGGCTTGATAGCAATCCAGCAGGAGTAGGGCATTACCTCTTCCTTAGAGGGTTTGAACCTGGGTAAATCTCTCGTGTGCACCCGTTTGGATCTTCCTCTTGCGCCCCCCAAATCCTACATAAAAATGAGTATTGCCGCAAAATCCCTGCGACAGTTGGCGCGCCAGGTAGGGGCCGCACAGGTTGGAGCTGCGATCCAGGCGGGATCTTCTCCGGTCATCGGCGGCAGGCTCATGTTCAGCCACGCGGTACAGCACCTTGCCTCCACCGCATTTCCAAGAGGCGCGACGCTCTCCTTTGGGAGCATGCATTTCCTGGCCAACGATCTTGGCCAGCTTCGCCTTCAGGATCTGGCTCCTTGCCCGGTGGAGGAGCCAGCGCCCAAGCACTCCTTGGGATCTTCATGTGTCGGCGGGGCTGCTTCCCAGCTCATCGGCATGATCATATCAGATTCCCTCATACTCATCCTAGACTCCAAGTTCGACGGGTACGAGAGCTCTTACAGCTGCGACTCCGCAGCTGAAGTATACATGGTTGCACCCAGTGCTACCAGCACCGCAGGCACATCCGGCGCGGCAGCTAGAGTGGCAGACGAGTTTCTGCGAACGCCCATTACCGGCCAGTCGGAGGCCAAAAGGGCTATGGAGGCGTCCCCCCCAAACCATCCTGGCCGAGCGGGACCGCGTGAACCAGGAGAAGGCGGCACTCGCGGCGCGAGAGGCCGAGTATGGCGAGGCAATGGCTTACGAGTCGAGTCGGCGTCCTCGACGCGCCACCCCTTCGACCGTTCGGAGGGGCCGTGGCATCCATGACTCTCTCTCGGGCCGCAGCTCGGATGGAGTCCCGGTCTATCGCACCCCCGCACAGAACCTCATTGCGGCAGCTGCGCTAGCCGACTCGATCCCGCCGCCAGCGGATGGCTCTGCAGCGGAGGCTTACCACCGGGTCATCGCCCTGGTGAAGACGGTGGTCGTGCAACAGAACGAGGCCACCTCGTCTCACGGCCGACTGGCAACCAAGTCGGCACGCAGCAGACCATCAGCAGCTCCGAGTCGCCAACTCACTATCGGCTCGTCGCAGCCAAGTCGCTCCACCAATCGGCGTCCTGACGCCCGCGAGGAGATCCACAGGATCCAGGCGGAGCAGCGACGAGCATCCTCCCCTCGTGTCAACAACCGCGATGCACAGGATGATATTGAGGGACGACGGGCTGCCAGGGCACGAGCCGAGCGCCAGGGCGGTGAGATAAACCAGCCGGGTGGTTCGGCTTCCACTGGACCGCTATGCTTTAGTAGGCGGATCCGGGCAGAGCCGTTCCCGGATCGTTTTCGGATTGCCAGCGGCGTTGACAAGTACGACGGCTCCGCCAAGCCGGAAACCTGGCTCGCCGACTACTTGGTGGCGTGCAACATTGGCGGAGGCAATGAACGTGTTGCCCTCCGCAGCCTTCCCTTGATACTCGAAGGCTCCGCACGGGCATGGCTTAACAGCTTGCCCGAAGACAGCATCTATGATTGGAAGGACCTCCAAGAGGCCTTCATCAAGAACTTCGAGGGCACATACAAACGGCCCGGGAACGCGCAGGACCTCTGGCTCTGCGTCCAGGAGAAGGAGGAGTCGGTTCGGGACTATATTCAGCGCTGGACTTGGCTCCACAACTCCATAGAAGATGTCTCTGAGACTCAGGCCATACAGGCCTTCTCTCAGGGAGTCAGGTACGAGCTGCTGAAGCACAAGCTGGCCAGGTCCAACGTTCAAACCATGGGCCGGCTTATGGAGGTAGCTAGCAAGTATGCGACCGGCGAGGAGGCCATGCGTTACGAGGATAAGGGCAAGGCGAAAACCGAGCCCTCGGGACGCAAAGGCCAAGCTGACTCTAGCCGGAAGCTCAGCAGCAATCGCCCCCAGAAGCGCAAAGGCGGCGGCGACGGAGTCAGCGGAGCCGACTTAGTCGCGGCTGCCGAGCGTGGTAACATGCGCGGCGATGGCGGCCGGAAGAAGGACCGCACTTGGCAGCCGCACAAGGCACCACACTATTGCAGATTGACCCTCTCCTGCACCACCTCCACTGATGGGCCCAAATCAGACCGTCGTTGGAGGCTATCACCGCCGACGGACGACAAAAAGCCCGTCAACAGAGAAGCTAGCTAAGTGGGACACGAGGACCTCCACTGACGGGCAGAGAAAGGGCCCGTCAGCAGAGATGAAATAAGGGCAGCAGTAATGACGCCCAACTATCACTAACGGGCTGGTTCTATGGGACCGTCAGTGAAGGATAAGTCTCCACTGACGGGCAGCCTAGCCGCCCGTCAGTGGAGATGCACCAACGGTGCCATATCTGACGTGTATTATCACTGTCGGGCGTCTTTTATCCGACCATCAGTGATGATTTGTCTTCACTGACGGGCGCCTTTCTTGTCCGTCAGCGTTGTTTCGTCCAGGGCGTAGTCGGCCGGCGTGCTGAACCACTGACGGGCCCCTTATAGGGGCCCGTCAGTGGTAACATGCCTATATATATTGGACTCTGCTCTCGCTGCTGGCCAGTGCTTGCGCGCCTAGTGGCCAGCAGCGAGCGCCGCCGCCGCCCCAAGTGCTACTGCCACAGCCGCCGCCCCCCCTCCCGCCCACAAACAGTCCCCTCTCCCCAATCCCCCTCCTCCCCTCCTTTCTAGCTCTCTTCCTCTCTTCCTCCCCCTCCAAAAGATCTCTAGATCTAGATCTAGATCTCTTTCCTTCTCAAACCCTCTCTTTTCTTCACCAATTTCTAAATCTCTCTCTCCAACTCAAAAGATATTTCATCTCTCCCTCCTCCTCACAATAATCTCTCCATAGATCTCTCTTTCCTCCCCGGAGTTCCATTCCCTCGCCTAAAAGATCGCTATAACCTTGGTAATAATGCCCTCTTTGGATGAATGAGATACAAAAGTTTTCTTTTCATTTTGTATATGTATTTGATGTGATTGCCGGCCATCGGGCCGAGACGATAGTTGCTATGTGATTTTCGGTCATCGAGCCGAGGCCTAGTGTTTTGTTCTTTTTCGTCGAACTGATTAGTTTCATGTCGTAGGTCTTGATCGATGGATCGTAGTTGAATGTACGACAACCGGGCGACAGAGAGTTGGGCTATGGCTTTGAACGAGTTTCTTGATGTCGCCGAGCGAGATATGAGGAGAAAAGGTGGCACGAAGATTTGTCGTCTGTGTCGCGATTGCAAAAATTTGGTAATGTTCGATACGAGAGGGAGGGTGACGGTATACCTGGTGCTTAAGGGTTTCATGTCAGGCTATACACGTTGGACGTGTCACGGCGAGGAGGAGGAAGATCAGGTGTTACAGTAAGATGCCGAACATGGAGATACCGAAGAAGACGAGGGGAGTATCGAACCTGACGCTGAAGAAGAAACGGAAAATAATTTGGCCGATATGGTGCAGGACGTTCATATGGTGGAGCAGGTGGTGCTAGACCCTGAGGATGAAAGAGAGGCTGCTAAGTTCACGAGACTAGTTGAAGACTCGCAAACCCCGTTGTATACCGGTTCCGATCCAGAACACACGCGTCTGTCAATCACGCTGGAACTTCTAAGGATCAAGGCAGCCCACAACTGTCCGGACGAAGGCTTCAATGAGACACTGGCTTTTCTTGCAAAAGTTTTTTCGAAAAACAACTTGCTGCCTACGAGCACCGAAGAAGCCAAGAAGGTTGCCTGCCCTCTTGGGTTAGAGGTGCAGAGGTTCCATGCGTGTCCGAATGACTGCTTTATTTACCGCAAGGAGCACGAGAAGCTGTACAAGTGTCCCACGTGCAACACGTCCAGATTCAAGAGGGGTAGAAACCAAGCCGATGATGAGGACCCAGTGATGAGTGGCGCTCCAGCAAAGGTTGTATGGTATCTTCCGGTCCTTTGGATGCACATGGTAAAGCTTAAAAAAGAAAACCCGAAGAAGGGAGAAGCGTGGCTCTCGAAAGAGCACAATGGAAAGTTCGCAACATGGCTAAAGAACTACTGGTATGAAAGGCCTCCGACAAATTTTGAAAAAGAGACGGTCAAAATGTTGTCACAAGAACCTGCGAGCAAGGTCCTGACATTTCAAGCATACGATATCAACGGATACACATTCTATACGGAGGCTCAAGACAGGAAAATACGTATCAGAACGGTGGGGTGATGATGGAGGCTAAAACTGGTAACCGTAAGGACATATACTACGGTGTTATCGAAGAAATTTGGGAACTGGACTACACCGTCACAAAGATCCCCATGTTTCGTGTCAGATGGGCGAAAAATATCCATATCGATGATGACAAATTCACTACCGTGACTTTACCTCCCCCGACATCTATTGAGTCAACACAGGTCAAAGCAATCAGTGCGAAAGATGAGCCATGGGTTTTAGCTAAACAAACCTCACAAGTCTTCTACATAAAAGACCCAAAGGCACAGAAGCGCCATGTCGTTAGAAAAGGGAAGAGGAGTATTGTCGGAGTCGATGGTGTTGTTGACGAAGAGGACTATGACCAATTCGACGACCCGGACTCCGAGCCAGAAGCTGTTGATAAACGCCCCATAAAAAGGAGAAAACCTACTAAGGATGCTGAGCCCTACGTCAGACGCAGTCACGCCGAAGGACTAACGTATACCACCAAGAAAATCACTATTCATGAGAAGATTTCCGAAGACGATGAAACCTAGTTAATTGTATGTGTGTGTATAATAGTGTCTTGGTTTGAATGATTTCATGTAACGTGTGTACTTCTGTATGTGTAAATTGTGGATGAATTTGAAGTACTTACAAAAACATGTATAATCCAACTTCAATGAAATTGTCTGAAATTTTAAACATAGCCTCACGAGGTCATATAATTACCCCATGCCAATTTTCAACTTTTTTGACCACATTTAGATTTAATAAAAAATCAAAAACCAGAAAGACGCAAGCAAACATTTGAATTTCGACAAGCAAACGTTTGAATTTTTGATATATTTTCTAGATACGAGCTAAACCGATACATAGGTACCTAGATATGAATTTTCCTTCCATTTATAGGCCTTCTTTAAGATAGTTGTAGTTCAAATCTGAAATATATCGAGTAAATAACTAGATATTCATTTAATGCGTAAAAAATAGCAAATGATTTCAGAAAAATGCCGAACTTTGACACGAACAATGTAATGTAGTACGTTACATGTAGAAAAAGTTTGGAGCGTAGCTAAAAATGATTTTTGAAAGGTTTTACACATGGTACCTCAAATTGGTATTTCAAAAAATAGAAAATTCAAATTATTACATAACAAGATGGAACATGATGAATTATTAGCGTATAATATTGTAATACGATGTTGTAGTCCAAATCTCAAGTTCAAATGATGAAGAATTTATGATGTGTACTTCAATCTTCATATTTCCCCTTCAAATGCTATGAAGCTTTCTCACAGATGGTTCAGTTACAAAGCAATGTATAATCCAACTTCCGCGAAATTGTCTGAAATTTTAAACATAGCCTCAGAAGGTCATATAATTACCCCATGCCAATTTTCAACTTTTTTTGACCAGATTTAGATTTATAAAAATTCAAAAACCAGAAAGGCGCAAGCAAACGTTTGAATTTCTCAAAGCAAACGTTTGAATTTTTGATATATTTTCTAGATACGAGCTAAAACCGATACATAGGTACCTAGATATGAAATTTTCCTTCCATTTAGAGGCCTTCTTTAAGATAGTTGTAGTTCAAATCTGAAATATACCGAGTAAATACCTACATATTCATTTAATGCCTAAAAAATAGCAAATGATTTCAGAAAAATGCCGAACTTTGACACTAACCCAAAAAAGGTAAAAGCCCTAAACCAAAAATACAAAAACACCCATAGCATATAGAAATAACCCTAACATCACCTAAAAAATGGAAACCTAAAATTCAACAAAGAACAACTCTACTGACGGGCACATTACAGAGGCCCTGTCAGCGGTAAAGGGCGCCCTGACCCTAACAGTTATTAGGCTCTACTGACGGGCACCTCCAGAAGCCCGTCAGTGGTGGTCTGCCGTAACCCTAATCGTGCCCCACCTCTACTGACGGGCGCTCTGAGGCTGCCCGTCAGCGGTGGTCTTGCCCTAACCCTAACCGTGCCCCATCACTACTGACGGGCTAGTTATAGTTGCCCGTCAGCGGTTCTCTAACCCTAACCGTCCTCACCTCTACTGACGGGCACCATAAAAGTGCCCGTCAGTGGTGACCGTGCCCTAATCCTAACGAAGGGCCACCTCTACTGACGGGCACTATAGAATGAGCCCGTCAGTGGAGGTACCACAGTGCTGTCAGCGATGTCTCCACTGACGGGCTCTTAGTTGACGCCCTGTCAGTGGTAACCAGGACCCTTTAAAAGCCACGCGCGGGACTTGGCGAAATTTTCGCCAAGTCCCGCGCGTTCAATTGAACCAGCAGCGAGACCTCTTCGCATCCGACGCCGCCAGGCTGCTCCGCCGCCCGACGAGCCCGCCGCCCTCTCCGCCGCCTCCTCCGGCCTCTGCCGCCGGCCCCGACGCCCCCGACGCCCCGTCCGCTCCCTCGGCTAGCCCGTGCCGCCGCCTCCTCCATCCTCCACCCCCGAAGTCCCCCGACGCCGCCGCCTCCTCCGGCCTCCGCCCCCGAAGTCCCCGACGCCGCCGCCTCCTCCGGCCTCCGCCCCCGAAGCCCCCTCCGGCCTCCGTCTCCGGTCTCCATCGAAGGTAGGGTTATTTGCATGTGGAGTCTTTTAGTTACCCTGATGTCAATGACAGTCAATGCATCTTGTGGATCAGTGAAACTCTTCCTGTTTTACTGCAGAAAACGGCTTCGTACATGCTTTTTTCATTACTTACAGTGGCAAACTATAAGAAACTGGTTTGCCTTTTAGAATCTTTGTAGCATCTCATAGCAGAGGTTGTTTGTGTGCTTGAGGCCGAGGATACCATAGCTGTTATTTTGTAGAAATATGGTATGTGGATGTCAGGCCATCATTTTTTAGGGAAACAAAATGGGTAAAACATTTAAATTCATACACATGGCCTTATTATATGGTGATTTTTGTAACCATTCTGCAATTGCAATTTAATGCTTTGACCTCAGAAAAGATCAGTGTTGTGTAAATGCGTTGGTTTGTTGTGGAATTTTTTGAGACTCTCATTTCAGAAATTCATGACGTTTTAGAAACATGCAGTCAAACCTCCTAACTTTAACTACTAACGAATAAAAACTAATTAGATTGGTCAAGTGAAGATGATATGATTTTTCACCAACATATTCATATACAAATTAGTGGTCAAAGTTTCATGTTGGAGACCGTGCAGATGTCCCAACACGTCTATATTTCTTAATAGAGGGAGTACTTAACATATCATGAACACCACACCTGAACATATATACTATTTTCTTGTTCATCCATTTCCAAACCCGGGCGCCTAGTTTGCTATGAAAATTGATGGTTCCTGAGGAATTTTGTTCTCATCTTTTGTTTATGATTATTATTTGCCTGACTCCGCAGCATGCATATGCCTATGATAGACATGTATGCTGTACGTATATACAACTATTAAATATTTAAGGGCATGCAACAAAGTGTTAACTATTTTTGTAATGGTATTATGATTCAGTTCTGGGCTGTAGTTTAAAGCAATGAGGAAGTGTTGATCTGAGCTGTAACATATGGAATAAATATAAGATTGTCAGTATTGTGAAATCGTTGGTCAAGCGAATTTAGAGTTGTTGGTATCGTGAAACTCAAATACATCATACTATGTTCAATTTTTGTGTAGTACACTGAGTATATATGTGCAATGATTATGTACACTGAGTACCTTACTTGCTTGTATACGCATATACTATTGCTGAGCTTAGTTATTCAAATGTTATTTCTGAGCTTAATTATTCCCAGGTTCTTGTCTGACCTAAGAACTATTAGCAAAAATGGCCGCCAGTAGTACTCCCGCTGGGTCCCCGACCCGAGCAGTAGAGGCCGTTGACGACAGCACGGCCCCCCTCGTCGTGGCCACACCGATCGATGCACCAACCCTGGAGGCACCCAAGCAAGTTGCCTCCGAGGCGGCCAAGGAACCTGCCCTCGAGCTGACCGAGGATCAACCTCTCTTAGCGGCCATCACAGCTGGACAAGAGCAAGCTGCCACGATGTCCAGCTCTGGCTCTGCCTCCGGGTCAAGTTCCGAAGGGGAAGAGGCGCGTGAGGAGGAGGTACCGACTACAGCCCCGACCAGGTCTCTGAATAGGAGGAAAGGCAACCAGTTGCCGGACAAGACGTATGTCATCACCCGTGTCGACGATGTCAAAGACATTCCGGTTAGTATACATAAGGCCGCTAAGACCTTTAGCAACGCCTGCGGGTGCTTAGTACGCGAACAAGTTAAGATTACATGCAAAGAGTTCAGCCAGTTGACTCAGTCCACGAAAGATACTCTCTTGAGGAAACTGTGGGACAAGTACCAGATTCCTGCAGCCGACAAGGAAAGAGTCGAAGCGCAAGCCCTGAAAATCATGGCTAGGGCTCTGAAGACTTAGCGATACGACGCACAGAAAGTCATAGACGAGGATTGGGAAACCAAGATTAGTAAAAGATGGTCCAAGATACAGAAGGAAGACTAGGACGAATTCGTTGCTCAAATAAGGAGCCCAGAATTCCAGGAGAAGAGCCGGTGGGGGAAAGAGCTTCGCAAGAAGAACACATTAGACCACAAGCTCGGCAGCCGTGGATACCTGGGGAAGAGACCGAAGTGGGCCAGAGAGGACGAAAAATTAGCCGCGGCTGGAAAAGCACCTCCTTTCGCACATCTCAGGGAGCCACGCGCTAGGGAGTACATGAGGGCGCACACAAAGTCTGACCCTGTGACGGGGTCACCAATTTATGAGTCCGAGGAACTGCAAGTGGTGGCCGACCAGCTGGTAACGACTCAACCCAGTCTCTTTTCGTACTTAATTACGTTGCATCCAAATACGCTGTCTTCTCATCAAGTAATTTAACTGTCAGACAGAACTGAGCCAGCAGCCTGGAAGCTCGCAGGACTCCGTCACGAGCTTCCCAAGATGGAACGACGATCTGTCGAAGGCCCGACAGAAACCGGAGCATCGGGGCCGTGTAGTAGGCGTCGGGGATGGCGTTAAATGGGACAAGGTATTTCCCCGAAACCCCGAGGGGAGCCGCCGCCCCCGGAGAGACAACCAGGAGTTTATGGACAATCTGTGGGAGCAAATGCGCGAGATTGCCGAGCAGACGTGGCTACGTATGCAAGTGGCCGCAGCGCAAGGCCAGCCGAGCGTGCTTCCCGTTAACCAACCTGCAGGATGGAGTAGCTGCGCATCCACCTCGGACGGCGGCCCCTACTCGGTGAATCCCGTCGACAGCATCACCGTAAGTCTCGTCCGCTAAACGGGTCATTATAGTACGAGCTGTTCTCATTGTCCTGACTCCAGTGCGGACGGCACGTCTATCCTCTGTTTCATAGGAAGCCACTAGATGCACACTCACGGTGCAGATTCCTGGCATGAAGGTCCCGGTGGCGCACGGCCATGTTTTCCTAACGCCAGAGGGGGCAGTCCTGCACTGTGTTCCTATGCGGGAGCACCATGCGAAGGTGCAGGTCGACCTCGTCCTCAACAACTACAGTGAGGTGTTAGTCCCTGTCCCCCCCCGAAGAGGAGCTGACGAAGCTAGGGCAGTGGCAAAACTGCTTCATCCAGTGGCCGAAGAGCCAGATTACTATAACCGCGGCGGCCTCTCCTCGCACGGGCCCCTCGTCCAACAACCCCTCTCCATCAATCGGACGATCTCTGTTGGGGCTCAGCCAATCACCCCCGTCCTTTAAAGACCTGGAGGACCATCTTTTCGGGGACTAGCACATGTCACCGATTTTGCGGTCCCCGGAAGTGTCGGAAAGGCCCTCCGAGGTTCAAGGCGAACCTCTGGATCAACTGAGGGGGAAGATTTTCTCTCCCGCCACACTAGCTGGGACGCTGGAAGCAGCGTTGGCGGCAGGCAAGAGCCCGGAGCTGGTACAACAGAGGAGGAAAAGCAAAAAGAGACGGGCCGGCACCGGTGAGAAGGAAAGAAAGGAGCAGAGGCAGAAATCCTTATCCTTCTCAACATCGTCATCCAAATTATCTACACGGACCAAGGGTCTCTGGCGAGATTTTTACTTACCACATGAGGACATGCTCCCACAGGATGAGCTGGACAATCTGTCGGAGGACATGAAGATGCTGCATGAAGATTACCTGAAGATGTCCAGAGATCCTGATACATTCTGCCAATATTGGAAGGTGAAGGTGCCAAGGGAATACAATTTCTTCATGCAAAATGACCAAGACACCTTCGACATCAACTTTGAAGACCTATTCCACATGTACAACCTCTATAGGCTCGACACCACGATGATCAGGCTATGGGCTCTCTACCAAGCCCAAGATTGCAGACGTCTTCAGGAGTCCAATATTGGCATAGTCGATCCGATATGCATGAACGAAGGCTATGCCGGGACCCCGGACGGTCGAGGATTTCTTGAAGAATACCTGTCGCATGCATTCCTGGTTCATAAGGACAAGGAGTACATACTAACCCCCTATAACCCTCCGTAAGTCCTAAACTTAGCACCGTGGAGTTTCTTTTTTATTTTTTACGTACGTATCTCCGCCTGCTTACGTTCAGTTGTTCACATTTACGCAGCGACCACTGGGTCCTAATTGTGATCGTTCCAAGCTGGGCCAAGACTTTTTACTTTGACTCCTCATCGAAAAAGACAGCGGACTTCACCAATATAACTAAGATTCTGGATACAGCTTTCTTCACAGCCAAGTTCTCGGGGCATGCTAAAATACCTGTAAAAGCGACAAAAATGATACACCATTACAAGTTCCCTTGCAGAGTTCAGCCGAAAAATAGCGTGACATTTGGGTACTACACCTGCGCCCATATGGACCTCTTTGTCCGGTACAAGAACAAGCATTGGAAAGATATGAAAGAACTGAAGGCTTGGAGCGAGCTGGGAAGTCAGATGTACGACTGGCGACAGGACTTTGCTCGCATCCAAAAAGTCTTCGCCAGACTCATCAACCTTGAAGTCATCAATCCGATGGGTGAATTCTACGCCGGCCCCCAATTTCCGAAGCCAAACTTAAGCGGGCATGAATAGAATCGTTGTTTCTATAATTGAATAAACAATTGTTTCATACTTGTGACCGTCGTTGGAGTGTACATACTATATATGTGATTATAAATGTCTTAAGTGCCAACCGTTATGTGATTACAAATGTGTTATGCGATTAAGAGATTTGACTCTGTGAATGAATAGTTGGTATAGCCTGTGATTAGGAATAATGTAATGCTATAGCCTATTATTATGAATAATCTAAATGTGATTATGAGTTAACACAAAGCCTTTTCGGTTAGCAGGAATACATATCTCTACTGACGGGCACTTACGGACAGCCCGTCAGTGGAGTACGACCTCTACTGACGGGCTTTTATGACGCGCCCGTCAGTAGTTCTAGAACCAAATGCCTCCGACTGGGGGTCTCCTCTGACGGTCCCTATGCGCCCGTCAGTAGTAATAAACACTACTGACGGTCCGTCTGCCCGTCAGTGGAGTGACCCCCTCCACTGACATTTCCAGGGTGACGGGCCCCCTGTCTGTCAGTAGAGGGGGTTTGGCGACCGTCAGTGGTGACCTGTTCTGCTATAGTGCCAAGGCTATCCTTCGAGGAAATCCTGGACAGGTCGTGCTCTTTCCATAGCACAGCCGAGTACCAGGCAGGGCACTCAACCAGGGAGTGCAGCTTCTTAAAACGCCTTCGGATGGAGAAGCAACCTGCCTTCGATACTGAGGGAGGAAGCGGTCCTGCCTCAGACGGCGGCGCCCCGCAGTACCCTCCGCAGAAGGGAGTTTTAATGATCTTCCAGGGACTCGACTCCAAAAGGAGTCGGAAGCTGCGATACCGCGAGGTAAACGCGACAGTCCCGGCAGTTCCCCAGTGGTTGGACTGGTCGGAAATGCTAGTCGGCTTCGACCGACTCGACCACCCGGATCGCGTCCCGCATCCGAGCAAGCATCCTCTAGTGGTGGATCCGCAGGTCGGCGGTTTCAAGCTCCGCAAAGTCCTCATGGATGGTGGGAGCAGCATCAACATCATCTTCATGAAAACCCTGAAGAAGATGCAGATCCCGGAGTCCCAACTCCGTCCAAGCAGCACAACCTTCCATGGGATAGTGCCAGGGAAGTGCGCGAAACCCCTGGGCCAGATCGCTCTGGAGGTCGTGTTCGGCGAGCCGAACAACTTCCGGGTCGAAACCCTGACCTTTGAAGTTGTCGACTTCAAGAGCGCCTACCACGCCATCTTCGGCCGCCCGGCTTACGCCAAATTCATGGCTAGGCCGTGCTACGTCTACCTTAAGCTGAAGATGCCGGGTCCAAAAGGGGTCATCACCGTCACTGGCGACTTTGAGCGCTCCAATGAGTGTGACATCGCCAGTGCAGACATAGCCGAGTCCCTGATCGCGGCTGTGGAACTGGAAGGCATCAAGAGGTCCGTTGACCTCGAACAGGCTCCACCAAGCAAGAAGGCGGTAACCGAGTCCGCTTTTCAGTCGGCCAAGGACACAAAAAGTGTCCAGGTCCACCCTGATGACCCGTCCAAGACGGTCCAAATCGGGTCCGACCTCGAGGCCAAATAGGAAGGCGCGCTCGTCGACTTCCTTCATGAGAATTGAAACATCTTCGCATGGAAGCCAGCTGACATGCCAGGTGTTCCAAGGAAATTCGTCGGGCATTCCCTCAACGTCACCAAAGACACGACGCCGGTCAAACAGTTCCTCCACCGCTTCGCCGAGGACAGGCGCAAAGCCATTGGAGAAGAGATAGCCCGACTTCTTGTGGCCGGGTTCATCAAAAAGTTCTTCACCCGAACTGGTTAGCAAATCCAGTCCTGGTTCTTAAGAAGAACAAGACTTGGCGAATGTGCGTAGATTACACCTCGCTGAACAAGGCTTGCCCCAAGGACCCATTCATACTACCTCGTATCGATCAGGTAGTTAACTCCACGGCTGGGTGTGAGCGTTTATATTTTATGGATGCCTATTCAAGCTACCACCAGATTAAGATGAAAGAATCAGATCAAATAAAGACTTCTTTCATTACCCCGTTTGGGGCTTTTTGTTATATCACTATGCCTTTTGGTTTGAAAAATGCTGGCGCTACATATCAGCGATGTATGCAGAAGTGTTTGCATGACCAGATAGGTAGGAATGTCCAACCATACGTTGACGACATCGTAGTGAAGACAAAAAAGAACGCGGATCTCTTGACTGACTTGGCCGAAACCTTCGCCAATCTCAGGAGATTCGACATTAAGCTCAACCCGGAGAAGTGCGTCTTCGGAGTTCCTTCGGGCAAGCTCCTCGGTTTCATCGTTTTCGAATGAGGAATCAAGACGAACCCGGATAAGCTCGACGCCATCCTCAAGATGGGCAAACCGAAGGACCTGAAGGCCATCCAACGTCTAACCGGATGTGTGGCCGCATTAAGTCGGTTCATTTCTCGACTCGGTGAGAAGGCTTTGTCTTTTTACCGACTCCTCAAGAAATCCGACTCCTTCGAGTGGACCAACGAAGCCCAGAAAGCCTTCGACGACCTCAAGCGTCTGTTGACTACTCCTCCAGTTCTCGCTGCACCGATGGAAGCAATGCCCCTGCTGCTCTACATTGCGGCCACCAATCAGGTGGTCAGTGTTGTCCTGGTAGTGGAACGAGCGGAAGAGGGCCGGGCGCATAAAGTACAGCGACCCGTCTACTATGTCAGCGAAGTCCTCTCCGAGTCGAAGCAGCGCTACCCGCACTACCAGAAGCTCGTCTATGGCGTCTTCATGGCAGCACGGAAGCTGATACACTACTTCCAAGCCCACTCGGTTACCGTGGTTTGCCACGCCCCTTTGTTAGACATCAGCAACAACAGGGACGCTACGGGCCGAGTCGCTAAGTGGGCGATCGAGCTCATGCCTCATGACATCAACTATGAGCCCCGCAAGGCTATCAATCGCAGGCTCTCGCCGACTTCATCGTCAAATGGACTGAGACCCAGTCCCTCCCGCGGGCACGGGGGCTGGAGTCGTCCTCATCTCCCCCAAGGGCGAGAAGCTTCGCTATGTGCTGCAGATCCATTTTGCGGCATCTAACAATGTCGCGGAGTACGAGGCGCTGTTGCATGGTTTGCGCATAGCCGTCTCACTTGGTATCCGTCGACTCCTATGTTGCGGCGATTCGGATCTGGTGGTGCAGCAGGTGATGAAGACGTGGGACGCCAAGGACCCCACCATGGCGGCGTATTGTGCTGCCGTGCAACGACTTAAAGGCCATTTTGAAGGTCTCGAACTTCATCATGTTCGCCGGGCCGACAACGAAGCAGCCGACTCCCTTGCCCGGATCGGTTCCGCTCGAGACAATGTGCCACCCGGCGTTTTTTCTGCAACAACTACATCAGCCTTCCGTCAAGTTGGAGTTGGCAACCGACTCATCTGAGGCCACGCCCCAAGATTCCAGACAGGTTGACTCGGCCTAGGAAGGCGTCCTGGCCGTCAGCCCTCTCTGGACTCGGCCGTTCCTCGCTTACCTCTTGAGGAAGGAGCTCCCCGAGGATAAGGATGAAGCCCGTCGCATTGTGCACCACGCTGGGGCCTACATCGTCGTCAACAATGAGCTTTACAAGCGTAGCACTTCTGGAGTTCTCCAGAAGTGCGTTTCGTCGGAGGAAGGAAGAGAAATCCTTGAAGAAATTCACTTGGGAACCTGCGGCCATCACGCTTCTTCGCGAGCACTCGTTGCCAAGGCATTCCGCCATGGTTTCTTCTGGCTCACTGCTCTCGCCGATACGGAGGAGCTTGTTCGCACATGTGATGGCTGTCAGCGCTACGCACGGCAGCTGCACATGCCGGCTACCGTGCTCAAGACTATCCCCATCACCTGGCCCTTTGCTGTGTGGGGACTCGACATGATGGGGCTGCTCAAGATAGCGCGAGGGGGATTCACCCACCTCCTGGTGGCGGTTGATAAATTCACCAAGTGGATTGAGGCCAAGCCCATCATGAAGCTCGATGGTCCGACTACTGTCAATTTCATGAAGGGGGTCATCTTCCGGTTCGGTATTCCTCACAGTATCATCACCGACAATGGCAAGAACTTCACCGCTGAAGTCTTCCGCCAGTTTTGTCGGGACCACGGTATCCGAGTCGACTACGCCTCGGTGGCTCATCCGCAGTCCAACGGGCAAGTTGAGCGCTCCAATGCACTCATCCTCCAAGGCATCAAGCCCCGGCTGCTGATTCCTCTACAAAGGACTACCGGCTACTGGATCGACGAGCTCCCTTCTGTCCTCTGGAGTTTAAGGACTACTCCAAATCGGTCGACTGGCTACACGCCTTTCTTCATGGTCTACGGAGCTGAAGCTATCCTGCCGAGTGACATCCTCCACGACTCCCCATGAGTCGCAGCATATGTGGAAGCGGATGCCGAGTCGGCAAGGGAGGACAACCTTGATCTCCTAGAGGAAGCGCGGGAACTCGCTCTCTCACGCTTGGCCATATACCAGTAAAACCTACGCCGGTATCACAGTTGCCAAGTCCGGGGTTGAGTTTTCAATGAAGGCGACCTGGTCCTCCGACTCATTCAAGACAAGGCGGGCATGCACAAGCTTTCCCCGCCTTGGGAGGGGCCGTTCATCATCCACCGAGTGTTACACAACGGCGCCTACCGACTGGAGGACCCGGCATCAGGAGCAGTCACCGAAAGGACCTGGAACATTGCTCAGTTGCGTCCTTTCTTCACTTGAACTTTGTACTTTCAACAGTTTATCGCCTGATCATAAATAAATCTGTTTCTCTCGAGCGGCACTCGGGAAACACATTTTTTTCACAATTTTAAGTTAGAAACATTTTATTTATGATTTTATATTTCACCTAACTGTGTTCCCTTGGGCAAACCCCCGGGGGCTACATTCAACAACCGAGTGGCTTGACTCCTCCGGGCAACTCCCGGGGTTACCTCGACCCACTGGGTGTCGCCTGTCGGCCCAAGTTTCTTTTTGACTCCTCTAACTTTGTTTTCTCCGCGAACGTCTAAGTAAATATGCACGGTACCTAAGGCTCACTCTTCGTCCCCAACTACAGTCGCAACCCGGCTATCCGGTTGGCAAGAGCAAAAGCTAAAGGTCGGCCTGCATACAAAAGGACTTAACACAGAAACAAAACTAAGATGAGCAAAATAACTTGGGCAACATAACACGCACACTTTCATTGCAAAATAACTTCATATTTCAACTTAGCTAGTTTTTTACATCGTTTCACTCAGCATACCGAGTCTAAACAAGTTACATCTATTCTTCCGGAGTCGGCTCCACGCGCTCCTCTAGGTCGGTGAACTCGGCTATCCGGCTGGCGGCGTGGCGAACTCGGGGGAGCAGCTTTAACGGATCAACCGGCTCGCCCTCTGCATCGAGTGGAGCTCCAGCGGAAATCTCGTCGACGTCCGCATCAGGATGGTGTGCTAGCACCATCGCCAGCGCCATGCCGGCTCCCGAGCGGGCCGCCGATTCCTTCCACTTCTCCACCTCTGCCGAGCCTTGCGAAAGCTTGTCGGCAAGGGCGAAGATAAATTATACTTCGCGCTCACGAGTGCCTAATTAACTTATCATAGACCACGGTTCCAATAAGAAAGACAGATTGATAGACACGGATGGATCAATTACATACACAGATAGTCGGATACAACTAATTTAGCCACAAACCGAGTTAAGCTGATACATATAGATAAAGATACTGGACCAAACGAATCCTGTTGTCAGTTGGACATTCAGAGCATCAGCAGCCTCCTCCTCTTGTTCATCAGGATCGTAGTTCTAGTTTGGAAGGTGTATCTAGTAGTAAGCTTTTGGCATGTTAAGTTAGCTCTAGTCCGTATATGACAAGGCCACGGTAGAATCAAAAGCCGATCGAAATCGGTACATCAACACAAGTTTTTGTCTTCACGTTGTCACGTACTATACGTACGTGTGCTGCAGCTAGCTAGCCATGGACAGGATGATAGCAACGACTCCATCCAGCCGGAGCCGGAGCCGGAGCCAGGGTAGACGACGTTGTCCAGCAACTCATACGTCGACCTCATCAATGACGCGGCAACCTGTTTACGACGACGACGGCCAATCATCGTAGGCTCCGGTCGTCCGTGCCGGCCGGGCTGCCGTTCGCGTCACTCCTTTACGACTACGACGGGCAGCCCATCGCGCTCCTGTTCTGCTCCTACGTCCTCTGCTTGATCCTCGCCGTCTGCTGGGGCACGGCGCGGTTCCACACCGTCTTCAACCACCACTTCTTGTGAGCGTTGTCGCTCGGCTTGATGCTGCGCGCTGCACGGAGTTGTCATCCCGGAGCAGGTTGCTGATGCTGCTTGGTGGTCGCGTCTCAGGCCATCGTAGGCGTCAGCGTGATGCTCTACATCTTGTTGCACTGGCTGTTGATGATGACCTTGTCTGCCTTCATCGCCTACAGTCTTAAACTCTACACGCACTACCTGCAGACAAGGCTTGATCATCTCCGGTTTAACTTGTTAGTCGAATCAATTCAATTAAAGAAGGGAATTGCACCTCTGATTTCTCCTTTTGTGTTCCGTACTGCCCGTGGTTGAGTGTTTCCTTTCCTCCTCTACTCTACTGTATCCACTGTACTGGGTTATTAATATGTCATCTCTACTGTATTTGTCAATGTTTATACATACGGTAGCATATAACAAGTCTGAAGTCTAACATAGCACTACTTTTAAAGCAGAATACATAGTTCTTGTTGGGGGAAGGGTCCCCGCACTACTCCGGACCGACGGGTTTTTTCTTGATAGCGTCAAAATCCCCCTCCTTGAATCGGCATGTTTTGCCTGGCGTCAGCAAGCTCCGCTGGCATCACCGATGACATGGAGTCCGTGCTCTGTCCCGGCGGATGTCAAGGCGATGGTCCGTCCCGGCGACGGGCGTCGAGACGACGCTCCGTCCCGACGTCAAGAACAACACATCGTCGTAGTAGTGAGTACTAGGATACCAGAGTATTAGGATATTCTATGATAATCCTGGTAAAAGACCAAAATACTCTTAAGGGTGTGCTGTTGCCCGGAAGGCATAATTGTAATCTCACACCCCGGTTCTTATTCTCTATAAATAGGGCTCCAGGGGTGGAGAGAATCGGCAGAATTTTCTCAAGTATAAACTATAATCCCCGAAATAAATACGAGAGTTTTTACTTCATCTCAACAAGAGAATTTTCACTTCCCCCACGACGTCGAGAGTTCCACGTTTCACCTCGTCAGACACCACCGCGCGCTCCTCCCCGACGGACACTATACTTGTTTGTACTCCTCTGATCTCCCGGAGGTCGACGTAACCAATCGAGGGTGCCTAAAGTACACTGCCTAGTCCCGTAGCTACGACAGTTCTTATGCAACAACAAAAACAAAAGTGAAACTGCGACGCTACAATTTTCAATTCAATAGGAACATGTTGAATACCAACCACATAAATTGCAACGCTCTTCGTCAAACCACAGCCATGTCGTACAAACAAACAAATCTGCACATTCTCTCAAGTTGTGCATCTATTACAACAAGTAAAATAAATAATCTAACACTAACCGGTTACTTATTACTGTAATTGAGTTCTCAATATGAATTTTTGTAATACAGATGAAATGGTACATGATATCTACTTTTACATCAACAATGCCATTGGTCATCTTAGAGCAAACAAACCATGGTGTACCAGCCAGGAAGGTGCGACTCCTGCACCCACGATCTATCCTTAATCTGCATCTTGTCATCCTCGATTCGTTACTCAGCCCAGTCCTCGTCGCTATCATCGTCCACATTGTTATCCTGTAACACTATTGTGATTAGGTACGGAGGGAGGCACAAAAACCTCATCATAACCAAAGGGAAACGGACAAAATGGGGCCAAGTACGAGCACACTGTAACCATCAGCTGCCTTTGCAATCATAGGCCTTACGGTTAACATCTACAACAAATATTGATGAGGTGATTTTACAGTATCACATAAGCCTTCTGACCTTTATGCAGAGAGAAATCTGCTACAGGCTACTAATAGAGTAAGCATATCTCAGCTGATATAATCAAATAAGTCACCTGAGAGGAACTTGAGAGCTCTTCAATTTCATCTTCTACCTGTGAGATAAAATGGAAAAGGCAATTAATGGCCCTCAATTTCACGGATAGGCATTAACAAAAAGCAAACAACGAGCAACATTATAAATCAAAATCCCTGGTCACTGTTAATCTATTAAGGTAACACAACCAACATTAATGTTCCAAAAATAGTACCTTTGCTTTTTGCTTTTTGCGAGATCCGCTTGCTACATTCATGTAAATATACAAGAGTCAGTCACATACCATGAATACTTAATACAATTTATGAGGGAAACTGAAAGCAAGAGTCATGCTGACTAAAATAATAGATCATCTCAAGCAGAACTTAAAGCCACTAAAGTGAGTTCTTCCCAGGCGTTGGCACCACTAATGAAAAAAATCCTAAACCAGCTTTTTCCAATGAATTCTTTAAAAGAGTAATTGATAGCATGTGTCATGCTGACAACAGGGCCGGTCCTGAGATTTTGGGAGCCCGGGGCGAAATCCTAAGATTTTAGGGGGCCCTGGACGAAACTAATTAAAACTCGGGCCCCTTAATATAAATATCATAACAATCAATATACGCATATATATATATGAAATTTTACTAATAAACACTTAAATACATCCAAAAGCAATAATATTCATACAAATAATTTATACATACTAACTTAAAAATTTCTTAACCCTGGGATTTGGTGGCCCGGGGCGGCCGCCCCCTGCAGGGCCGGCCCTGGCTGACAAAGGAGTAGATCATCTCATGTACTGCTTAAAGACACAGAAGTACCTTCTTCCCCAGGCCTTGGCACCACTAATAAAAGTATCATAAACCAGCCTCTAACCCCAAAAGAAAAAGTCAGTTTCATCTTTCAGAAATTTCATCTTTTAAAGGAACACAGCAAGTCTTTCAAATTTACCAATTAACTTTGTTAATATAAAAACACAGCAACCCATTTTAATTCCCTTATTTATTCTTTGTTCTGACTTAACAGGCAATGGGGGACAGATTTTAGAGGCCCAAAACGGTTTATGACATAGCTTCGAGCTTTAAATCTCCTCTATATAGAGCCTTTGGCTTGTTTGAGGCCTAATCTTTTTCACCAAGAATGACCTTCAGAAGCTTAGACCAAACTCTCACACTAAAGCTTGTAATATAATTAAGATGCTTCTGACAACAGACTTGGTTTCATACTATACTTACCTTCCTTCTTCCCTGCTTTTTTGCCCCTTTCGTTGCCGACACTGCTCTGAACGTTCTGCCCGAGCAGCGGCCGTTTCGCTATGCGGAGTTCGACACCTACTTGCAGTGTTATTTGCCACGTACGCGCGTCCACCTTATTCGTGGAAGCGAGGCTCCTGACGAGGCAGCGGCACAGACGACGGACATGTACCCGATCCTCGCAGCTGAAACTCTGGATTTGGTGGTTAGTGGATTTCGTGCTTCGCTTCTTCGTGTTTATTTTACTAATTATACTTATGCGCGCACCTATAATTCTCGCACTCTTCAGGGACAGTGGGTGACTGCGGCGAACACGGAGGTCACCATAATTCTTCAGCAGCTCCCACCCGGCACCAAGCACCACTCAAGCTTGTCCAGGATCACGGAGTACACTAGGAGGATCATGGACATATTCAGGTGCACGCGCAGGGATGACGTCGTTGCCGGGGCTAGCTCAAGCCGAGGAGCACAGAGACCACCGCGTCCTTCACAGGCGAGGCACCGTCAGCCTCGTACCTCTCAGCCACCGGGCCCCACAGAGGGGGGTGGTTCTGCGTGGTAGCAGAGTGCGTCCCCACGCTTCATGAGTCCACAAGGTAAAATATAGCGACGTCTCATACAAGCCATTTTTCCTTACATTCTTGTGCTCACTAATTCCGGTTATGTACATATCACTTGCTGTCTCAGGTGCCGGCTAGTCCGCTTGACTACCTCCTCGACAGCCCCGACACTCATAGCTTCAGCTTTCACGACGAGCCGGACGAGTTGATTCAACCTGAGCAGTTCAGCACGACGCAGCAGACTCAGCCACCGTTGCCCACGCAGGATACACAGGACCCCAAGGAGGATGACCCGACACTACAGGTGGGCAGGGCGCCTAGAGCGGCAGTGGGACAGCCTAGGCCGAGGTACTCACCGTCGCTGATTAGGAAGAGGGGACGATGAGGCATTTGAATTAGTCTTTTTTTTCAGTACATTTTATTATACCAACATTATGAATTAGTACACCTGTGTTCTGTATTAGTTTTCGATGGAGCATCTTTAGTTTGTTCCCATGGTTGCACGTTATGACGATAACCAGATCAGTAAGCATATTAGACTTACAAATTAACATCTAAATCTGATTACATAAGCATAGGTTACAGAGCCACATTACACTGTCACATTAATAGTTGCCTACACATATCGTCGGTACGACAAGCAATTATTCGCTACCACTTCTAATAAGACTACATGAAATCATCTTCGCTATCGCTTGCCGTCTTTATCCCTTGAGCGGGGGCTTTGAAGCAAAACAGTTTCGAGAAGTCCTCGTCACTCGATGAGCACTCGTTTAACGCCTTTTTCGATGAACTGCATGCGCCTTTATCCTTTGATGATCGAACATCTTTTTTAGATGTGCGCCCATGTTTTGGCAAGTGGGGAGTCCAGCAATTATGCGTTCCTCTTCTTCATATGTTGTCTTCATTAAGTGTCTTCTATTAGCAAATGGGTCTCCCCAGAATATGTCTGCATGCCCAAAGTTTCGAATCTCGTAGTTCAGCAAGCCTACATCCTCTGGATGTGCCTACAAACCGATAATATAATGTATCAAACGAAAACGGTGAATGAAATGCTTACAAGCTAAGAACAAAGAAATTGTTCTAACTCTTATGTGCTTATTGTACTGAGATTGCGGGATACTTATCGTCCCTTCGCAGAATTTGCCTCTTGTGTACTTCGCCCTATGTAGTTTTCTAAGCTCGTTCACCCTCTCCCACATCTTGTGGAACTCTCTCAAACGCTTGCACACCTGCATGTACGTAATTCCAGGGAAACCCCTTCTCGCTAACACCTCTGCAAGAGCACGTGTATGAACCTCCTCAAAGATCTGCGAACACATAATTCTACAACTCCACCTCCTCCTACTCGCACCAGTAAGAAGTTCGTAGTCCATTCTCGGGTTCCAGACAACATCACTGGCATCTAGTAATTTGCACGCAAAATTATTATTCCACAAAACAAAAATTGTACATCTAATGTTTCAACGCATATGAGGAGAAAAAATATTACAAGACTTACCTCTATCGTCACTATCCATCCGTGAACTACTTCTTCTTCTCCTCCCAAATCTAAACAATTTACTTGGAGATACCAACAATTTTTGCGAAGAATTCAGGGAAAATTAGCTACGTGGTGGGAGCGTCTGCTCATCCGGTTTAAATAGCAGAAGGGGGTGGTCGACAAATCGCCATGGTGTCTGGCGATTCCATTATAAATGGTCCTAGCTAGTCGGGCGTGAAGGGGGACAGCCCTAGAAGAAATCGTCCTGGCTGGTCGGGCCGGGGGGGGGGAGGGGGATGGCCCTAGGAGAAATCGCCGTGACTTGTGGCGATTTATCGCCACCACCCATGGCGGTTAGCAGAAATCGCCACGACTGGTGGCGATTACTGTGCAGTCACCACGTCAACCCCGATTCCATATTGAATCGACACATGGCCTGGCGATAGCTTGAAATCGCCATGAGCCGTGGCGATTTGTCCCTAATCGCCAGTACCCGTGGCGATTGAAACTATTTTTGCAAATTTTATGGATGTCGTAATATTTGTGAAATATCTAAATAAAAATTTATTATTTCAAAAAAAAACTCGGCTCTTCCTAAGTACGCCACAAAACTCCCTGTCAGCGCCGGCGCCTTGGGAGTATGTGACTCCCAAGGGACGATAATGCTTGGCAAACAGATGAACTAAACTAAACTAGTTGCTGGCAGTAAAGTATCAGGTGGAGCAAGACTAATACTCGGCTTCAGATCTCGCGCTGGTCTTGAAGGCGCATGCGAATGAACGTACAGGTGACTCACTCACTTTTTCTAATGGCCGCCAATGAAGTAAACTAATGGCCGCCAGGCAAGCATCCCGTCGGAGCTCTCGCCTGTGGCCGACGAAGTCGCGGTCTTCAACATGTGAAGGAGCGTGATAAGCGCTAGCGGCAAATTTTAAAGGACGCCGGCTGCTTACTTTACTCTCCCTCTCGTAGTTGGTGAGGGCACAAGGAGTTGTCTCCAGGGGAAGAAGAAAGGACTACCAACGGCTAATTTGACATGGCTCTAATCCAAGAATAGTCTGTTTCCCTGTTGATGCCACTTAACTGGAGTAACGTTCCTATCTTTAATCTCGAATCCTACAATTCCTTTGAAGCAATCCTACAATCTAAACACCTTTCATATGAATTTTCCGTAGCAATAAATTCCTCTATTTTCCTCTAAAATTCATTTGATTCAAGGAGGCCTCACATGCCCTTGGGTGCTTGTAAAATTGTTAGCTCGACCATCATGTTCAAATCTAGCTTTTAATACATATTCTTGAATCCCTCCCCCCATTGAGTGCACACGGAAACAACGCTAGCATTAGAAAATTGTTGGCTCGTCCACCAAGTTCAGATCTAGATTAGAAAATTTATTCTTTGAATGTCGAGTGCGCAACAACACAACGCGAGCATCGATTTTGCGAAGTCACTAATTGATCTGCTATTTTTAAAACACGAAGTCCTTATATATGGTCCTTACCGAATCCCACTGCCACCTTCACATGGGCTCCAACTCTCCATGTGAATTATGACTGTGAGTCTAAAACTATGTCGAATTAATACCTCAAATCTCATTTTCTATTTTTTGAAATAGAGAGCCACTCTAAAATAATTTCCTCACTAAATCTCTTCACGCTTCAACCGACTCTCCAAATCTCACTTTCTATATTTCACTCCTATATTTTATCAATATCCCGTAACTACCATACTATTTTTAATGGGCATAACTGTAATAGTAATATTTCTAAAAGGTATAATTGTAACTGTTATATTATTAACGGTCATATTTCTAACGGCTATATTTGTGACTGATATAATTGTAACAACTATATTTGTATCGGCTATATTTATAACGCCTATATTATCTAACGGCTATATTTGTAATGCCTATATTATCTAACGACTATCTTGTGTAACGGCTATTTCTTTTTGGTCTATATATGCGAAGTCATTCACTTTTCCTGATAGTTCCTCCTCTACCACATCACAATGAGTCATCGCAGCTCACTCATGCAATCTCACTTGGAATCGCTGTCGTCGGATGACGACGGCGCACTCTTTCTTGCTACAGCGATCGTAACATGCCACTTAGCAAACCTCCTCTCACCCTTTGCGCGTGCACATGGATTTATCCTACGATTTATCATTCAACCCCTGCTTAGATGCCACTGTACATAATCACTTCTCCATGATCTGTTGAACCAGTGCCCCATACCAATTATCACAGGGTTTATCAACACTACTATAATCTGTTCAATCAAGCAACTCAGCAATAATCTGTTCATGCACACTCACAATCAATAATCTGTTCATGCACACTCACAATCGATCGAAATACACACTAAATAATATACGCAGCAATCCAGATCACAATGAACTGAACTGAACCAGAGATGGGGCTCGAGCTCGGGCAGGTGTGGAACGAGTTGGGATGGGGAGGAGGAGGGGGAACCCGTTGGAGTTCTTTGCTTTTGCTAAAATTTGGGATAGGGAAGAGGATATACCACCGGTTGAAGATGGTTTAAATCCTTTGTCTTACCTGAAACATAGAAAACCTTTCCCTGGATTCAGCTAAAATACATATTGTAGAAAGAAGAGAGTGACCATGGCACATATAACTTTTAGTTACAAAAATATTTTGATTTTTTTTATCTTCACTATTTTTCCACTCCCTACAGCTCCTAGCTACTTGTAGGTGATTAGTGAATGGTGGAAAAGGTATATTCAAAGTGCACAATACATATATCATATGGTCGCTCGCTAATGCATATGAAAGGTACTCGTACCCAATCAATTCATCAACAATTGAACAATTCTACATAAATTTCGCATCTTGGATTGAACGGCTGAAACTCAAAGAGTTTCAAGAATTCGGCTAGAATATGAGACTCACCAGCACAGAACAACAATTTGTTACTGAACAAAAGCAGAGAAAAGAAAGGGTAATAAATCACCGGCTGGTTGCCACAAAATTTCAGCACCTCATGTACTTAGAGCCAAACAAAATTCTATCATCTTTTCAGACGTGCCTCCCCCTTGGCTGCATAATTATTGAACAGCGCCAGCATTGACAAAACTTGATCAAATCCTTGTATTTAATTGTTCCTTGCTCACCGCATCCCACAACAACCATCACATAGCTGTCTCCAGAGAGCAAGAAGCAGATGAGTGAAGGGGAGCTGTGGGATCACTTGAGCTCCACAGCAGTCATTTCCCGAGATGTACAAGGGATACCGGCATCTTAGATCGAAGAACTGGGTGGTGCGGTCAAGTTTGCGGTATGGTGCGGATTCTGTAGCTTACCGTCATCACCCAGCGCTTGTCCACTCAGAGTTTGCAGCGGTTCAAGTCCCAGAAGGCGTAGAGTTCGGCGCAAGGTGTGGCCGTCTGAAGATGTGGTCCGATCTACTGTGTGCACTCCGAGCTTCCGGCAGTGTGGCCAAGACATTACTGGTTCTTACCATCTCCAGCAGTATCTGTGAACTGAGTTCCCCAGATTGTTTAGAACAGCTGGTTGTTCAAGAGAGAACAATCACAAGATGGATACCCCAGCAGTGCCCTGAGCAGCGTTGTGAATCGTGCAGAAAAGAGGCAATTAGGGAAGTACAAGATCACAAAAGAGAAAGTGCAGTATTCAACTACTTGGGTGTAATACTAGGCTTCACGGTTCTTTCTAGCTTGTGTACAAGCTGAAATTTTGACAATAGAGCTTAATGTTTCTGTGTACTTCTGTTGGTGAGGTGTCAGTTTTTATGTCTGTAATCCTGTGTTGATACTCTTTGTGAGCCCTGGTTAGGTTTCTAGAAATGGTGTCATACAACTGCATTTGACTGCAGGGAACTCGTATTAGGTTCTGTGGCTAAACCTTCTGTAGACCTTGAAGACAGCTCTAGACTGGAATTTTCTGTACTTCTCAAGGACTGCAGGCCTAGGAACTTCATTCTCTGAATGACTACCACACTCCAGTCTATTGAAGAAAAGAGGTACACTAGATGAATTTTTTTCAAATCTTTGCGTAGTTTTTCCCCATATAGTTTCAGTGCTTAGTGTTTCAGTACCTTCAGTTCTTCAGTATGTAATATATTAACATCAGAATTAATATCTACTGTATAACAGAACTGAAGATACCATAGCTGTAATAAAGCAGACATGATAATAGAAAATGGTGGCAACATGAAGTGTGTAATACATATTTTATATTTTGTATATATTCAACAATATGACGGACAATTTTATTGTGACAAATTTGCATGCAGCAAATATTTAGTTGCAATGATTAGTCTGTCTTCTTATTTGAGTCTCACATCTTTTCATGCGTGCTGCCTACTCTATCTGGTAATCCACTCTGTGATCCTTACATATACCAGTCTTGAGGTACTTCTCGTATAAGCTAGCTTCACCGTTATGGTTCACTGCTAGGACGGCTGTGTACCGTAGAGCCCATTTGCCAAAAAGAAACATGTGAAAGAGTGTAAATGAATTCAGTGTCTCGGTATCTTTACTCTTATAAAGATATCAATTGATGGCAGCAGTTCGTCCACCTTCAGACAGACCACCAATTAGATCTGACATAAACGATTAAGATAAAAGTAGGTGTGAATGGTCTAATATGGTATAAACAGTAATACAATCTTCTTAGTATATAGTATTTTTTAATCCGTAGCAATGCACAGACATCCTGCTAGTTAATATATGTTTCAGGAAAATGTGCTATAACGGGTATGCATTTTAGTTGCCAATAGGTGTAATTTTTCAGATAGTTGAACTTTTGAGTGTACTTGTGAACTGGAATTAGGTAAAGCTTTTGTTCTTAATTGGTCAGTTTGTACCTCGATTAAGATGGAGCTCAGGCCGTGCTCCCAGTTGGGATCACAACCAGTTCTGTCCATCTGTAGGGTGGTGTAAGTTGAACACGACACGAAGTATTTATTCTTACCTTCTGCCACTTCAGTTTCTTTTGTCACTTCAGTTGCAACGTCAAGCGGGCTCTTGTTACTCTGCACAGTACAGAATTCTGAGATTACATGTTACTCGATTAGAGAGAGAAAGAGAGAAGATGCATTGAATCTCAGAGGAATTTCTCCAAAATATGATAGAAACTGTCCTGTCTTACAAAATTCCTTTGAAGCAATCCTACGATCCAAACACCTTTCATATGAACTTTTCCGTTGGAATAAATTCCTCTACGGTCCTCTAAAATTCATTTGATTCTAGGAGGCCTCACATGCCCTTGAGTGCTTTAAAATTGTTAGCCTGACCACCATGTTCAGATAAACTTGTTGTTTTTGCACGCACGATAAAACAATCCAACACCTTTTCTCTGAGTGCACACAGAAACAACCATCGATTTTGCGAAGTTGGCTCGTTCACCAAGTTCAGATCTAGAATAGAAAATGTATACTTTGAATGTTGAGTTCACACGGAAACAACGCTAGTATTGGACTTTGCGAAGTCACTAATTGATCTGCTATTTATAAAACACGAAGTCCTATATGGTCCTTACGGAATCCTACCGCCACCTTCACATGGTCTCCAAATCTCCATGCGAGTTGTGACTGCGTTTCAAGGAAGAGAGAGCAAGGCACGCGGAGAGAGCAACGCCGGCGCCTGGATCCCCCAAGTCCCGCAGCGCCGCCACCCCACTCTGTCTGCCGGCTACATTACCGTCACCCCTCGGCGGCTCTGTCTCCAGGGGCATCACTATACTCGGCTTTCAGATCTCGCGCATGCGAATGAACGTGCAAAGCATCGGGCTGTATGCTTATTTTACTCACTCACTCTTTCTAATGGCCGCCAATGAAGTAAACTAATGGCCGCTAGGCAAGCATCCCGTTGGAGCTCGCGCTTGTGGCCGGCGACCTCGAGGTCTTCAACATGTGAAGGAGCGTGATAAGCGCTAGTGGCGAATTTTAAAGGACGCGGGCACAAGGAGTTGTCTCCAGGGGAAGAAGAAAGGACTACCAACGGCTAATTTGACATGGCTCTAATCCAAGAATAGTCTGTTTCCCTGTTGATGCCCCTTAACTGGAGTAACGTTCCTATGTTTAACCTGGAACACAATCATTCACTTTCATGGCAAACATGGTACACTATCCTGAAGGGTCCATAAGTGCTACTATATCTCTGTTTAGAGATGTGCTTAATTGTGTGATCTTTTCGTAGGATCGGAGTGCTAACCAGTTCAGTACCTGAGTTATATTGTTTGATTCAGTAATCATATCCATGGCATTATTTTGATAAGACGAAACGACCAGGATCTTTGGCCACTAAGATAGGAAAATGCAGAGGAACAATATCCAGCGATCTCTACCACCTGTCGAGAACGGCCACTCAACCAACAAGCAGATCACAAGACATTAACTCGAAAAAGAAAAACAGAGTACACACCGTCAGCAGCACTCCAATTAACGAATTCAATTGCGGCTCATCCTTTCCCGTTATTGTAGCAGACACGATCAAATAATTGATTTGGCCTGGAATACAGACTGCCACCAACACTATAAAGGAGCCATCAATGGCTCTTCCTAAGTACGCCACAAAACTCCCACCTCACAAACCATTAGAAGCTGTCAGCGCCTGCGCCTGGAGGAGATGGACACGGCTGTCAGCGTGGCGACCTCGCTCGTCGGCAAGGTGCTGAATAAGCTGTCTGATGGCTTTGTGGCCGCCTATGTGGCCAGCTGCGAGCTCGGCCTCAACTCCAAGCAGATCAAAGCTGACCTGATACTCGCGCACGATCTTCTGCGCGAGGCCATGGGGAGGGACGACAACCCTCGCCTCAAGGAGTTGCTGCAGCAGCTCAGCGCCAAGGCCGACGAGGGCGAGGACGCCCTGGACGAGCTCCAGTACTTCATCATCCAGGACCAGCTCGACGGCACCAAGTACGCGGAGCCGGATCTGGGGGGTGACCTCCAGGAAAAAGTTCATCATGGACGCAACGCCGTCCGCCACACTGTCGGTAACTGGCTTCTATGCTTTTCTTGTTGCCGTACAAAAGATGATGATTGTGCTGCTACTGCTGTTACCAGTAATCCACACAACAAAGCCATATCTGATAGTGGTAATGGTAGTGATCATGTTGATAAGTTGGTATTTGATAGAGTGGCCACGTCCATCAAAATCAAGTCTGTGATAGAAGAAATACACTCCCTATGTGAGCCTGTCTCCAACTTGCTCAATAGAATTCCACGCCATAGCAGCAGTACAAATGTCACCCTGAACTGGCGTCTCACAGGGTCAACAATTGTACAAGATAAACTGTATGGAAGGAGTGCTATTTTTGAGCAAACTATAAAAGATATCACCGGTGACACATACCAGGGTGAAACCCTTTCTGTTCTCCCTATAGTTGGCCCGGGGGGGATTGGAAAGACAACTTTCACCCAACACTTGTATAATGATAAAAAATCCCAAGAACACTTCACTGTCAGGGTTTGGGTATGTGTATCAACTGATTTTGATGTGCTTAAGCTCAGCCAACAGATCCTTAACCACATAGAAGGAAGCAACACTGCAAATCAGATAACAAACTTAGACCATCTTCAAAGATCCATTGCGGAGACACTCAAGTCCAAAAGGTTTTTAGTTGTCTTTGATGATATATGGAAGTGCGATAGTGATGTTGAGTGGAACACCCTGTTAGCTCCATTCACAAAGGGGGATGTCAAAGGCAGCATGGTTCTTGTCACGACTCGATTTCCAAAAATAGAAGAAATGGTTAAGAAAGCAACTATTCCAATAAATCTGCGAGGTTTGGATCCTCATGATTTCTTTGAGTTCTTCCTAGCATGTATATTTGGTGAAACCAAACCTGGTCAGCAGTACGATGAATTAATTGATATTGGAAGAGAAATTGCAGAGAAATTAAAGTGTTCGCCACTAGCGGCCAAAACAGTTGCTCCATTGTTAAAGAAACACCTTTCTTGGGAACATTGGAGAAAAGTTCTTGAAAATAATGAGTGGAAAAACGAAGAAAAAAGCGACAACATTATGCCAGCCCTCAAAATTAGCTACGATTATCTTCCTTTCCACCTCAAACAATGTTTCTCATATTTTTCCCTTTTCCCTGAAGATCATAGGTTTAAGTTTTTGGAAATTACTCGATTTTGGACTGCAATAGGCATCATAGATTCTGGTTGTAAAAATAAGAACTACCTAGAAGAACTAGTGGACAACGGTTTTCTCATGAAGGAAGTTGATGATGATTTGGAGGATCAATGCTATGTAATGCATGATTTATTGCATGAGCTATCTCAGAGTGTTTCATCACAAGAATGTGTCAATATAAGTAGTTTAAGTTTTAGAGCTGATGCCATCCCACAATCTATTCGGCACTTGTCCATCACCATAGAAGCTCGATTTGATGAGAATTTTAGGAAAGAAATGGCTAAACTAAAGAGCAGGATAAATATTGGAAATCTGCGGACTCTGATGATTTTTCGAAGATATGATGAAAGAATCGCTGAGATTTTAAAAGATACGTTTGAGGAAATAGAGGGTCTCCGTGTCCTATTTATAGCTTTGTACTCTCTAGAATCATTGCCAAAAAACTTCTCAAAACTTCTCCACCTCCGATACCTAAAACTTGGATCACCTTATGGCTCCGAAATTAGTTTACCTTGCACAGTATCCAGATTTTATCACTTGATGTTCTTAGACCTAGAGGATTGGGAGGGTAGTCGTAATTTGCCTAAACACATTAGCCATCTTGTGAATTTACGCCATTTCATTGCTGACAATGAACTCCACTCCAATGTTCCTGAGGTTGGAAAGATAGAGCATCTAGAGGAGCTAAAAGAATTCCATGTCAAGAAAGAGGGTGTTGGATTTGAATTGAGTGAGTTGGGGAAATTGACAGATCTTGGAGGAGAACTCCGTATATGTAATCTTGAAAAGGTGGCAACCAAGGAAGAAGCTAGTCAAGCCAATCTGGCTTTGAAAAGGAATTTGAAAAGTTTAACACTTGTTTGGGGTAGAGAGAAATCGGTTGTAGATGCTGATGTTGTTGATGGTCTCCAACCACATGATAATCCGGTTGTAGATGCTGATGTTGTTGATGGTCTTCAACCACACGATAATCTCAGAGAACTTGGCATTATAGATCATAGTGGTATCATTGGTCCTCCTAATTGGCTGTGCCGTGACATAACAATTAAACATCTAGAGTCTCTCATTCTAGAGGACGTGTCTTGGGGCATTCTTCCACCTTTTGGGCAGCTACCATATCTCAAGATACTACGGCTGAAGAATATCACCAGAGTGCGTTTTATAGGACCTGACCTTAATTTCACGTACTTGAAGAAAGTTAAGTTTATTAATATGCCAGACCTTGAAAAGTGGGTTGCGGGAACTAATTGCCATTCGTTTCCAATGCTTGAAAGCATCAAGTACAAAGATTGTCCCAATTTCCTTGCACTGCCCTTCCCCTTTACGCAAGACATACACTATCCTAGGCTGAGTGCTCTTCGTATTGATGGATGCCCTAAGTTATCCCTGCCCCCCATGCCTCACACTTCCACGCTAACAAATGTTAAAGTGAGACTAGTGAGTTGTGATGGTCTTGGATATATGAGCTATGAGGAAAATAGTTTGAGACTGATGAGGTATGGCGGTGCATTAGCCTTCCACAATATGGATAAACTAGAGAGCATCACGTCTAAAGGGGAATCAAATATTCCATGGACAGAGCTCGAAAAGCTAACCTCCCTTAAGGAACTTGATATTGAGGGAGACCCAAGCATGCAGTCAATGGCTCCCCTCTCAAACCTCACGTCTCTCACTGAACTAAGGCTAATCAATTGCGAGAATTTAAGAGTGGATGGGTTCAATCCTCTCATCACAGCTGTCAACCTCAAGTATTTGGTGGTCTATAACTCGGCAAACTGTCCCCGCCGCTCTGTAGCCGCGGATCTGCTCTCAGAAATGGCAGTCTCAACGGACACATCTGCAGCAGCTTCCTCCTTCCAACTAGAAGAACTCGAAGTGGATAGCATCTCAGCGGTGCTTGTTGCTCCCATCTGCACCCTCCTCGCCCCTACCCTCAAGGAATTACACTTCTATTATGATTTAGGGCGGGTGGACAGCTTGAGGGAAGAGGAAGAGAAAGCGCTTCAGCTCCTCACCTCCCTCCAATACCTACATTTTATCGAGTGCCGGGGTCTGCCGTCCCTCCCTCACAGCCTTCCTTCTCTCACGAATCTATACGTCTGGTATTGTCCTGGAATCCGATCGCTGCCCAAGGGGGGCCTCCCAACTTCACTGCGATGTCTAAACGTAAAAGGATGCAATCCCGAGCTAAAGGAGCAAGTCGACAAACTAAAAGGAACAAACCCAGATCTACGGGTGTATTCCCAGAGCTAAACACAAGGTAACACGCGAGTCCTCCCGCAGGCTATTCTTACCATTTTCCTTTTTCTCAAGGAAATTAAATCCCCTATTCATACTTCTGAAATCTGACAGGCTTGCCGGCACATCTACTCTCGTTTCAGACTGCAATGTATACATAAGTTGTGAATCCTTTCAGCCTACTCTTGTTGAGATGACTATACATATATTTACGGGTAGAAATCCAAGGTAACACTTGTCGCCCTCCCCAACTTTTATTTTCTTAATTATTGCGACGATTTTTTTCTCCTTATGTAAAATTTTTGCAACCTGAAATATGCAATCTCGTTGGTGCTGTATGTGGAATATTCAGATTAGGAACAAGACCAAGGCGATTACAGTTCTGAATCTGTTTCAAATAGCTGCATGCTAAGACCAAGGCGACACCCGATAGACCTGGAGGTGAATGTCTATTTTTCTTGTTTTACTTACTCTTGAATAGAATCCCATCAAGTGAAAATTTTCAGGCTGAAATATGCAATCCAATTGCTCCAGAAAATGGAACCAGATATGTGAATACTGGAACGTGTGACACCAGGTGCAACCACTGAACCGCCTATGGATTCTGCAAATTGTGCATCATCTTGGGTGAAACAATCTCTATGTTGGTACCTTTCTCATCATTCCAATGTTGCAAGCTTTATGCTTAAAAAGTAATGTTCTAGTTTATTTTCAAACAACATATTCGAGTTTGCACATGGCAGCTGCATGCTAAATTTTGAAGGTGACACCCGATCGATAGACCTAGAGGTGAATATCTATATATTTTTCATTTGGCATACAATCTCATCAAGTGAATATTTGCAAGCTGAGATATGCAATCTAATTGCTCCAGGACTGGATCCAGACATGTGAATGATGGAACAAGCGATCTGAAACCAGCTATTCTGCAAATTGTGCCTCACCTTGGATGGAACAACCTCTGCGTTAGTAGCTTTCTCATCATTCCAATGTTACAAGCTTTATGTTTAAAAATTAATATTCCTGTTTCTTTTTGTGCTCTTCCTTCTCTCAGTCTCAGGAACATCCAGGACATCTACCTACCTGGCTGCTGTTAAAGCGGCTTTGTTTCACAAGTTGGCAACAGGATATTCAGGTAGTTAAGCTGCTGGTTATATAGTTCTGCTTTACATTCCTCCCAGTGTCTCATAACTCTTCTTCTCATAAACAGTTGACATCATTTGCCGGTAAGCAAAGGTGCTTAGCTCAATTGTCATGTGACGATGTTTACTCTTCTTTTCTTTTCATGAACTCATTGCCTTTGTTTAACATGATTACGCCCTATTTTTCAGTCCCTATGAAGGATCACCTATCTGAAGATTCTGAAGATTTTTTAGGAGAACATTCTGAAGCTTGGAATGCAATCCTGTTCAGGCTACTGGTGAGCAGTGACAATTGGCAAAAGCAATGGTATGTATGTCCTTGACACGATAATTTGCCATGCTCTCAGTGCATGCAAAAGAGATAAATGTACCTAATTCTGTAGTTAACTCCCGAATTACTTGAATCCTTTGGCAGGAAGTTACTTTCTAAGTGCAAGACCTCTCAAGCACCTGATATATGTAGCAGCCAACCAATCTTAGCTGAAGGTGCTTTTCTTTTACAGAATAATGTCAGTTCAATACAGTAAGACGAACTGCATTTACATTTGAGTTGCACTCTCTACGAGTGCCTGCCAAGTTGTTTGAACCATAATAAGTGAGGTTTGATTTCGAATTATGCTTGCAGGACTGAAGTCATGGTGCTTTACTGTTATGAGACGATACGCCCTAGTTTATTGAAGAGAGTCAGTTCATATTTTCTCCGGTCCCTATGAAGGAACAACTATCTGAACATTCAAGTAAGTAGCACCAATTATGTTCTAAACATTGCTTCTGTGTTTGAGCTGTATACATTTCAAAGTTTTAAATATCTTGTGAAAAACATCATATAAGATAAGTTTCTATAATACGCAACGCAATTTTAATGTTTTCTTCTAATTTGAAATATGACCACTATCCTAACCTTCATATTATTGAAACGTTTCAGATCTCAGATCATAGAGGTTCTGTGCATTGCTTCCTTGGGTATTGGAAAATTCACTTGTTCACGCATTGGCTGGCTTCCTAGTGATTAGACAGCTTGTGTTTAATGAGATTACCAATTTAGGTGGAAGACCTTTCATCCCTCTGCTATGCTCATCTATCTAAGCAGTTTTAGATGATAAGAATGCTTGTTACTGTATATGGAGTATTGGTGTAGGCAACAAGCCTTGTTTGTTCCATTCTTGTTGGTTTAATATCACAATATGTGCTTAGCATTTTCTGAATATCTGGTTGCTAGAATACATTTCGTACAATATTGGACTAGGTTGATTAACTCTAAACCTATGGTTGCCAACTGCATCTTGTGCAGATTTGTGGAGACTGCATATATGTTTATGTTTCACTTGCATTCTTCAAAGTTTCAGTTCCTACTTAGCAGGTTCACCTACTTTGACCAACTCAAACTAATGACTTGCAGCATCTATACTCGTGAGTTTCATATCATTTTTTCTAACCTTACTTTCAATACTCAGATTCTGCAGAACAATTACAGCCCATAATGCATTCCGCAGTTGGCACTGGCTACGCCCCTACGCCCTCCTCTAGCTGTCCCTCCTCTCCTGCCTCCCCTGCCTCCGCAAAATGCCCAAGGAGAAGGTGCTCACCGTCGTCGGCGTCCACACGGAGCTCAGATCCGCCGCCCGCCGCGCAACGCTCTGGGCCACCTGTTCCCGCCCAACCCCGAAGGCATCATAAGGTTCCATATGCTTGACTCCGATCAACTGAAGCAGCACTTCACACAAGCTAGCGATGCTTCCAATTGACATCCTCAGTCAAGTGCAACACTTCTTTTTCTGAAAAGCCAACAGTTTTCTTAGGGTGCGTTTGGTTGGAGGGTTTTGGTGGGATGGGGTGGATCCATCCAGTTTTTTGGGTGTTTGGTTGGTAGATGGGGTGGATAGGGATATCCACCCCAGAGGAATATTCCTCCTAGATGCTGGATGAGCTCACCCGCCCAAAACTGCCGGATGAGATGAGCCTAAGTTTTGCTAATCGTGTTTAACATTGTTAATTGCAGTGATTTATTTGATAACGGTGATTAGACCCTTTTTTTTTGCCCCATCCCGCCGGAGCTCCGCCCGCAGCCTCCCGCCGGCCGCTCCCCGCCGGCCGCCCCCGGCCCGCCGCTCCCCGCCCTCCGCCGGCCACCCCTGCCGGTCGCTCCCCGCCCCCACCCGGCACCGCCCGTGCTCCGCCCCGCCGGCCCGAGCTCCGGCTGCTCCGCCCCGCCGGGCGCCGCTCGTGCTCCGCCCCGCCGGCGCCCACCCAAGGTCGGCCCGCCGCCCTCCCGCCCGAGCTCCACCCGGCCGGCCACCCTCGCGTCCATCCACGCCGCCTCGCGTCCCCGGCTTCGCCTCGCCGCCCCCTGCCGTCCGCTCCCCCCGAGCTCCGCCCCGGCCGCCCGGAGCTCCGCCCTGCCCGAGCTCGGCTGCCCCCGCGCGAGCCCGCCACCTCGCCGGCCCGTGCTCCCTTGGCCCTGCACGAGTTCGGAGCTCTGCCGGTGAGAGAGAGAGGATGGAGATTAGGGGAAAGTGGAGATAGGATGGAGAGAGAAGACGGAGAGAGAAGAGTGAGTCAATGACGTATGGGACCCGCAAGTCATTGGCTCATCCAATAAAAACTCATCCCTCCAACCAAACAAAAAAAAGGCTGACCATATCCACTCAACCAAACACAGAACTGGGCCACCATATCCTAAAAAATCTGGGTGGCCATATCCCATCCTCTCTTGACCATGAACCAAACGGACCCTATGCTGCAAGACTCTATGCTGCAAGACTCTATGAATTCGGAGTTTTGCAGAAGCTGAATTTCCTGTCAGATCAGTACATAACTAAAAGACAAAAGCTTGTTCAATAACTACAACATATTCAGGACCGCGACCAGAACCACAGAGACAGTAACCAGTCTCTCAACCCAACGAAACTCCCATCTATGCAAATAAATGGTTGGTGCACTGAAACGAACAAGTCAGTCAGTCAGTAACAATTTTTCCTTTTTCTTTTTTTGCTCCCCTTAACGTTTTTACAGTTGTGCTTCCTAGAGTCAATCCACAAGTGAAAGAAAAAATGAGGTCAGATATATAATTAATCCTCATATATTCCCGGTACATTTCAATTGAGCACCAGGGACGAATGGAAACGACACCAATAAGTCTTGCGCTCCCGCAAGAACATCCTATGATGACAAAGAGTCCTCGCAGCGGGTTAGCACACAGTCCTCCAAGAAGTTTGTCAGCTGAGAGGTGTAGAGCCCTGGATTGCTCCGGTAATGGTCGACGTGAGGGAACGACACAAAAGTCGCATGCCCTCACCTCGAGCCCCCCTCTCCGCTGCCTCTCCACGAATGACTCCACTGACTTGGCCGGGATAACCCGGTCTGCAGTGCTGTATATGTACAGCTGGGGGCACTTTGGTTGCTTCGAGGACAAGAGCTCCATAACGTTAGACAACCTACTGTCAAAAGTTAAAACACACAGTGATTCACAGTGACAACCTACTGTCGCTCGGCTTGATGCTGCGCGCTGCACGGAGTTGTCATCCCGGAGCAGGTTGCTGATGCTGCTTGGTGGTCGCGTCTCCGGCCATCGTAGACGTCAGCGTGATGCTCTACATCTTGTTGCACTGGCTGTTGATGATGACCTTGTCTGCCTTCATCGCCTACAGTCTTAAACTCTACACGCACTACCTGCACACGAGACAAGGCTTGATCATCTCCGGTTTAACTTGTTAGTCGAATCAATTCAATTAAAGAAGGGAATTGCACCTCTGATTTCTCCTTTTGTGTCCCGTGCTGCCTGTGGTTGAGTGTTTCCTTTCCTCCTCTACTCTACTGTATCCACTGTACTGGGTTATTGATATGTCATCTCTACTGTATTTGTCAATGTTTATACATACGGTAGCATATAACAAGTCTGAAGTCTGAAGTCTAACATAGCACTACTTTTAAAGCAGAATACATAGTTCTTGTTGGGGGCAAGGGTCCCCGCGCTACCCCGGACCGACGGGCTTTTCCTTGACAGCGTCAAAAATCCCCCTCCCTGAATCGGCATGTTTTGTCTAGCGTCAATAAGCTCCGCTGGCATCACCGACGACATGGAGTCCACGCTCTGTCCTGGCAGATGTCGAGGCGACGGTCCGTCCCGGCGACGGGCGTCGAGGCGACGCTCCGTCCCGACGCCAAGAACAACACGTCGTCGTAGTAGTGAGTACTAGGATACCAGAGTATTAGGATATTCCATGACAATCCTGGTAAAAGACCAAAATACCCTTAAGGGTGTGCTGTTGCCCGGAAGGTATAATTGTAATCTCACACCTCGGTTCTTATTCTCTATAAATAGGGCTCTAGGGGTGGAGAGAATCGGGAGAATTTTCTCAAATGTAAACTATAATCTCCGAAATAAATACAAGAGTTTTCACTTCATCTCAACAAGAGAATTTTCACTTCCCCCACGACGTCGAGAGTTCCACGTTTCACCTCGTCAGACACCACCGCGCGCTCCTTCCCAACGGATCCTATACTTGTTTGTACTCCTCTGGTCTCCCGGAGGTCGACGTAAACCAATCAAGGGTGCCTAAAGTACACTGCCTAGTCCCGTAGCTACGACAGTTCTTATGCAACAACAACAACAAAAGTGAAACTGCGACGCTACAATTTTCAATTCAATAGGAACATGTTGAATACCAACCACATAAATTGCAACGCTCTTCGTCAAACCACAGCCATGTCGTACAAACAAACAAATCTGCACATTCTCTCAAGTTGTGCATCTATTACAACAAGTAAAATAAATAATCTAACACTAACCGGTTACTTACTACTGTAATTGAGTTCTCAATATGAATTTTTGTAATACAGATGAAATGGTACATGATATCTACTTTTACATCAACAATGCCATTGGTCATCTTAGAGCAAACAAACCATGGTGTACCAGCCAGGAAGGTGCGACTCCTGCACCCACGATCTATCCTTAATCTGCATCTTGTCATCCTCGATTCGTTACTCAGCCCAGTCCTCGTCGCTATCATCGTCCACATTGTTATCCTGTAACACTATTGTGATTAGGTACGGAGGGAGGCACAAAAACCTCATCATAACCAAAGGGAAACGGACAAAATGGGGCCAAGTACGAGCACACTGTAACCATCAGCTGCCTTTGCAATCATAGGCCTTACGGTTAACATCTACAACAAATATTGATGAGGTGATTTTACAGTATCACATAAGCCTTCTGACCTTTATGCAGAGAGAAATCTGCTACAGGCTACTAATAGAGTAAGCATATCTCAGCTGATATAATCAAATAAGTCACCTGAGAGGAACTTGAGAGCTCTTCAATTTCATCTTCTACCTGTGAGATAAAATGGAAAAGGCAATGGCCCTCAATTTCACGGATAGGCATTAAGAAAAAGCAAACAACGAGCAACATTATAAATCAAAATCCCTGGTCACTGTTAATCTATTAAGGTAACACAACCAACATTAATGTTCCAAAAATAGTACCTTTGCTTTTTGCTTTTTGCGAGATCCGCTTGCTACATTCATGTAAATATACAAGAGTCAGTCACATACCATGAATACTTAATACAATTTATGAGGGAAACTGAAAGCAAGAGTCATGCTGACTAAAATAATAGATCATCTCAAGCAGAACTTAATAAAGCCACTAAAGTGAGTTCTTCCCAGGCGTTGGCACCACTAATGAAAAATCCTAAACCAGCTTTTTCCAATGAATTCTTTAAAAGAGTAATTGATAGCATGTGTCATGCTGACAAAGGAGTAGATCATCTCATGTACTGCTTAAAGACACAGAAGTACCTTCTTCCCCAGGCCTTGGCACCACTAATAAAAGTATCATAAACCAGCCTCTAACCCCCAAAAAAAGTCAGTTTCATCTTTCAGAAATTTCATCTTTTAAAGGAACACAGCAAGTCTTTCAAATTTACCAGTTAACTTTGTTAACATAAAAACACAGCAACCCATTTTAATTCCCTTATTTATTCTTTGTTCTGACTTAACAGGCAATGGGGAACAGATTTTAGAGGCCCAAAACGGTTTATGACATAGCTTCGAGCTTTAAATCTCCTCTATATAGAGCCTTTGGCTTGTTTGAGGCCTAATCATTTTCATCAAGAATGGCCTTCAGAAGCTTAGACCAAACTCTCACACTAAAGCTTATAATATAATTAAGATGCTTCTGACAACAGACTTGGTTTCATACTTACTTACCTTCCTTCTTCCCTGCTGACTGTTTTTCCTTTGGACATGCTCGCTGCTTCTTAGCGGCAGGACCTACAAAACAGTAATAATCATTAATCACAAGAGTTATTTTTTTCAAAATACGATAAAAGGCCTGGAACCTACAAAGGTTGGATATGATTTATGACGGTGGGATATAAGAACCTTTTGTAGCTGAAGATCCTTTCGGACTTCTTGTAGATCGCTGAAATGGAAATTCTTTTGTTACATGCTGAGTAAAATTTGTTGATAGTTAAGACAAGCAAGCAGATAATGTTCAACACAAAATAAGAAAAAAGGTAGACTGTGTTGTTGCTTCAATGCGTCAAGCATGAGTTCAGTTAAAAGTTAAGGGCACAATTGTCTCCTGGTGAGTAGTGACAGAGGGGAGACTACAATTAGAACTAGTGTGCATCATCATAGATCCAAACAAAGAGCTCCATACATCACTTAGCAAACTTTTGTGAAAATACAATACATCTAAGTGGTTTTGCACTTTCACCTTTCTTTCTTCTGCTTTTTTAAACATGCTAGATAAACTAGCCTGAACTAATGGTTCCTTCTTGTTAGAAAGAGAATGTGCTGAAGAATCTTCAGGTTTAATGTCTTCACTTGGGATTTCTTTCTTAATTTCTGGAATCTTCATCTGCATCAAATGTAGAAAGTGAAATAAGCTACAGCGCGAGAAAATTTATCAGGCACCAAAGAAGAAAACAGAACTGGTATAAAAGGAAGAAATGTAGCTGATAAGTTATAAGTTGATGGTCATTGGTATTCATACATCTCAACCTACAAAGAAAGAAAGATTCGTGCTGCTACCTTCTCATCCAAGTCTTCAGGGACCTCAATCTCATTGTCACTGCCAGCTGAATCTCCTTCAGAGGATAACTCCGCGTATCTGTATAAAGAGCCGAAGGATTTATTAAGTACTATGTGGGAAACGAAAATATAATCCCCAGAGAATTAGACAATAGGGGGCAAATAAACACTGCTAGGAGTCTATTTTTCAGTCACTAAGCAAACTAGAGTTAGCAAAGCATTTTGGTCACGCACCAAAACCAACCACAAAGGTTTGGAAGAGACTTACTTCAAGGCTTTCCCAGCAGTTCTAGCAGATTGTCTAACAGGTGTTCCACTCGTAGTCTGTGTGCCATCCTTGTTCTTATGGTCTGAATCCTCAGAGGCATCACCATCGGATTCCAACTTTGGGGAAAGGGGTTCTGTAATTTCATTTCCAGGTTTACTGCATGTAATTGCGTCAACGCTGGTGGCACCTGCTCCACCTTTAAAATCACAATCTGCTGCCTCCCCATCCTAGCAGTTAAAAATCAATGAAGAAGCATATAAGGTACACCATTGCATCAGAGAGGAACATAAATTAATTAAGACAAAGACGAACAAATTATGGACACAAAGAACAATTACATTTTGAAGATCTTTTGGAAACTCAAGTTTCAGTTCATCGGGATTTTCTTCTTTTGTCCCAATCCACCAGGCTTCAGAAAACACAATCTGCCAAGAGATAACTTCAACACAGATTAGTTACTTCGACAGTGTAACTCGAGTACAAATGGACAATTCGACATGTTCATTCAGTCAGTCAAAATGGGAGCTTTGAACAAGTGCATAGAGCGATTTCCCAACAGATTGCAATGCAAGCTACTGCTGCGTTGAAACGCTCACCAGGCTCTCAAAGACATCCTCGCAGACGACGCCCTTGGCCGACCTCGTCATCTGCAGCGTGAGGTACTTGTTCTTGGGGTACACGTGCGTCCCCAACAGCTTCATCCTCCCCTGCAACCGAGAAGGAAATCGCATTTCGGGGACAAGAGCGATGAAAAATTCACAACCCCAAAACCTTGTACAGCCAGTGCCGTACCTGCGGGAACTCGAGGTAGAGCACCGGATTCTTGGTCCCGAGGTCGGCGAGCTCCCCTACGCGGCCGCCGGCCGAGGCAACGGCGGCGGGCGCGAGGAGGCCGGGGAATGAGAAGAGAAAGCGGCTCTTGCGCTGGCCGCCGCGCCGCACGATGTCGCGCCCCTGCAGCCGCGCCACGGCGCTGGACGGGGGGAGCGCCGACCGCGGCGGCGCCGGCTCGCCGCGCTGGAGCAGGCCGTTGGAGAAGGCCATCGACCGGAGGCGCCGCCTCTCGCCGGCCTCCGCGTCGCCGGAGGCCGCGGCGGCTGGCTTCTTGGGCATCCTGGGCTGCTGTGGTAGGATTTTGGGAGGGTTTGGTACGGGGATTCCGGTGTGGGAGAGTGGGAGGGAGGCTTGCAAGGTGCAGGAGACCGGCTTTGCAGGAAGCGCGTCTGTGTTAAAGCCGTCTTCGATATTGCAAGACGGGTTCCAGAGAGCACGGGCTTGCGCTTTATAGACTGGATGGCGTACTTGCTTCTTTCAATGAGGAAAAACATGTAGGCCCTCTTCTAGAGGGCTTATAGAGCAGCTTATGGCCTCAGGAAGCCTAAGCCGTCTAGAAGGGTTATTTGGACTTGTGCTTAAATTTTAAGCATTTCAATTTTTCTGTTGGTGGGAGAAAGCTGTATTTTTAGTGCTTCCCGAGCTTCTCCCATGTGTTGACCATTGAAATAACGAAACTACCCATGTCACTTTGGAATAAATTACCTGCAATTGCCCCTGAGTACCCCCGAACCCTCCCTTCCCCATTCCCCACCTCTCCCGCACGTCCCCCTCCCTCCCGTTCGTCTCCTACCCGCCTCCGTCCGCCTTCCCAACCTCCTCCGCCTCCAGCCACCTCCCCCCGACCTCCCGGCCGCATCCCCCGCCTCCCACCCGCCTCCGTCCACATCCCCCGCCGCTGGACCCGAGCTCTTCCCCCGCTGGCACCCTCGTCCGCCCTCGTCCGCCCTAGCCAGCTAGGGCGCCAAGGCTCCTCCTCCCCTACTCCCCCGAGGTGACCGGATCTGCTCGCCGGCCCCTCCTTTCGTAGGCCGCCCCGAGGTCCCCGAGCACCGCCTCTCCCACCGCCAGCCCGCAGCCCTTCCTCCCCTCCTCTCCGCCGACTCAAGCCCGGATCTCCGAGGCGGCCTCCAGCTCACCCGTGGCGGCGTGGCGCAGCGCGGCAACCTCACCGACGACGCCACCAAGCTCCAGGACGCGCTCCTGCCGCCGTCCTCCGGCCCTCTACCTCCCTCTCCTCCTCCGCCGCTGCCGTGGCCTCCATAGCGCTGCCCAGGATCCTGAACTTCTCCTCCGCCTCGTGCATCTCCGACCACCTCCCGCCGTCGACGCCGAGAAGGGCCGCAGCGTCGCTGTGAAGGGCATCATGTTGTTCATTTGTCAAAACAGTGCCTTTGTAGCTTGATACCATGAACTTTTTGAGAAATTTGATATCATGAATTCGTAATTAGTTTGATTAATGGTGAAATTGGGGAAGAACAGGAGCTTGTTAGTGCTGAGAAGTCTGCTTCCTTGCTAGCTCAAATCAGTCATTTTTTGCTTGGTGAGTTCCTGAGCCCAACAAATTTAAGCAATAAACTGAAGAACCTAAATTCTGAACAGCACAAAATGTATACAAAATGTATAGGCATCTCCAATAACAGGATTGCACCGTGTAATTGCATAGGATTTTATCTCTACAATTTATCATATGCTTTTTTCCTTTAGTTGTGGTGTATGCATCCAGTTCTGTCAGTCACAGCAAAGATATAGGACATGGTGAAGAAATCTCCTGCCATCTCAGAATATTGCAAGGCACTTCAGAGCTCAGGATTGTTGAGAAAGTAGCCATATTTCTTTGTTTGTATGTCTTCGTTTCAACTAACCTGAGAAACAAATAATTACTGTTAGATCAGATGAACTTGATCTGTGACGATGTATCGATCCTTCGGAACTTCCTTCAATTTCAGCGGTCTAATGTAGTAATTTCTCTTTGATCTCTCCTGCAGTGATGTTTTTTCTAATTACCGGTAAAGCTGAAAGATTACGGGCTAAAAAAATTCAAATCTCATCCACTAAAACAATTTACTAGGATTGTAATTGTGATACGAATGGAAATAGCAAACGAATTAGGCAAAGGGTATTACAGACTTTCTACAATCCACCGCTGTCCATAAGCTCAAATCTCAAAAGCCATCTTCTAAAAGGGGATGGTGAAGCTTATCAGATTTCCCACACCGTAGCTTCTCCCACACTGTTAAGTTTAAACCGGTTTATGCACAAACCGAAGCCGTCTAGAAGGGGGCCGTAGTAGGGTTGCAGTACTTGGTAAGTAGGACAAATGAATGCTCCTAAGAGATTATAAGGTGCATGTACGCATTGTCTCACTTAAAGTGCACACGACATGATTAAACACGATACACCATTGGAGCAGGATGCATGAATGAAAAATGCTTTTCGATAATCTTATCCTCCCTTGTGTGTATTTGCGTGATGTGATAATGTTGAGCTACGTGCGCTAGTTTCTTTAAGGACAAGCTGCGTGCGGTAGTCATACTGATCATTACTAATTGAGATTAGAGAAGCCCGTTTCGGACAAGCACACCGTCGACGTCGGGGAGCAGCGCTACAACGTCGGCGAAGGCGTTGCATCCGCCGTCAACTATTTCCACCATGAGTAAGACATCAAGCCCTCCAACGTAATGGTGGACGTCACGCTGAATGTGCGGCTCGGCGACTTGGGCTTCGCCGGCGGCCCTCGTCACCGATAGGACGACGAGGGAGTCCGACGTGTACGGCTTCGGCGCCGTCGTCCTGGAGATTGTCTGCGGCCGCCGCATCGGCCAGCTGCTTGAGAAAGTGAGGAAGCTCCATGGCGCGGGGCGCGGTCGCATCCTGGAGTTCGTCGACCCGAGGCTCGCCGGCCAGTTCGACAACGGCGACGTTGAGCTGTTGCTCCTGCTAGAGCTGGCGTGCGTCCACCATAGCTGGTGAATTGAGCCGACATGAGAGTGAAACACATTCGCCATTCATTACTTGCGCGCCGCTTATATTGGTTTACATATTCCTTTTTACAAGCCTTTGACAGGGCAACGTGCCCCTGTAATTCATTAAGTAAAAACAATTGATCTTATTTATAAAAATTTGAACAAAAAACCTCATAATGCTCGGTTTATTAAAAAATTAGATTAAAAAACCTAACAATGAGTAAATTAACTAGCTAAACTGTATATATTCTTAACTATGATCAAGAATTTCGGAATGGAGGGAGTACTTCTCTTTTTGCTGGGCAGGAAGCGTTTCTCTCTTAAACCCGTCTTCGATCTCGCGAAACGGACTCTTCATGGTACATTATATGTTCATGCTTCGTGGAGTGGATACAGTACTTCGGTTTTAATGAAATACGATGGACGTAGTAGTATAGTACGAGTAGAAGTTCTGTAATTACTACTGGTAAAATTTCACAGCCATGCAAACAAAAGTAACAAAAAGGATTTGACTTGATTTTAGATATAATTCTACGTATTAAAGGAAATTGTTAATAATTATTTAAGTGTTTCTTTATGTTAGAAGCATTTAAATTTCTATCTGTATGATTTTTTATTATAAGTAAGAGGATAAATATATATGTAATTTATTAGATAAAAAATTAAATGTTTAAAATTAAGTGATCTCGAATGAGACTATAAATTAAATTTTACAAGCAGAAAGAGGAAAGAAAAGGGAGAGAATTTGCTCAAAAGCACTTAAGCTCCTTTAATTAAATTTCCACCCACACTGGAGTAACACTTTTGAATAGAAGGGCTATTACTACTAATGCAAGACTAGCAGGTCTGAGCGTCTAACTAAAGAAACTCGCCGTCAGACCCGCCGGAGCTCGCCGTGGTCCACAATCTGCTGCCGGACGAGGCGCCGGGGTGGCGGACACTGCCGCTGCTTCTTCTTCCAAAAGGGGAGATCGAGGGGACGTCGCTGTCGTCTGTCTCCTCGGCGATGGGGTCGAGGCAGACCGCGGCCGCCCGCCGCAGCAGCTGGCGCTGCCTGCGCACCACGTCGAGCGTCTCCGGCGGCGGCACCTCCTCCGCGAATGCGAACCGGGGGACGGCGGAGCTGCTGCAGGCTCTCGCGGCGGCCATGGCTGCGCACGATGATCTTGTCGGCGAAAGCGAGTGATGGGTTCTTCTTCCTGGTGGGTCAGCTCTGCTAAGCTATCTTGTGGTGCGCTGGCCTGTGAACTGGGGTAGCTTGCTGCTGTGCTTGGAGCTTGGGATGGAGAGGAGGAGATGCAGCGGCTGGGTTTATATAGGATAGGCGAGGAGGATGGAGGAAGACACTGATCGGAGTCGTCGCAGGGGGAAAGGAAGGAAGGATCCGGGAAAAGAGGCTTCTAGAGGCTAGCTCTGGCGCCATGCATTTTTGTGTTGGCCCCTTGCCTTTTCTGTGTTTGTGTTTCTCAATCCAAGTGCACGTTTCTTGTGCCTTGCTGACTTGTTGCCAACTCAACAACAGGCAGGTGAAAGATCTTAGCGAGTGTGGTATAGAGGCGACTTGAGGAAAGCAATCCATGTGGCGTATCTAACGTGAGAACAAAGCGTACCGAACAATAAGATACATGGTAAGTTACTCTCATGTCGCCTCGTTTGGGCAGTTCGAGAGGTGGAACCCTAGCTACTGTCGGGCCCTTCCCTCTCGCACCTTTTCTCATCATTGCCACCACCACTGCTTGCAGTGGTGGTCATGGTGGTGCTCATCCTCAAATAGGGCGACCGTTTGCAGGGCACCGGAGCGGTCGTCTCAAGAGGCAGAGCAGGGACCGGCATGGACATGCCTAGGCGGTGGGGGCTTTGGATGTCCTGGGCACAAGTGATGTGCATTGGAGGTCCGACGGCTCTGGCGGTGTGGCCGGTCTCCATGGTCGGCGGCAGCCGTGGATCTAGGTAGGGCGACACAGTTGGTGCCCTTTGGCGGGCCATTGGCTTAGTGCGTGGCAATGCCGCTGCCAATGTCAGTGGGCTCGTGTGGTGGCCTGGCAACGGAGTCATCCGCTGGAAGTCCATGGGGAACTGATTTCAGCGCACCACATCTGGCGGCCTTGTGGTGCACCGGTGGTGTGCCCACGAGCTTGGCTAGATTGATCCCAACGGTGGCTCATGGTGTCCCCTACCTCCTCAATTCGTCGACAAGTTGAGGCTTGTCCGCGTGAGGTGGAGGTCTGTTGTCTCGGTCAAATCCTACGCTTTGGTGGTGGCCTGGGAGGCTTGGCGTGCGGAGGACGTCTGACCTTCATTAGTTGGATCTAGAAACTAGGACTTCGGGGGGTTTTCGAGCACCATCCTTGCTTCTGGGAGTGAAAACCCTTGATCTGACCTTCACTGATTGGATCTGGCAACGGTGACATAAGTGCGTCATCCCCTTCTTGAAGGTGCTGTCCTTCATGTTGGCGATTTGGCCTTCACTAGTTGGATTCGGCAATGTTTATCCGTGGTGAAAACCCCAATCTGGCCTTTCATGGTTGAATCCAGCAACGTTGACATACAGGCGTTATCTCCTTCTTGAAGGCATTTTGGAAGATGGTGATCCGCGTCCTAGGATAACTACATTAGTCTGGACTTCACTGTTTGGACTAGACTTTTATTCTTGGTAGTGTCGTAGGTGTTTTGACTTTTTTCTCTCGTTGATTTGGTAGGTTCTACCAAGACTAGCCATATTTTGATAATTATTTGTTAAATTTTAATCTTTTTGAAAACCGATTTGTTTGGTCTTGATTCTTTGATATTATTTGAAATAAAATTAAAAGCTGTGTGCATCGATGACATAGAGGTAAAAAAAACTCCTCTTTTATCGAAAAAAACAAGATACATAGTGAAATTTACGCATCTATCTTTAGTATATATCGACTGAAATATATATCCAACAAGAAGATATGCTACTCGAGGGTTTCTACCTCTACACATGTGCAAAGCTATATACAACCATGTGGTATGCTATGGAACCAATACAAAAAATCCTGAAAATGAGACAGAGACGGATAGAAAAGTTTGCTGAGATTCACCAACTTCATTCCTCAATTCGTATTGTACAAGATGGGATATCACAATATAACATAAACCATGTCTGATCTAAGAACAATACCAATCTGTAGCAGCAAATTTCATCACTATCTAAATAGCCAAGACGACAAAGTGTAGCTGAGTATAATTTTCATTCATATTAGGACGTCTATGTACTGTCCATACCGTCTAAAGTTCTCTAAGATTCGTGCAGGATATTTTAATAGTCATTTTACATTTACACTTTTTCAGTTTTATCATTTTAATGATATATTCTTGATTACTTTGGTACATCTTCTGTTTATGATTTTTGTGCATGAGCAAAGGAAATCATGAACATAATATTTTATTCTACGAACTAGAAACTTTTGGTTCATGAACGTGAAAAGAAATCATTAACACAATATTTTTATTTGAACATGAATATTATCAGATGAACCAAATTCTCACCGAATGTTACTAAGTATTACTAATATTTTTGTTATTTATGAATTAGTAGGATGTTCTCATGTTTAGAAGAGAGGAGATGATGGAGATGGAAAGAGTGAATAACTTAAGAATAAGAAGAGATGGATTAGAGGGTCTTGTACAAAACGGAAAGTAGTTGCATAATACTCCCTCCGTTCCAAAATGTAAGGCGTATTTTAATTCGTTAAGACAAGGTTTTGACCAATGATTACTTCATTAGTATGAAATCTATATGACATAAAATTGATGTCGTTAGATTCATATTTAAAAATCACTTACTTATAATTATGATTTTGTATCACATAAATCATATATTAATAGAGTAATTATTGATCAAAGTTTTGTTCTAACGAATCAAAATGTGCCTTGATATTTTGGGACAAAGGAAAGGTGGATAAAGCTATGCATTTTAAAAAAATTAGTATAAATCTTAAAATCAACTTATATAATCTTTACTATCTATAAAATTTGAGTTGATGGCTGTGGTGATGGTGGTGTCACATCCTCCTCTAATCAACTCTCCAACTATTAACAAACTCTGCTAAACAGACTCTAAACTTTACGTAACTTTTACCAAACTCTGCTAAACAGATTCCGTTGCAACGCACGGGCACTTGCTAGTGTAGATAGTACATGAACGCGCACAGTGAGTGATTACGTAGATGACTCCAAGGGACTGAGTACCAGATACGTAGTTCCACAAGGGCGCAAGTACAAACTGGGGAGGGGAACATAAAAAAGTGACGTGGAGAGAGACACGCAAGTATCTGCGACTCAGCCATACCACGTGTGCACTCTGTTCTGCTTTGCGGTGGGTGGCGCCAGGCCCATCCCACCGTTGATGCGTCGCCACGTGGATGGATGGACATGCACGACACGCCAACCCGGTCACTTTATTTCTGCGCAAGAAACAATCTTAAAACGTGTTTCTTTCTGCTCGATCGGCTACGTGTCGGGCGCATGTACGTGCAGCCGGTCTTCTTGCGAGTGCGACTCAACAGAACAATGCTTCGAGATTCGTATATACTTGATCTCGATCTCACACTTCCCAGCTAGGTGTAGGCGTTGAAACATGAAAGGAAGTTAATTTCTACTAATCATCATTGTGTACGTTGCAGAATCATTATTTTTATTTTTATCTCACGTTTCGTCACGGACGTTAATTTGCAATTTGGTTGCAAAAATAGAGGACAGAGAGAGCTAGCATACACGATAAACGTGTTGTCATCCATTAAATAGAAAAATAGATTAGTACATATAAGCAATCATACTGACATGATTGGAGGGTAGGCCAGATCCTCACCCTGAGAAAAGGGCAAATACTCGCTAATTAATGGTGTTGCTAGTAGGTAACAGTGTTGCGCAAGTCATAAGTTTTTGTTAATATTTTCTTAAATAATCGAAGTAACTGTTTCGGTCGGGATTCGTCATTGAAAATGCACCTATTTTTCACATAATTTCACCATACATAGAGAAGTAAATCGTTGTGTTGTCTTTTAAGATCCTTCACGGTAGTTCTTAATAAATCCTTCCAACAATCATCTAGGGGTGGCTAGAGTGACAGGCGACGGGGACTCCTGCGTCATCATTCCAAGTGTTGACCATCTCCCAAACCATCTCAGTGAACGGGCACTCGACGCATAAATGTCTCGTCGTCTCCTGAGAGATCCCGCCTAGCTTTACGATGAACACGACAAAATTAGATCTCATATGAGTATGTTTTGACAAAAAAAAGGTGTCGTTAGTTATCATGTGGTAATGTAGCAGTTGCCACTATATTAGTAACAAGTTATCTTGTTGAACCTTTCTCCCATGCCTAGCATATTTGATAATGTTTCTAAGACGTGTTCAAATCCTATCCATTGTGCTTATAAGATGGTTCGGACATGTTATATTACACCATTTCTCCCTCCACACTCGATAATATGACGGGAATGTCATTATTATATGATGATAATTGCATGTAAATAGGTTGGTAACTTCTACATTATTAGCTGATAACTTTTTAGCTCAAAAAAAGTCGTCGAAACATACCCTAAGTGAGATCTAGTTTTGAAGATCTCGTCGATACAAACTCAGTGGTGAAAATGAATTATGTATCACGTACACGATCTGAGAGTTAAAACGTTTTAATATTTCATCATTTAGGGTGTCTTTGGTTACGCAAGCTAATTTGGCTGACCTGCATGTTGAACGGACACGCTACCGAGTGCTTACTTTGAATTTCCGGCAACATCGGACACACCTTGTATTGTGTGGTCCAAACGTCACTTGGTAAGGCTAACCAGCTATGGTTGTTGGTTAGTTCCATTTCTTTGACCATCAATTTCTTTAAAAATATATTATTTTAAATAAATTAATTATTTGACAACTTTTGCTCCAGATATAGGTTGTTGATTTGCTCTAGATTCTATCCGGCGAACCTACATCCATCACATGGTACATGACTTGATCTGATAACTACAGTCGTATGGTCCCCCGTTGTCTTGATCTTTATATCTTCCCAGTCATCTTCGCTCATCCTGATGGGTTTCTCGGCATCTTTCTTGATTACCCTTAAGCAACCCTGCTGTGCAAGCAAGTCCCTAACTCTTGTCTACCACAGAGCGAAGTTCTTTGTACCGTCGAATTTCACCACTTCAAATCTAGTCATCGCCATGTCTGCCTTCCAGACCGGTTTGACCAGCGCCTCTCGCCCGATCTGACCGCTCCGACCGGGAGCTGCCCGACGACTCACTGCTGGCCTCTCCTCCGACACGTTGATCTGACTGGCCTCTGACCCTGATCTGACCGCTCTCCTCGGAAGTTGTCCCCTTGCTTGCCAAATCCTCCTTTGCCTTGGTTCACCGTGACGGGCCTCTAGTCTGACCGCCTGTTGAGGCTGTCTGATCGCCCGAGAGCCGCCGCCTTCACTGTCTACAAAAACCATGTGCGCCGCTTGCCGAAGACCTTGCTCTCGATATTTCCTGGCTAGGGGCTATCAATCTTCGAGCTCTTACTCCATAGCCCTCCCTTGCCCCTCTATTGAAAGAGATCCCAAAACCCTTCACCTTCTCCGACTCGAACTCGAACCCAAGTTGGATTCCGATTTGAACTGGAATCCGACTTAAGACTCCATCTCCACCTCCTGGCCGGTCTGACCGCCTGTGCCGTCACTGCACACCTTGCCATCGGTTTCTCCAACGGCTGGTCTCCTCCAAACCGTCGTCACTATGCTCCACCTTGCGCCGTCACCATGAAGGAGAACCTAGTGCTTGGAGGTCAACCTAATGCTCGAGAGATCTTTATCTATCACTTAGCACTTAAACTCCCCAAATCTCTTTTCTTTCTTTTCTCTCACAAATGATGAATTTGGGCTTGAGAGAGGACATGAGAAATCTCTTCAAGGTGTTCAGGAAGCAAATGAGCAAAAGGTTTGTGGTGGATGCGAGAGGAGAGTACTAAATAGCCTTCCTCAAAACTAGCCGTTATGCACTAAAAACACATATCGGAACATCCGATGTTCAACATCAGACCTTCTGATGTCGTCAAATGTAACGGCTATCTCCCAAACCACCCACTGCACATCACTGAGGCAGCATTGGAACTTCGGTTTTTCTAGAGACTTTAAAACAAGGGTTACTCTAGAACTTTCGAAACTATCAGAACATCCGATATTCCAATCGAAACTTTTGGTTTTTTCCGAACACTCAAAATAGATTACTCCGGAACTTCCAAACTATTGAGAACATTTGATATTCCAATCAGAACTTCCAGTTTTTTCAGAACACTCAAAATAGAGGTCACTTCGGACCTTCTGGACCACATCGGATCTTCCGATATTTCTAGCGGCCTCAAAACCAGGGTTACTCCAAAAACTTCCAATATTCCAATCAGAACTTCCAATGTAGCCTGATTAAAGGAGACTTTTCATATTCGTGTAGATGAATGTCTCTCACAAAGAATTGACTAATGATCTCAAGTGCACTAAGAACATTAACTAGTATTTACGATGCATCCATCTTTTATAGTATGGCACACCTATTACTCAATGAAATGCAAAACAAAATGCATAAGAGAGAATTACGACGCCATCCATTTTTCTTCATTTTTAGGGATCACCAATGCCCGTTGAATTTAATCATAGGGACTAAGACCTGTTCATATCTTCGACAAACACATTAGTCCCTTAATCGCTTGTCATCAATCATCAAAACACATTGGGGGGCCTAGATGCTCTTTCAAACAGAGGTAGGAAAGATATCTTTATTGCTTCCTATTACAAGAGAGGATACATCCCTTATTATATAGACCATTTAGATTGGTTACAACTAATACACTAATAACTGGATTAATTTATTGCTAAACCTAAACATGTTTATCCTATCCCTACCTAAACTTTCAACTTCTTAGTTGTATAACTTGCCTTGTGTTCTAGAGAGTGGAAGGTACAAGCAAAGAGATGACGATGTACAAGTACATTATGAAATTTAGTGCCACTAATTGGGCTGATGTCGAGATTTTCTCTTACTGTTTTTGGAGGAAAAATTGGAGTAATGCAGGAAGAAAAGTAAACTTCTATATCATTCAAGTTCCTGATGAAGAGTTGAAAAAACAGATTTATGGGTTGGTGGATAACTTGATAGCAATGTGTGGTTACACAAATAGATTAACTCATATCTTTGCAGAGAAAAAAATGCATGCTAATTTGTTATCCACATTTTGACCATCATTTGAGGGATCAAAATTCCAAGGATCACGGTTCAAAGGCATCATTTGCCACTTCTATGGATAAATGTAATTAGGCAATTATGTATTATCTCTTTGTTTTTTTATGTTCTTGGATACGTAACTCATCTTTTATTATACTATATGTGAAGAGATTCACTCTCCTTCATCCCTATTGCTAAAAAGATGGGAATTGCCAATTTTGGAGGTATGGAATCGTATGTGTGGATGTAGAATGCATAAAGATTGCTATTCTTCCCCTGGTGGAAAATGAAAAGAAAGGTCTGAAGCACTTTTTTTATTTCTATACATGTACATGACCACCAGATGGAATAGCATGGCTTAATTGGGAGACTAGCAATTATGAAGCACTACTTTATTAATATGTGGACACTATTACATAAGAGTGTACATACACTTCTCTAGATGATACTCACTCCACTCTCACTCATTTCTTACTAGCTATGCTCGCTCACTGTTGAAAGATAAGAGCCAAGGTCCTCTATTTATAGAACTCCATGGCCATTGGATGTATGACACATTACGATCTGGCCATTGATCCAAAATACCTGGAGCTTCTACATTCTTCTAAATAAATATCCAAGCACTACAAAGTTTCTTGATTTATCTAAGTTGCTATTCTAGTGTCTTCTATAGTAAATATCTTTCTCTTGAGATCTTGAGAGCTCTGTAGAAGTTTGGATTGCGATCCTTTAACATTTATGTCATAGAAAAACATAGTAGTCACTCCAAAAGATTTGAATAAATAAAACGAAATTAGTGCAAAGGAATCCTCATGATAAATTCCTATAGGACAGTCCTACAAATCAAGCAACGTAGGTAAGAAAAAATTCTAAGGATTATATTCCTTTAGAAATCCTTTGAGCGGGGAGGAAGGGGGATCACTATCAGTTTTCTCGTGAACTTACGAGCCAGATCCAAGAGGGAATTCATGTACCTGCTTCGAATGTATGATTTATTAGAAGCGATTCAATTTCGACAGGAAATCGTCCCATGTTCTAAAAGAGGTGAAGAGTTAGGCCCCAAAGATTCTAAGGGTGAACATAAGTATAATTTTATGTATTATGTTGTTATTTTTTTCACCTATACACATAATAAATATTACCTTCGTTTCATAATATCTGACCCGCGTGTATAACTAGGAGACACAAGTCGAAGCAATATTTGATGGAATCAGTCCATATTTGCGTCCATTAAATAGATTAGTAGTATGTCTTTCTAATACGAGTAAGCAAGGTTTAATTTGATCTAATATACTTAGCTGTTATGCTTTTTAGGTATGCGCGTGGGATAAATACTGTGAAACGAGAGTATGTTGTTGGCAGGAAGACATTTCACCCCTTAAGGGGATGTCCACCCAATGTACAATGTTGAATCAATGGCTCCAAACAGAGGGGGGTGAATGTCGAAGGCTCAAATTACTGTACAAAATTTTTCACTAGAGTCATGGAAGACTGGAATACAAAAACTTATCAGGGCAGCAGAAGAAAACATTGTCAAATTACCCCTAAAAATTGAGTGAAACGCTAACCCTTGATTTCTAGGCGCTCGTGAGGAATCTTGATATGAAATCAATATGAAGTTCTCTCACACAACATCGCATCCTAATCCATTCCTCAAATCACTAGATCACCGAGTAATATCATGATCCAAAGAACTTCCTTTTTTCTCCTAGAAAACTCAAAATAGAGAAGAGAAAAGGCAGAGAGACAAAGATCCTAAGTAAGAGGCAAATCTCAAAGACACATGGTGTTTTCTTGGTACTCTTTTTGTATTAATTATCTTGTGTTTACAAGCCCTCTCATGCAAGGAAAAAGCACTCTATAGTGTAGGTATCACAAAATATTTCTCTCATGCTCTGTATCACCTGGTAAGTACCCCTTACCCTCTACTTATAGTAACCAGTCCCAACTTCTACCCCAAGCAATTCTAGAAAACCATTTCATCGGGCATCTCAACCGTGGTTTCTTGAAGAGCTTCTTGGTTAGTACACTAAGACTAAACTTGGTTTTCACAACTTGTCTCCAACCACTTCCTTGTCCTTTATGTACATACTTTTAAGCCGCACGACGTCGTTGTCACCTTTTTGACCGCATCTCTGCCCTCCAAGCTTTATGCCAGTCCTCCGAACCATCGCCGTGCTCAACTTGCACCTGCACA
>JAGXJF010000614.1:0-308951 GCA_019208055.1 Stipa capillata
TGGGAAGGTCAGAAGGACCAGCTGAGCTAGGTTCCTGAGGCACAGTTGCGAAGAAGCCGAGGCTGTGCTCGAGGGCAAGCGAGGTGATGGTTAATTGATGGAGTTCAAGGGCCGTGAATGCAAGCTTGATAAGTCCTGGAGGAGCTAGGAAGATGGTGGATCTGAACCAAGGGTTCGCTGTGCGTCTACAAGGGCAGTCGTGTTCGGTGAAGAAGCTTGGAACCAGTGCCAAGGGTCTGAGCGAGCTGGACAGGGACTGTGGCGAGGCCATTGCTCTCTGGTCAGTTTTAGGCTTGTAGTGAGCCGGCCAGAGTTGTGCTCAGGTGCTGCCTGAGGCAACCGAGTCCACCTGAGTTTGGCATCTGAGACTCAGGTGGGTAGCTCAGCCGCGGCTAGTAGGTTACCAGAGGTGCATGTTAGCTGAGTCTTAGACAGGTTAGGTCTGGTGGCTCTTTATCTGATGTGGCATGAGGGTAACGGCTAGCTGCCAGGGACCCTATAAATAGGGAACCTGGGGAGGTTTTCAACCTCGAACCTTTACCTAACCTTTGACTCTAACCCGAAAGCAACCTGTTGAGAAAGAAAGAGCTCTAGGTCTCCAAGTGAGTGATTGCCTGCGTGCATCCATCGTGAGAGAGAGTTGCTTAGTCCTTCAGGTGTAGCATTCGAGGTACTGGTTCCTCCAAGAGTTGGAATGCTCTAGGAGTTGGTGAGCAAGCCAAGTCTTGTGTGGCTGCCACCAAGAGTCTGTGAAGGCGATTCGGGTCTGCCTGTCTTGCAGCAGCAAGATAAAAGGATTCCACACAAGAAAGGTACTCGAGGAAAGAGCACGATTTGGTGCCGGCTGTGAGAACAGCTTCCTCAACGGAGACGTACTGCTTCGCAAGAAGTAGGAACTTCGGTAAAACAAACCATTGTGTGCTTTACTATCTGTCTTGTGATCTGCTCTTATTATTCTGTTATCTATGCATGCTTAGATCACTAGAGCACCTTTATCTGTTGCACACTAACTGAGTTTCCTCACCTGAGACACAGTTAGCTCTTGTTAAAACTAGTACATTTCTTGTTCACGTCATCTGATGCACTCACCTGTCTCTCACACCTGAGACTCAGTTAGCTCTGAATATAACTTGTTCTACATCAGCTGAGTTTGCTATCTGAGTGTCTGGTGTTTATCTGATATATCTTGCTGAGTCTCAGTTACCTGCATCAGTTGCATATATTTTCTCTAGGATTGACCTATCTCCAGAAGAGAAACCCATTAGGCTTTTTAATTTCTAGAGCCGACCTATTCACCCCCCCTCTAGTCGACTCCTGAGATCCCTTTCAGTTGCCTTGCTAAAGAAACGAATCGCAGCAGCTGAATGCTTTGAAGATGCTTATAAGAATACCCATAAACAGAGCACATCTTACATTGCCTTATTTAAGAAATGTGCTACAGATGTGCTTCAGCAGATCAAGGAAATCTGCCATGAAAATGCCAATTTCCTTCCACTACACATTTATGAAAATACTCGATCAAGAACAGAATCGGACAATCTCCTTCTCCGTTACATTGGTCCCATACCTCCTGTCAGTTCTCATGACAGGCTTGCCATTGGACTAGCAAAATTGGCTTCAACAAACGTTGCAGCACCTTCTACTATATTTCATATGCACCATGTAAGTTTCAGTTCAATGACTCATATTAGCAAATCCTATAATCAGAACACTAACATTACACTTGCTACATACATTGATGACACAGGAAATCTGATCATTCACATGGCTAAGATGCGTTTACCGGATCAAGATATTAACTATCTGATGCTGCAATCCAACTTACAAGATCAAGTACATTATAACATGGATTGTTATATAACTGTTCTAGAATCTTTCTATCGCTATCTATATATTTTGTAGTTCCTCTAAACTTCTCGATGTATATTCCTTGTATGGGCAATGTTATATGAACTGTTCCATCCAATTGTTATAACCTGTTTTCATGCTATGTTAAAAATCATTACAAGAACATTCACTGCTTCCTAATATGCAACATATAAATAAAACATAGTCAGTGCAAAACTATAAAAGTAGTTTCCCAGATACTGAAAAATATTTTACATATGTTCCAGTACATACCATGGATCTATCATGATAAAATACATACAAGAACACATTAATTTACAGACAAAATATACTGCTTTTTACAGAAAATACATTACTAGCAAACATTTTTCTTTCATAACACCTAATATTTTTACACATATTTCAACCTATTCTTAATACAAGTCACAGAACCATACAATATAGATATTCTGCTTCATATTGCCTAAGTACATGTTCATTACTGCACCAATTACCAGTTCATTTTAAGTTGCCAATATGTTCATAAACCTTTTGCTCTATCCAATCATCAAGATAGTTCATTGAATAGATCATATCTGTTAATGGACCGCTCCTCTCATTAGCAGGCACACTAGCAAGAGCAGCACCACACATGTCATGACATTGTTCTTGAACAAAGTCTATATCATCCAGTAATTGACTTCTGCATTTAGTAAGTATTTTTATTTTTTCATTCTGCCTATTCTGTACAGAAGCACACACATCAATTTGCTTTATCAGTTGCTCATTCTGATACTCTGCCTTGACTCGATTCATAAAGTTCATATCATCAATTTCAAAACTATAGGTCTTTTTTAATACCTCTATCAACGCAATAGCTGCTGCTTCCTCAGCACCTTCCTTTGTAGCATCTAAACATCCAATTGCTTGCTCAATCTTCCTAGATGTATTAATTTCTGTTGTGGCAATACCAGTTCTTACAGTGCTACAGTACCTGTCATCTTCAAAGTAACACTGATACTCTGGTTCAGTTCCACCAAGTTTCTTAATAAGCTCTGACAAAATAACCTTCCGAGAAATTCGAATGATGTCAAGATTATCTGTACGTACACACAAATATATCGTATTACTTTAAAAATCACATTACCCTATCTACATAACCATGATCACATAAGATACCAAAATAATATTCTTCCAAATTTCTCTACTGATACTGTTTGCTGTATAGACATAGCCATATAATATACATCAAATATGTCAATGAACATACCCCTTGCGATATTGGCCATTGCTGTTAACTTCAGATCTACAGCCACCAATGATATCCTATATATACAAACAACAGATCATATATGACATCATACATTGTCTTAGAAAGCATAATTAACAAACATTTACAAAGAAAAATAACAGCTATAAAATAACAGGTAAATGACTAACTAACCTATCTGAATATGATCTGTAATATATCAATCAATTAGCTAATGTTTGTCTCCACAAAAATAAACAAATACATATATGAACTATTCGTTATCTGATCCATACAATACATACATTCTTGCTCTGTACAGAAAAGAGAACCAGATTACATTCAACATACAACCATTTCTATTTTACCCAAAAAATAAATAACCAGATCCACTAAAACGCTTCTATACTTGCAGGATAAATAACCCAGCATAGAATATTAACCTGTTCTAATTGCCAGATCAGAACAAGCAAAATCACTAGACCTGAATGAATACCAACAATAACATGTTGAATAACTGTAACCGCTTACACATTAAAAATCAATCCCCAAATAACCATCCCATCCACTCTCTTTTTAATCTACAACATACATACCCAGATTTGCCACCCAAGATCCTTAAAATACATAGATCTAAAACAACAACAAAATAAGCATGGTTCTCAAAAAGGCAAAGCTCTTGCCTCATCCATTTCTAGATCCGACGGCCGAAGAAGCAAACAAATTAACAGTAAAGGAAGAGAAAATAACCTGCAGCGAACCTTCCCTCTCCAGGAACAACACAAATCCCCTTACTAGCCAGTTCAACTACTGCAGCACCGAACAATCCCGATACTCACTGCTACAGCGCCGAACAGTCCAAGCACTCACCTTCGCCTGCTAAATAGAAGGCCACTGCTAAAAACGCACGCACCACAGAGAAGAAACAGTCAGTATAAAAGAACCCACCAGCTGATATGGCTAAATTTGGGGCCCAATAAGATCCGCTAAAGGCAAATACTGGCCCACTTGGTGCACAGGGTTCGCCAACAAACCTAGCTTGCATATGTTCTGCCCCTATGCCAGCATTTTATCCTCTCGTCCCTTCGACTACTATCCCAACATTTTCTCTGCTCTTTCCGGTTTCTTCAATACCGAATACGCTCGCCGCCGGTGCCAGCGCTGCTCCCTTCCTTCTTCGTCAACTCGTGCCATACACGATCTCAGCAGGTTCCATAAGGTACTAAACTCTCCATCCATGTTACCGAAAACTTTTCCATTAACATTTAATCAACATTTTTAGTCTATATCTTAGATCTAGGTCTCTACAATTTTTCCCCAGATCCTACATTTTAACAGATCTATTTTCGACATCTCCGGACCATGCTCGTAGCGTTCAGTTTAAGCACAACAAAATCAACAACAGGCTGCAATAGCATCTTATCTATTATTAGCCTCCTTACTCACTTAAAATTTTGTATCTTTTCGCTCCTTCTTAAATTTTTTTTGCTCATAATAGATCAAATCCATTCTACATAAATAATTCTATTCTGTTCAGATTCCTGTACAAGCTCATGATTTTATACTGAACATCTATCTGTCTATACTCACTTACTCTAAATTTACTGTGGAATTTTACAGTGCTACGAACATGAAAAACAAGCAATCAAGTTCAGAACATGGTGATATCCTATATAGTTATATATACTATTTTACATATGTTGTCACATTCATATACACTGTATAAAATCTCCCATGAATCTTCACAGCAACAAGTACATCCAGTGATGAGGTTATTATCTACACTCACCCTCCCAGTACCAAGCAAAATAATCGACAATCAACTCAATCAAATACTGTCATCTACATTAGTGATGATGATAGCACACCAGGCATAATACTTTCATTTTATATATCTCTATATTTCTATGTACCATATTAAATACAAACCTTATACTTCCCATTTCTCTCTATTTTTACCTTCCAGAAAATATAGACCCATGCAAGCAGAATTGTCCAATTACAAAAATTAGCCTATCAAAGAAATATGTTAAACAAGGTAACATTCTGATACATTTGCAATTAAACAGTACCCATTTATTTGCATATTCTATTCCATGTTATAAAGCCAATATTAACTCATGACTTTTTCATTCTCTATCACATGTCACTGTCCATGTCATTTTATGATTCTTTCTTGTACCGCTCGTCACATTTTAGAAAATACCGAGAGCTTGATGGCTTCTTCTACAATTCAGAAAATAAAACTATCAGAAAACCCTACTAACCAAGGTAAGATGATCATATTTTCTCTCTTTTCTATTTCTTCATATACTCTATCCAATATCATATAACTCTATCAAGTCCACTATTTTTTTATCATATACAGCATCCTAAATACATAGACATTTCATTGCATCTTATACAGCAACTAGAAGTGCAGCAAATATCCACAGGTCAGCACCTTCTCATCAAATCAAAAAACCACAAACATCAAACAGTCTCATCAAACGAGGTAATAACATGATCTTATTTGTTCAATTATAAGATATCATTTTTTAACCTTAATCTAATCTTTTTTATATAGGACCCTATGGTCCCCAGTCTATTACAGGGTACAGTCGATCGTGCGTATTTGGAAATCATGTAAGACTAACAAGCAACAATATAAAACATCTAAAACAGATAGTTGGCACAAAAAAAAGTCAAATACCATGCTACGTTTGTGAAATGAAAAAAGGAGTAATTGGCCAGAACAGACGGATGGTAAAGTTCATGCTTCTTATACTGCATCATACAAAGCTATATCATATACAGCATCCTAATTACAATGTCTCTATTTTATTTAATTTGCAGTACTTCTCAGTGAATTTCACAGCTACATATCTCAAGCAATTTCTGGACGAACCAATCAACTATTTACCAATCAAGCATGCAACCAACAATGCAAGACATCAAGTCCGTTTAATAATGGGAAAGGACAAGCGAGCTACCATAACAATGAATTGGCCCTTGTTCATCCAGGCTGCCCAGCTAAAAATAAGGAACATATGTGTCTTTGCATACAACTACAACAACAACAGGCTATCACTTATTGTCCATTCTCTTTGATACAGTTAAACACATCACATTTGCTCTCAATATATCTTACATCGCAGATTAAATACCATTTGTAGCTAGAATGACATAAATTACATTCCTTGTGTAGGAACATATTCAGTCCCACTTCATCAACGTCTTTGAACAAGCAAACCAACAACTCCATCCTTACTTTGCAATTATCTTAGTAGATACTTGTGAATTGAGTGATCAAAATTGCCTCTATAAACATCCATCCATATAGAGAACATAACCATCTATATATCTCTGCATCTATGTGACAACCTTTTACTTGCTATGTAAGCTATGTACCTTTATGTTATTGATCTATATTATTGCATCTTATTAACAATACTTCCTCTTATCAATTGTCTTCTTAAAATACACATTTAATATCCTAATATAGACATCAAAAAATTACACTTTACATCCCATAAATGATTTCTATCACAATCTCCAACAAATCATTCTTATTCTATTTATGAATAGTTATTCCACCTATAATACAATATCTAAAATACTTAATCGCTAAACTAAAACCTACCTTTTAACTACCAAGAATTTGAAGATCGGCGCGGCAACGCGCGCCTTTCCGCTCTAGTGTGTATAATTTCTCTCCTCTCATGCAACGCTGCTGCTCATTCCCCCTGAAAATATATGCTCGCGCTCTACATTACCGTCACAGTTCATGGAAATATTTTAGAGAACGCTCAAAAGCTTTGCGCGTTGTTCCATTAACAGAGAAAAACATACTTTTGCCCTCTGTATATGCATTTTCGTGTTGGTCTGGCATATGCAACATGCTATGTGAACTCGAACAAATCTAAGAGGGACGTTGTGTACTAGTACTGACAATCGTGTAAACAGGACATTCGGACACATGAATGGCAATGCATACAGCTAATGTGCTACTACTTGAATTCACCATTGTACGTGGAGCGAATCCAAAAACTATCAACGGAGTACGTGGGGGCGAATCCAAAGACCATCGACAGAACCGAGGACTGATATTAACGGAGGGAGCAAAAGTCAAGTCCAGCTGATGTGTACCTAGCTAACAATATTTGTCAAGTTCAGCTGATGTGTACCGAGCTAAACAATATTTGTGCTCGAACGTACAAAGCTTGAAGCCAAATTAGTATCTGACGCGACTTCAGGCTTTCGTACTGATGTCCAACACATGCTGCTAGTACGTATGTTCCCTCGAAGATATCCATGAGGCGTAGCGTCGTGACGTTGTTTCTCAAGATCCCCTCGCGTTTTAGGGTGCATCTATATTATATGTACTACATACTCCCTCCATCTTAATAAACAGGGCGTGAAATCTGAATCACTCTGACCAAGGAGAGCTGAGCGCCGAAATTTTAGTCCCAAACTGCCCCTCATTAAGCGCTGATCGGTTCGGTTACTCGGCCTCGTTTCTCCCCCGCAAAGATCCATCGCACTGGAGTACTTCATCCACGCATTTATCTCTCGCGACGGTTGCCATCGTGCGCCCACGTACGCAATCCATGCGCCGTGCATTCCCCTGTCAAAACAGGCTAGAATTGCATGGATTGGGCGATGATTTCTCTCGCGGATCGTCGATGAAATTTGAAGGAAATCTTGATGAATTGAGTCACGAAAATTTGAACCCTGTCTATAAATTCGACGGACGCTAGCAGTTAAAAATTCAGCTCAGTTCATCTCCCTCTCCCTCTCTCGGCAATTTCAAACTTTGATCTGAACCAACCTATCGACTGGGATGCAATTAGCGAGTATGAGGGTCCAGCAGAAGATTTGAGCTTCGATTTGGAGTGGGATGGAGGGAGTAGTGATGATGGAGAGGAAGCGGTAGCCGGGGATGTAGAAGAAGGAGGTGTGAGCGTGGTGGGTGCTGGGCGCAGTCGCCGTAGACTTGGCCTCGCCGGCCATGTTCTCTCAGCGTTCTCGCTCGGCGGAGGCGGTCGTGGGCATGCCTGAGACGTTCCCTTCGACGCAGTTCGCGGACGCGCCGGCCGAAGGCTAGGGCTAACCGGACGCGGTCAAGCCGGCCATGGCCACGAGCTGCGTGGACAAGCCGGTGTCGCTGGTGTGGCCGCGTACCACGTCGACAACGATGGAACCGAAGGTGTTGAAGCTGGTTCGGCTGCTGGAGTTGAAGCTCGTGGCGACACGCCGGCCGAAGGTGTTGAAGCTGGTTCGGCTGCTGGAGTTGAAGCTCGTGGCGACGTGCCGGCCGAAGGTGTTGAAGCTGGTTCGTCTGCTGGAGTTGAAGCTCGTGGCGACGTGCCGGCCGAAGGTGTCGAAGCTGGTTCGGCTGCTGGAGTTGAAGCTGCTGTGGCCGCTGTTGTGGCTGCTGGAGTTGAAGTTCGTGGCGACGACGATGGCGACGTAGTAGTGACTGCTAGCCAACGTAAAACAAGGAGGGTATATTCGGATGCATTCAAACTAGAGATTTATGCCGCGCTCCTTCGTCTCACATCTCCTGACAAGCTGAATAATGGTGTGACTAAGGCAATTGCAGCTCAGTTTGGTGTACCACAGAGGATTGTGCAAAGGGTATGGAAGGATGGAAAGGTTGCCGGTGCAGCAAAAGTTGTGAGCCAGAAGCCGAAGAATTGCGGACGCAAGAGAATAGCCTTCGATGCCGAGGCCATAAAACAAGTGCCGTTATCCAAGAGGACAACACTAAGAGATCTATCCAATGAGTTAGGCTAGAGTGTGATCCAACAATTGTAAGTGAAGCAATGGAGGTCATTGCTTAGGTTGGTAATGTAATCCTTTTTGTAATGAATCTTTTTAATGCCGGATAGAACAATTAAGTCCTGTTGAGTAATCTTGTCACGCCCATCTCAAAAATTAGTTCAACAAAAATATTTTAGCCCAAATAACATTGCTTGTTCACAACATTGCATGATCACAAAACATTGCATGACCTACTCCTCATCCGTCGTTGCGTTCTCGTCATCGAACTCACGATCCCCGCCGTCGTCGAACTCACGATCCCTCCCGTTGAGCTTCGAGAAGGCTTGCTGTACCTTTTGTGGGATTGGGTTGTCCAATTCTACTGGATCGTAGCGATCGACATACCCGTTTCAATCGATCCTTGTGCTCTCGGACATGCCGGCAATCCACTGGTTCATTTCCTTGTCGAGATCGCAGACCCAATCATCGGCGCGCTGCAAGCTGCTCGCCGGACGGGCGCCCTGTACACGCGCTTCGCCGGCCGCACGCTTCATGCCAATTCCCATGCCGATGATCCAATCGTCGGCCGCCCGCTCATCACCTGCGTCAAGTAACTCCTTAAGAGGCTGGAGACTGTACTTACGTTTTCGCCGGCCGCTCATCACCGCGCGCATGGGGACAACGCCGGCCGCGCGCATCGGGACAACGCCGGTCGCGTGCACCGCATCCACGAAGGCCATGCGCACCGGGACGACGACGGCCGCGCGCAACACGTCCACGCCAACGGCGCGAACAACCTCATCGCCGGCGCGATCAGCCTCGTCGCCTGCGCGCTCAACCTTGAGCGCCATGGCTACCTCGAGAGAGCACGGAGAGAGAGAGGGAACACGGGAGAGAGAGACGAGAGAGTACGGGGAGAGAGACGACAGGGAGACGAGAGGAGAATTAGTGGAGAACGCATGCAATCAATGCGCGCCGGAACCTAGGCGTTTCACGGAGAATTAGTGAACGCATGCACAGGGCTAACATCGGAACATTTGTGGCTTTTGCTACATCGCGCCCTGTTTTTTGAGAAAACAGCTTAAACACTTGGCGCCTTGTTTATTGAGATGGAGGGAGTATATGTATAGTTATACTAAAAATTCTAGTTTTCTCTCTTAAATTTATCTCAACAAAGTGTACCTAAATCTTTCAGATCCGTTCGATCAAATAATCTAATAGCTAATATTTATTTAATGGTATTCTAATTCAACGGCTATCCTTGGTTGATAGATAATTCCCCACCATGTCATTCATTTAAAGTTGATAGATAATTACCCACCATTACACTTACTTAAAGTTAAGAGATAATTTCTCGCCATTATCACTACTATACCCTCTGGCGTCCCTCTCTTTCGACTCTACGCCACGCATGGCCGCTGCGTCCATGCCACTCTCTAGCCGTGCCCGTGCGCCACCATCGTCGTCTCTTTCGACATGATACAATATAAATTATGTTTTCACAGCATAAATATTGTGAAAACGTGCATTACACGTGTGCATTGCTAATACTATTCTAATATGTCTGTATCAACTAAGATGTGCTAATTCTAGACAAATTGACTGGGACAATAACTGTGCTACATTTAGTTACCTGTATCGGTTGAGACATTATTTCGATACGATTAAGACACGTTAAGTTGAGAATACCAGAATATGTTTAGTTACCCGCATCTGAACTGGATTCGGTTTAACTTCGTCTCGCGGTGAAGATTCTACCAAAACATGTCAGGTAGCTCGAACGAATTTCTGCCAAGTCCGTAGCCTTGTTATACATTTATGTAAGTACTGTGTTAAGAAGACAGTACGCCTTGAGACTTCTGAATGTTGTTTGTCAAATTCTACTACCAACGGATAATGGGAACATATATAAGGTTTTCCGGTAGAATTTGCATAATGTTATGGTTGAAACTCTGAAATGCTCTAACAAGATTGGCCCTGGATTATTTCTTGTGAGCGAAAATTACAGCGAAGTAAAGTGCAATTCATCTCTACATATTACAATCAGGATAGCTTGGAAAGCACCACAAGAACACATGGTCATCAGGATTTCAGCATCTGGGTTGCATCCTGATCCTGAAACTTTGTTTGTCTCGATTCAGAGTGGCTTCAGGACATAAGTTCTAGCTGGACTGCCCCTTCGTCCTCCCGCGTCCCCTTCGACCGGAGCAGCAGTAGCAGCCAACGCTTGTCTACTACGCCGCCCAGAGCTTTTCCATGAACAGTTCTAAAATTGAAAGGCATACTGCAAAAAATAAACAGCAATTGAGAATGTGATACCTAGCAAATTCCATTCATTTAGGTGGATTTGAGCCATCTCGTTCGTTCATTTCATACGAACATCAAGGAAAAAACCATAGATGGACCAAATCTAGTTGGTTCCACACCAGGCTAGTACAAATTTCAGATCTACGTGTTCAGCCACAGAAACTTATAGAGGGGAGAGGGAGACGGGGATTAGTAGGAGACCCTAACTGCGGTGGCCAGCAAGGGTTTCGCCGACGGCGGCGAGGGCAGGGGCTTCCGTTGGGGGCTGCTGCTGTTGCCGTGCAGGCTCCATGGCAGAAACCCTTACATCCAAGCACTACCAAGGACTTGCGGCGCCTCCACCGGCTAGCGTCGGCTTCACTGAAGGTTGGGCGAGAGGCTGGGGCGTCAAGGAGACGAGCTAGGCTTCCAACGACGGCGAGATTTGTCCGCTCCGGTGGTGGATTGGGCGACGGCGTCGGGGCAAAGTGGGGACAAGAGAGGGAAACGAGAGAAGCGGCGGGAGCAAATGGTGCGGAGAAGGGAGCGGACTCGAGACCCCCAGTCCCCACACACGGCTGCACGGGTGGATGCGTAGAACGCTCGCGCCTGCATGAGCCCAGCTTGTCCCGCGAGAGAAGGCAGAAGCTGAGTGGGTACATGTACCGAATTAGAGCAACTCCAGCGGGTTCTCCATAATCCATTCTTCATATGTCAATATGGAGAGCTTCTCCAAAAAATTCATTCTCCATATCTCCACTCTCTCCAACCCATTCTCTATTTTTTATTCTCCATATCCCACTCCTCTATATTTTATTCATATCCTATAACTACCATAATACTTTAGACATTTATATTTATAACAGGTTTAATTGTAAAAGCTATATTTGTAACGGCTAATTTTTGGTGATGACTATTTGTAATGATTATATTCCCAACGGCTATATTCCCAACGGCTATATTTTTAGGGTCTATATAAGCAATGCCATTTGCCCAGAGAAGGTATCCCTTCTTGCCACTCTACTCTCTTCCATTAGAATGAGCTATCCCTACTCTTCAGTCTACCAATCTCTCTTGGATTCATCGTCGTCCGATGACGACGACGAATTCCTTGCTCATACCGCATACTTAGCACATAAACATGAGGAGTTTATGAATGCTCCACGCATTGGTGGTTCTGTGCAAGGACGTCAAGTACTCCAACGCAACAGAATAGCTGGACACTATAGATTATACCAAGACTACTTTGCAGAGTCCCCTACGTACGGCCCAAGGCTATTTCGGCGAAGGTTTGCAACTAGTACTTCATATCTGTAGTATGTTTCTTCGTACTCTTTCAACGTCTCATTGTTCTTATCGATACAGGTTTAGGATGAGTCGTCCTCTTTTTTTACGCATATTGCAAGCTGTAGAAGAGCATGATGAGTATTTTGTGCAAAAAAGAGATAATGCTGGAGTGCTAGGGTTATCTTCTTTGCAGAAGATTACCGCAGCATTTAGGATGCTAGCATATGGAGTAGCAGCAGATGCAACCGATGATTATGTTAGGATTGGGGAAAGCACTGCTATAGAGAGTCTCAAAAGATTTGTGAAAGCAACTTTAGAAATATTTGGAGATGAGTACCTGAGATCTCCAAATGAGAATGATACTGCCACATTGCTTGCCATTGGAGAGGAGAGAGGTTTTTCTGGCATGCTAGGCAGCATAGATTGCATGCACTGGAGGTGGAAAAATTGTCCGGCAGCATGGCAAGGCATGTATACTGGCCATGTGCACGAGCCCACAATAATCCTAGAAGCTGTTGCTTCGCAAGATCTCTGGATTTGGCATGCCTTTTTTGGTTTACCTGGGTCTCATAATGATATCAATGTTCTGCATCGTTCCCCTCTATTTGCGAAGTTAGCAGAAGGGGAAGCTCCAGAAGTAAATTTCTCCATCAATGGCCACGACTACAACATGGGATATTACCTGGCTGATGGCATATATCCTAAATGGGCAACATTTGTGAAGACCATACCTTCTCCACATGGCAATAAGAAGAAATTTTTCTCTCAAGCTCAAGAATCAGCTAGGAAAGATGTTGAACGAGCATTCAGAGTTCTACAGGCTCGTTTTGCTATTGTTCGAGGTCCAGCTCGGTTCTGGGATCAAGACACACTTAGAGAGATCATGACTGCTTGCGTAATCATGCATAACATGATAATAGAAGATGAGCGAGACGAAGGCTACGAAGACTACCATTACGATGGGATGGGAGAAAATGTGACTGTTTCTCATGACTATACGCCTGAACTGCACCAATTCATTCAAACTCACCACGCTATTAGAAATAGGCAAGCTCACTCTCTGCTTCAGGATGATCTAGTGGAGCACCTATGGGCACGCCACGGAGGGGTGTAGTACTTATTGTATTTCGTATGGTAGTGTCGTTCATGTTTGTTAGTTAATTTGAAGTATGCTCATGTATTTGTAGTTCTTAATGTAATTTCCGAAGCATAAATAAAGATGCCCATGTTGTGTCCAAATAGCAGTACTGTCACGACAATACTTATTACAAATACTTGTAGTCTAACCAAAATACAGAGTACGAGCGAATGAATCCTTACCGACTAGATCGACGAGCTATGATCTCCCTCTGAAGATCCAAGTAGTACTCCTGCTGTGCCATGGACATACCGGCAATGTCCATGGTCATAATTCTCTCGTCGTCCGTCCGCCTCTTCAACTCTAACTTCTCCTGCTCGACTCTTACTTTCTCTTGCTCAAGTGCAATCCTCCGTGAATCATTTGCCACCTTCACTTGCTCCAATGCGATCTTCCTTTCTTCTAGTTCGTATGCCTCTTTGTATCGCTCTTCCTTCCTCATTTCTTTCTGGACTTCCATATCTCTCTTCTTCTCCCAAATGTTGTCCAATGCCTCCATATACTGGCTATCCCCAGTAACTACTCGCACTACTCTTAGCTCGACGGTTCCGTTCTTTCGCCGCCTTCTTACCAGTTGGTCTCGTGAAGGGATCCGATTGAGTAGTGGGAGCATCTACATCAACATGTATGGGGGTAGCACTGGAACAAACAGGACTAGAAGTACCTGGAGTTGAGTTGGAGCTAAGCTTCTGCTTCTTTTGTGATAACCTGTCAGACCACTTGGGGTGGTGCTGTAAGACATTCCAACAATGCAAATACTGAAAAGCTTTGCCCTCTTCCTCCTTATGAAGAGCACAAGCCTGGACGATCTACAGAACAATATGAATTGTGAAACTATCTATCTACTAACATCCAATAGGAGCAAACTATGGACATACGAAATTACCTTGTCTTGCTGTGTAGTCCCGCTTTGTCGGCGTCTTGATATACGGTCAAAGCACCCACAGAACTTGTTTACATGTTCTTGAATTGAAGACCAACGGTGCAGAAGGGACTGCTGAGAACGGTCAGACACGAAGTCCTTGTGCTCATGGAAGAAAGCATGAATTCTCTTCCAATAGGTTGAGCGAGATTGTTCATTCCCTGAGCTGCATCCATACTTATGTTCAGCCAAGCGGAGACCAACATTTCATCTTCTTTATCATTGAAGTTTTTTGATCTCTTGCTAACACTCTTGTTTGGTGGAGCATCCGGTTGACTGGCATTTGTTGCTCCTCAACGGGGCTATAGTTTTGTATCTCATCCCAGGCCGCCCCCTCAATCCCCCCACTCAGTAGGTTGGCATAAAATGATTCCATACTCTGTATGTTGTAAAGCACAAGTCAATACATAAAGCACAAGTCAATACTCATATATTCCATAATTCTCCTAACAAAAGGGGTGTAGTCCTCATAAATATCATGACACAACTGATGTACATAAACATACTTAATACCATTTCATCCGGTAAACTTAGATTATTACACGAATGCACTGATTACAACCAAAATATCCGTAAACCCCCACCATCTCCTTGGCTCACTGTGAGAAGAAGCTCATCGGAGGACACGTTGCTTCAAGAATAATGACATTCCGATTTAGTGAACAATACTACAATTATCAATTATGAGTAGTGCTTCCAAATTTTCCTAACACTAAACCAAAATTTCCCAAATTTCCATAACCAAACTATACAAGCATTCTGCTATTGCTGAGAAGCACATGGGTACCAGGGGCAAGCTCTTGTTGGCGGCATATGCAGAGCAGCAGGGGGCAGCGGGCGAGCAGTAGGGCCGGGGGCGGCAGGGGCGAGCACCGGCGCCGGGGCAGGGGGCAAGCGGCAGGGGCGAGCAGCAGCGCTGGGGCAGGGGCGAGCGGCGCCACGACAGGGGCAATGGGGCCAGCGGCGAGCGGCGACGGCGGCACTACGGCAGCCGGCTCGGGGGCAGGGCGATGGGTGGAGCAACAAAGGGGGGCTTGGGGAGGGGGCTCGCGGCGGGGCGGCAGCAGGGTCGAGAAGCAGCGCCGGGGCAGGGGGCAAGTAGCGGCGCCAGGGCAGGTGAGACGGGTGGGCAGCGGCGAGCGGCGACGCATGTACGGGCAAGCGGCGCCTGGGGCGGCAGGGGCGACCGGCGGCTCGGGGCAGGGGCGATGGGCGGAGCAGCAAAGGGGGCCGGGGAGCCAGCGTCACGGCAGGGCGGCAAGCAGCGGCGCTAGGGCAGGGGAGATGGGGGGCAGCGGCGAGCGTGCCGGGGGCGTAGCAGTCATGGGGCAGCGGCAAGCGGCGCCTGGGGCAGTATGGGCGAACGGCGCCGGGGGCGGCAGGGGTGACCGGCGGGTCGGGGGCAGGGGCGATGGGCGGAGCAGCAAAGGGGGGCTCGGGGAGAGCATAGGTACCTAGATTCACCGACGGAGGTGGAGATGCTCCATCCAGCTGACGCGAGCTCTGCCTCCCTCTTCCTTGCTGCACCGCTGGATTGTCGCCGGCTTGTCGCTGGATCTGGACGACGAGGCCACCAGGCGACGGAAGGAGGGGAAGGAAGCTGCTTCCGGAGAGAATGGCGCGAGGGAGAACTCCGGGGCGCAGTAGTTGGGCGATGCAGAACTGGGGACTTTGCTAGGGATGGAGAACAATCTCGGCCAGATGCAGATCCGAAAACGATGGAGACGCGATGCAGAACGGGTTGGAGACGTTTTTTTGGGTCACATTCTGCAAATATAGCTATACAGAACGCGCTGCAGAACCCGCTGGAGTTGCTCTTAGAGACAGTAAAATTGGGGCCTCTGAGCCCCTCAGCGATTTGGGATTCCATTACGTTTGATTATGGATAGACGGTTACGATCCAAGTGGGATGCGTTTTGACCGGGCACAGATCCATGGTGTGCGTGCTGGTTCAGGGCACGGGTGGCCTGCGGAGCGCCCATCCGTAGCGATGTCCTCTCGCGGGACAAAATCGACGTGCTGTGTTTGCTCCGGGCGGGGGTCCGTGCTTGTGGGGACCCGTTAGGTCGCGGTGGGTGATGCCCCGCTCCACCCTCGCCGCGCGTCTACGCGCCTTCCCTTTCCCTTCTGCGGTCTTTTTGTGGTAGCGGCGCCCCACGAAACCTCGCCGCGCTCTACGGTGGCGACGGGGTGATGGCGGCAGAGGAGGCACAGGAGCAAGGGACGGAGGAGGGCGGCCGAGGTCACCATGGAGTCCCCACCGTTTCGTCCTCGCCGTACGGTCTCTAGGCGGTGGCGACGACGGGCGTCCTGGCGTCCCTGCAACGCTTCTTCTTCAGGGTGACCGGCGACCATTGGGCTCCGGCAACTACCGCTGGTAGTTCTTAGTGAGAGATAGTACGAATATTATTTCCCCCTTCCTTGGTTTCTGTGGGCAGCCTCGCCTCTAAAGGAGAGGTCGACGGTGATGGGGGTCGCGATGGAACCGAGGAAGGAGCTCTATCTGCCTCGACATGGTGGCTACTAGCGGGGAGAGGTCCACGATGAGGCAGCAGTGCGGCCATGAGGATAGGTTTCATTGATCTACTGGTGTTCTTCCCCCTAGGCCCTCTTTCCTTTTCTAATGGGTCTGGGTAATCTCCTTCTCTGCTGGTAAGCTCTGCTCCTACCACCCCGTCAAGGTCCAGATCTTGGCTATGGAGCCGCTTCTTCTTAGGCTCGTTGGCTACAATGGTGCTCTCCTGCTCGGTGACTACTGCAAGCGAGCTCTGATGCAACTTCCCCTCCCCCAGCAAACACGCCACTCCCACCCTCAGTGTGTTTCACTATTTTCTCGTATTTTGGATGATGCTCGGATTCCTTGTTCTGCAACGGAAGACTCCAAGCTCGGTGGCGAGGATACAGGCCTTCTTCTCTCCAATACCCCTGACCAGAGTCTTCTGCTCGACTAGAGGTGCATCTTTCCCCGTTCCCTTGCCTACTCTGCTATGGATTAGTTTAGGCTATACAAATCTGCCCTATAATTAAATCACACCGCTTACAGATCTATTGGCGGCTCTTTTCTAGATCAACCAAACCATTATGACATGTTGTATACTAGATAGGTGATGCACACATGATTATCCGCATACACGCTACAAATAATCGATCCACCAAGATATATGGATCTGTGGCACATAGTGAAAAAAGGAGAAAGAACTGTCCATGCTATGTATATATTCTTTGCTATAGATATGATTGCTAGTATACTCTTAAAACATAACTATCTACTCATATCCGAATTGATTCAATCGTCGCTCGCAGAGACGGACCTACTAAGGAGCGGGCGTTTTAAAAATAAGGTGTAAGAGGTAAGGCTAAGACTTCGCTTCAAATTACAGGTGGATCATAATATTTTGTTTCTATTGCAGTATTTTTTTAATTAATTTTTTCTATTTTTGTGACTATTTTTTGCAGCAGGTTATAAATAAATTGAGTATAACATAATTCAACAACCGCAAATTGAGTCTAAGTGACCTTAACACGATGCAGTCTATTCTTTTTTAAAAAATCGATGTGAATATTCTAAATAATTCTTTGAGTATTTTATGTTAACTCCAACTAGTGGAATGGCTCGTAGTGATTTACACAACTAGATTTATTTTTTCTATCGTTCATTAGTGTTTGGTTTTATATGTGTTTCTTATTATCTTTCTTGACGGTGCATTTTGTTCATTTTGTGAAATTTTCCTATGAATTTTCCATTGGGGTTTTTCCTTCTAAGTTTCACTTTCAACTTGTTGATCGCTCGGAATAGGATTTTGACATCTTTCTAAATATATAGTAAATTGGAAATTATGTTGCATGACTAGTCTTGACATAATTTATCGTGTTAACAACTTCATTTTTCATCTAATTTTAAGTTCTAAAAATAAAACAATTAATCAAATAATATGTGATTTATGTGACCAAATTAATACCATTAGATTCGTCTTCAAAATCACTTTTTTACAATTGTGATTCTGTAACTATTAGCAAAATATTACAGAAGAAATGTATGATCAATGCTTAGATTTGAGCAGTCATATATATCTTATATATCTGGACGGAAGAAGTATCATCTAATATATTTGTCATCGAATGTCTTGCAAAACATGTCAAGGAATTCAACAAATATATCACTTTATCACCTTGTTATTGAATGAGCGGATTGACTAAACTGCATATGTATTTATTCAGCATCTTTGTGTTTGAAATGCATGAATGTTTACATACTGAAATGCACATGCTTGGAGAGCATTGGGACTTGATAAGATTTTTGAGGAAGCATGCCTGGTGGATAGGTGGGACAAGCTACTTTGAACATCTTCTATGCAAATCGTAAAATCTGTCACCCTTGGATCGGGTGTACAGAGACGTTTGCGGTGGTGACTTGGTACATCCGATGGGAACGTAGACAATATGTCAATGGTGAAAGGTACAGCTTTCATTGCAAACCAGCTATGGTGATCAGTTTCCTGTTAGCTAACTTCTCTAGAGCAGTTCCAAGAACCAAGGAATCAAGAGTCGCGGATGGACCAAAACCCATATAGCCAAGCTGAAGTAGATGCGTCCTTTGAGGAGGATCTCCTCTCGGGTTGCAACTGGGGCAGTTCTTCGTGATGAGAGAGGAAACTTTATTGCGGGTGCAAATTACAAACTCCCTTTGTATCTGATGCACATTCGGCTGAGAAGCTAGCTCTTCAACATGGTTTATCATTGCGATCTCGGCGGGTTGTAATCGTTTGGAAGCCAATTCAGACTGTATAGAGGTCATCAACATTATGTTGGATGGAGGACAAATGGTGGGGTTAGTGACGACGGTTGTCGGCGATACGGGGACCAGGGTCCCCTAAACCGCTGGCGGAGTCCCAACTTGACATCGTATCGCCAAGGACGAAGGAGTTAAGAAGAGGTACTTGGGGGACCCACCCTGAGCACTGTTCCCACTCGGCTAATCGAGGAGTGCCCCGAGTCGTCTTTTAAGGGTGCTTCCCGAGCACCTAAGGCGACTTGGCCCCCGCTCGGGGGAAGTAAGAAGAAGTGCTCGGGGGCTCACCCCGAGCACCCAAGGCGACCTGGCCCCCGTTTGGGGCGAAGTAAGAATAAGTGCTTGGGGGCTCACCCCGAGCACCCAAGGCGACCTGGCCCCCGCTCGGGACGAAGTAAGAAGAAGTGCTCGGGGGCTCACCCTGAGCACCCGAGGCGACTTGGCTGCCGCTTGGGGCGCCGGGTGCCCCGCCCGGTGGAGCGGCCTAGGGGGCGTGCTCGAGGGCCCCCGATCCCGGGAGCCCCGAGCACCCAATGTGGGCCCTTCCTCAGTCCACGTGGCCTGACGGGCGTACTTAATGCCCGTCTGACGGGCCTGTTTACTCCAAGTCTACTGCAGTGGACATAATGGCGAATCCTGACAGGTTCCCATCCTCCCAAGAGATAAGCTGCATCAGCTATCGTTCTTGGCAGGGGATGGGACGGTCAGACGCCTTTTTGACTTTGAGGGCGCGCCGCCGCGCGCCTAGAAACATGCTTCCGGTCCCTGGCCTGTGGGACCCAAGTAGTTGCGGCATGGTTCACGTCAGAAGGCGTCCCAGGAAGTCTTCGTCCTCTGACACCACCACGTCATGACGACCCAAATTCCAACCGCGGCGTGACAGGCGCTATTCCGCTACAGCAACCCTCAACCGCCGGCGTGGCTTGCCCACGCCCTATTCATCAGCAACAAGCATTATTATAATGTATTTACCTTTCGGCCATTGTGGTGACCCCCGGATATATAAGGGGAGAGCCGGGGCCATACAGAGAGGAGGCTCCTCCATTAGACAACATGTTTACAGCGTAATTTGGTTTTGAGATTTATCCAGTTGGCCAAATTAGTATTGCGGTTGGGAGTTGAAATAATGGACTAACAAGCTGTGGCTTTAGTGTTAAACTTTTTATATAGGTTTGACTATTGCAGCATCCCGAACAGAACTTCCGGACACTAGCGTGCCCGCGTCCCCGAGTACTGGTGGTCCCGAGTACCTGCGACCCCGAGTACTCGCAGCCCGAGTACCCGTGTTCACGAGTACTCACGTCCTCGAGCACCGAGTGGATCAGCTCGGGAACTCGAGTAGTTTTCCCGAGTACCAGGACATCGTCCGGATCAACCCGAGACCCGCATAGACCATTTTGACCTCGAGTACTGGAAACGGGTCCCGGCGCTACTGAGTTAATGGGCTGATACATCAAGTCGACCGTGTCCCAGTCTGCTTCCGACGACAGAGTCTTCGACTTGGAAATATCAGAAGACTTCAACTTGGGAAACAAGGAACTGCGGAGAGTTACAAAGGAAAGTTAATCACGGATTCGGGAAGGCACTCGTGTACAAGGAGTCCTGGTTTAAAGGTGGTTACGGTTTGTAAGTATGGTAGGATCAGGATCCTTTAAATAAGGAAAGATTGCGTATCTGTATTCAGTTAGGATTAGAAGTCCCAGTCTCCTACGGAAAGACCAGCCGCCCTATAAATATGTAAAGGGTGACGGCCGATTGGGAGATCCAACATCGACACAAATCAATCTATTACCTTTACCTTCTACCTTTTTGTTCTTAGCAATAGATCTTTGCTGTTTTGCACTGAAAAACAGTCGTTCCTTCTTCACGAAAGCAAGAAGATCTTTGTTGCTTTGCTTGAAAAGCAATCGTTCGTCGTACACGAAAGTACGATAGTTATCCACCCTTTATTGCTTTGCTCGGAAAGCAATCGTTTATCGTACACGAAAGTACGATTGGCGACTCCACGTATCTAGGTGTTCCACGGATCCAATTTTTACGCGAACACAACACAACCCTAGACATCCGAACCCTAGAAGAAGAAGAACAGGAGCACTTGTGCTGCCAGTTCATTGTAATCCCTCCACATATTCTCAAATACACAAAGAAGCAGGACATAGGGTTTTACACCAAGAAGGTGGCCCGAACCTGGGTAAATCACTGTCTCCATTCTAGCATCCCTGCCACTCAAGACCGTCGTAGCTTCTGTTCTTGCGCCTCCCCGGCCGAATCCCAAAGGGGGTCCTTTCGGACCACCGACGCCGGCGTTTGTACACCGACATCTGGCGTGCCAGGTAGGGGAGGCCAAGTTTCCGAACCTACGACGGTCATGGCAGGCCGACATTCACATCCCCAGCAATAGGGACACCGACAGCCGTCTGCTCCGGCACGCTCTGCGCCCCCTCGTGAGCAGGGGCACCACGCCGTGTCCGGTGGCACCTCAGCAGCGGACGTTGCCCCATCGCAGCCCCATCATCTAGCGCACGAGGGTGAGGCGCATGCCGATCCAACCCTCGCCGAGCTTCCCCAGCCGGTCTGGCGCCGGCTGGACTTCGATGAGCCAGGAGTGGTAGGCGCGCTGCATGCAGCGCAGCTTCTTCTCCGGCATCCTCCCGTCCAGGTGGAAGGCATATCTCCTATGGGCCATTGGCTCCAGGAGGTAACCAACCTGGTCGACACCGCTCGCCGCCAGGCGGCGGTCAGGAGTTCTCAGACCTCCTCGAGGCCTGGCGACACCCATTCCGGCCCCTCAGCGGCCCCTCTGCCGCTACCTCCACGTCATTCACGTGGTAAGGCGAGAGAGCCCCGCAGCGGGTCCCACTGTTCGGTTGCCTCTCCTGTTGCAGGAGACGGTCCGGATCTCCGCCAGCGCCTCATCCAACTGAGGGAAGAGGAAGATGCGCGCGTCACCATCGAGCACCATCAGGAGAAGCGGCGCGAGGCAGGGGCTGTCGAGGGCCAATCGTCCTCCGACCCCGCTGCCAGTCGTACATGCTCTCCGGAGCACGTCCGCGCCGCCGTCGGGAGGGTCAACAGCCCGCTTTACGGAGCGGGCTGTCAAGCTTTTACTCCCAGCCTTCGCCACGTCAGCTGGCCCGGAAAGTTCCGGCCCGAGCTGCCGCAAAAATACGACGGCTCCTTCCACCCGGAGGAGTTTCTCCAGATCTATACCACCGCTGTACAAGCGGCCGGAGGAGCCGAAAAGGTGATGGCCAACTGGTTCCTCATGGCCTTGAAGGGCTCTGCCCATTCATGGCTCATGAACCTCCCTCCGAGCTCGATCCGCTCGTGGGAGAACCTTTGCCACCAGTTCGTGGCCAACTTCCAAGGCACTTTCGAGCGCCCTGGCACGGAGAGCAATATCCACGCTGTCAAACAGCGTAAAGGGGAGACGTTGCGGCACTTCATCCAACGCTTCAGTTAGGTTCGCAACACCATCCCCAAGATATCCCCTCAAGCAGTTGTCGTTGCCTTCAGGCAAGGTGTTCGCGACGAGAAGATGCTTGAGAAGCTGGGCACGCGCGACGTCCAGTCCACGGCGGAGTTGTTTGCAGTCGCGGACAAGTGCGCCAAGGCGGCTGAGGCTTGCACGTGGTACAGTCCACGACCCAACCAACCGTCGGCCGACGGTGCGGAGTCCTCTCGTCCCTCCGGGCGGGCGGGAGAACAAGAACAAGAAGCGCAAGTCCGAGCCCGTCGCGGCAGCGGAAGTCAAAGCGCACAAGCCGCCACGCGCCGGTCTAGGCGGTAGCGGCAAGAAGCCACCTAGGGCCCCCGAGCAGGGCTCTGGCAGGTGGTGCGAGATACACCAGACCAACCGGCACAGCCTTGCTGAGTGCCGGACGGTGAAGTTCCTCACCGAGAGGAACAAGAAGGAGCGCGAGGAGCGCCGCGAAAGCGGCGACGACGAGCGCGGCGGTGAAGAAGGAGGTCTCGGGTTCCAGGAACCTGAGGCCGTGGCGTGCATCAACGGGGGCGTCTCCGCGCCCTCTCACGGTGTCAGTTCAAGCTGATGGCACGGGAAGTGTGCTCGGCGACCCTGAGCACCAGCTTGACCCGAAGTGGTCGGGTACCCCGATCACCTTCGACCGCTCCGACCACCCCGGGAACACGTCGGGCGTAGGCCGCCTCCCGTTGGTGGTCTCCCCGATGGTGTGCAACATAAAGGTAACCCGCATGCTGATCGACGGGGGCGCAGGACTTAACCTCCTGTCCCCCAGGTGTTTAGCAAAATGCAGGTGCCACCCAGGCAGCTGAGGCCAATGATGCCTTTCCACAGCGTCACCCCAGGCCTTACCATGCCCCTCGGGCAGGTGTCCCTGATGGTCACGTTCGGAACCAAGGACAACTTCCGGACGGAGAGCGTCGTCTTCGACGTCGCCAAATTCGACCTCCCGTACAACGGTATCCTCGGACACCCGGCCCTCGCCAAGTTCATGGTAGCGTCCCACTACGCCTACCTCACTATCAAGTTGCCCGGGCCCAACGGCACGATCACTGTGCCGGCCGACCTCCAGGGCTCCGTCCTCTGCGCCGAGCGGCTGTTTTCGGCCGCCTTTGCCGCGGCCGAAGACATTGGTGAGCGCTCCGAGTCCTCGGGTCCGCCCCCGGCCAAGCTTAAGATCGCCACAGATGAGTCCGTCCCCATCAAGGAGGTGGTCCTGGGTGGAGACGCGTCTAGGACCGTCAAAATCGGTGGCCGCTTGGCCGCCAAATAGAAAAGCGCGCTCATCGCCTTCCTCCGGGCGAATGCCGACGTGTTTGCTTGGCAACCGTCGAACATGCCCGGGGTCCCTAGGGAGGTGATCGAGCCACCGCCTTGCTGTGCGTCCCAACGCATGGCCCGTTCGGCAGAAGGTGCGCCGTCAAGCACCAAAACGCCAGGAGTTCATCCGGGTGGAAGTCGGCAAGCTCCTCGCTACCGGCTTCATCGTGAAGTCCTCCACCCGGATTGGCTCGCCAACCCCGTCGTCGTGCCAAAGGCCAACGGCAAGCTGAGGATGTGCGTGGATTACACCGACCTCAATAAGGCATGTCCAAAAGATCCTTTCCCTTTACCTCGCATCGATCAGATAGTCGATTCCACTGCGGGATGCGACCTTTTGTGCTTTCTAGACGCATATTCTGGCTATCACCAGATTAGTATGTCGGTAAAGGATGTGAAAAAAACTTCGTTTACAACCCCTGTGGGGACTTATTGCTATGTTCGCATGCCTTTTAGGTTGAAAAATGCTGGGCCTACGTACTAGCGTGCCATGCGCATTACTCTGCAATCTTAGATAGGTCGCAACATCGAGGCCTACATCGACGATCTCGTTGTCAAGACAAGGGATCAAGCGACGCTTCTCGAAGATCTTGTGGAGACTTTCAGCAGTCTTTGCACCACTCGCATGAAGCTGAACCCCGAGAAGTACGTCTTCGAGGTTCCCTCAGGCAAGCTCCTCGGTTTCTTGATCTTGAACCGAGGCATAGAGGCCAACCCCCAAAAAGATCCGGGCCATCGACCAGATGCGTCCGCCGTCTAGTCTCAAAGATGTGCAGTGCCTAACGGGCTACATGGCTGCCTTGGGACGGTTCATCTCCAAGCTCGGGGAGCGAGGCCTCCTGTTGTTCAAGCTCCTTAAGAAGTCGGGCCGCTTCGAGTGGACCTCAGAGGCCGAGCAAGCCATTCGGGACCTCAAGAGGTATCTCACCTCGCCCCCGGTCTTGGTGGCGTCGAGGTACAAGGAGCCTTTGCTGCTCTATATCTCGGCTACTCCCCGTGGTCGAGCGGGAGGTCGGGTCCGAGCTCCTGACGACTCCCGCGAGGACAGAAGCTTCGAGTCCGAGCTCCCGATAAGCAATAAATCCAAGGAAAAGCCCGGGTCCCAGCTCCCGGGCGACCCCCAACAGTCGGGAGTGCTCGAGTCCAAGCTCCTGAGCGACCTCGAGCAGTCTGGTGTGCTCGGGGCCAAGGTCCCGACAAACGACGTGTCCAAGGCAAGGCCCGGGTCCGGGTTCCGGGGTAGCCCCGAGCAGTCAGGAGTGCTCGGGGACGAGTCCGGGTCCAAGCTCCCGGGCGAACTCGAGCAGCCAGGAATGCTTGGGAACAATCTTGACCCCCCAGGTCCCGTACTCGGGGAGGTCCCAAGCAAGGGCCACGTCCAGCAGCGTCCCGTATACTTCGTCAGTGAAGTATTACGCGACGCAAAGACATGCTACCCGCAAGCCCAGAAGATGCTCTACGCAGTTCTTGTCGCGTTCAGAAAGCAACGCCACTACTTCCAAACGCATGAGGTTTTGGTGGTTACTACCTACCCCCTCGAGCGCATCTTGCACAATTGAGAAGCCACTGGCCACGTGGTCGAATGGGCAATTGAACTCGCCGAGTTCAACCTCCGCTTCATCAGCAACCGGGCAATCAAAAGCAAAGCTCTGGCCGACTTCGTGGCCGAGTGGACGCCGGTGCCTGAAGACGAAGGGGAAGAAGTGTCCGCGAGTCCGGGACATGAAGGAGCCAGACACTGGATGATGCACTTTGACAGATCCCTCACGCTCAAGGGCACGGGGGCTGGAGTAGTTCTCACCTCCCCGACAGGTGAAGTACTCCAGTACGTCGTGCAGTCCACTTCCGCGCCACCAACAACATGGCCGAATACGAGGGACTTCTCGCGGGGCTCCGTGCCGCCGTGTCCCTCGGAATCCGTCGTTTGGTTGTCAAAGGCGACTCTTAGCTGGTCATCAATCAGGTGTCCAAGGAGTATGAATGCTCCGACCCACAAATGGCAACGTACCTGAATGAAGTCAGGCTGTTGGAGCGGCGTTTTGACGGGTTGGAACTCCAACACGTCCCGCGCCGCAACAACGAACCCACCGACTACTTATCGCGACTGCATCCTCTCAGGAACCGGTCCCGGCTGGGACCTTTGAAGAAAGGCTCTCCCGGCCGTCCATCGAGGCTGCCGACCAAGGCGAAGTGGAAACCTCGCGCCTAGGCGAGGTTACCCAGGCAGCACCTTCAGTGGGAAATCCCGTCAGGTTGCTGCCGCCCGGCGTGCACCTCGTGCTCGCCACCTGTTCTCAGGAGCCTTCCTGGATCTCCGAGATCCAGGGATACCTGAAAGAAAATATCCTTCCCGAAGACGATTCCGCAGCAGAAAGGATTGCGCGCCAAGCCAAGCGCTACGCCCTGGTAGATGGGGATCTCTACCGGCGTGGCACCAACAGCATCTTTCTGAAGTGCATTTCCCGGGAAGAAGGCCGCAACTTGCTCGCGGATGTCCACGAGGGCGAGTGTCGTAGCCATGCATCGTCCTGCACGCTGGTCGGGAAGGCCTTTCGGCAAGGCTTCTACTGGTCAACAGCCCTCCAGGATGCCATCGAGCTGGTTCGGCGCTACAAAGCGTGTCAATACCACGCAAAGCAGTCACATCAACTGGCTCAGGCCCTCCAAACCATCCCCCTGTCATGGCCCTTCGCGGTTTGGGGACTGGATATTATTGGGACCGTTTCCCCGAGCAGTCGGGGGCTACGAGTACCTCTATGTCGCCATCGACAAGTTCACCAAGTAGATAGAAGCAGATCCGGTCGTCAAGATCACCAAGCACACCGCAATCAAGTTCATCCGAGCATCGTGAGCCGCTTTGGAGTGCCCAATCGGATCATCATCGACAACGGCACGCAGTTCACCAGCGACGCATTCCTAGAGTACTGCAAAGACATCGGAGTAAAAATCTGCATCGCGTCAGTCGCTCATCCTCGCGCCAACGGCCAAGTTGAGCGCGCCAATGCTCAAGTCCTCAAAGGGCTAAAGACGCGAACCTTCGATTGGCTCAAGAGGTGCGGTGCTGGTTGGATCGATGAGCTCCCTGCCGTCTTCTAGTCAATCCGGACGTCTCCCAGCAGGGCGACCGGAGAGACGCCTTTCTTCCTCGTATACAGGGCAGAGGCAGTTCTCCCCTCCGAGATCTCCCTCGGCTCCCCTCGGGTCGGAGCCTATTTCGAGGGCGATCAGGAGCGGAGAAGGCTCAAGGACGTCAACTACCTCGAAGAGCACCGGTGCAGAGCTGCTCTCCGTGCCGCCAGATATCAGCAGAGCCTAAGGCGCTATCATCAGCGCCACGTTCAGGCCCGGTCGCTGGAGGTCGGGGATCTGGTACTTCACCGCATCCAATCGCGAGAAGGAAAGAACAAACTCTCCCCCATGTGGGAAGGCCCCTACCGAGTGACCGGTGTCCCCCGACAGGGCTCCGTTCGATTGACCACGGATGACGGCCTGCCGCTGCCCAATACGTGGAACATCGAGCATCTGTGCAAGTTTTATCCATAAATAGCTCGGGTAAGTTTTTCCTTTATGCTTTGGGCCAGCCCCCCGAATAGCAAAGCGAGTCTCGGGAAGTTCCGGGTTGTCAGCTCTAAGCCCTGGTCGCCTCGCTTGATTTCCGAACCCTGAGCACCAGTCCGGCAAAAAGCCGCCCGAGTATCCCACGCGCTCGTACGCATCCTCGGTGGCTCCCTCGTATCATAAGCTATGTCAATAGCAGCAACAATGTTAATATAAACAATGTTCGCATTTGCAATTACTTGTCAATTTTTTCTATTCCCTCGCTTGCTCGCAAAAGAGATCACTCTCACGAGTATCGGGCTCCCATGTCCCCTTTGCACGAGTAGATCCCTACTGGTCTGCAGTACGAGGGGTCGGGGTAATCTAGTCTCTGTTGGCGAGCTGTCGGCACTCCGTCGACCATTTATACCTCGAGCACCCCCGAGTCAGGGCAAATAAGCCCCTGACCATCCGTGCTCGGACTGGTCAAATGGCCCCGAGCGCTACCGAGCCTCAAAGTACTCAGAGAACTCTACCTCTCGTGCCCACGACCAGTCGGCTGACTCGAAAGCCTTCGGGTCCTGACAGCGGAGAGTTTCAAAAAAACTCAGAGCAGTGGCATCTTTTGCTGGCAGCTTGCTATAATCGCATACGAGTTTACAGGCTGACCATGGTGAAGTTCCCGGGTGACGTGGACAATATCAAGTCGAAAACCCAGGACGAAAAGCCTCCATGAATTCGACACTACTCACGAGCTAAATGTTTCTGCCATGCTTTCTCGGCTTTAAAACTTCTTTACCATCTCCGTGAATAGTTCCTCACGCCAGCGATCCCGTGTGCCGCCCGTTCATGAAGCGGGGGTGTTCTGGAGTAACGATGTGAGTCACGGGGAGTGTTCTGGGTCGTCGCTCAAAGCCCTGATCGCCTCGCTCGGTTTCCGAACCCTGGGCATCAGCCTGGCCAAAAGCCGCCCGAGTATCCTACGCGCTCGCACACGTGCTCTGGGGCTCCCTTAAAGATGGGCTAGCAGCGCAAGGGATCCTTGCCACGTGAGATCCTCGGTGCGTGAGAGGGAAACTTGCTGAAGCTAAGTGGAAAAAATCAGCACGATAAAACGTCCACTGATGTCTAAGCTACTTGTAAAACCGTCCCGAGCACGAGTGCTTGGACGAACTTGCAGGAGCGTCAAGTCCCGAAGGTGCGCGCTCCCAAGCGCCGCAGATCGCCCTCGGGGACCTGAGGTCCTCGGGGTCCCGAGGAGCGGCCTGCTCAAGGGCAACGTCGGCGCGTCCGTCTCTCGGGGGCCTGAGGTCCTCGGGGTCCCGAAGCGCGGCCTGCTCAAGAAGAAGGTCGAAGTATCCAGCTCTCGGGGGCTGGAGTCCTCGGGGCCGCCCCCAAGGGTCGGCTTGCTCAGGCAAGAGTTGGAAGCTCAGGCAAGAGCTGGACGCATCTAAAAAAAAGAAAAGAAATGCAAAAGTGTGCGGAGCCAAGTCTGCACCTTGCATTGCATCAACAAGAAAAGAAAAAGTTGAAGAAAGGCAAAAGCGTGTGGAGCCAAGTCTACACCTCGCATTGCTTCAACAGAAAGTTCTTTACAAAGAACACAAAAATATACAAATGGAGAAAGCTAGTCTTCGTCGCTGTGGTCGCCGTCGTCGCCTTCAGAGCCGCTTTCACCCTCCTCCCGCGTGAAGTGCTGGGCGATCTCCCCGGCTACTTCGCGGACGGCTGCGCGAGTGGCGTCTTCCTCGTCCTCGGCGACCCTGAGACTGGCTGGCTCCAAGGAGAAGTTCGGGTCCCGGCTGCGGTAGCATGCGAGCACATGCTCTGCCACTCTGGCGGCCAGCTCGCGCCCCTCCCAAGCCGCCTTGTCCTTCACGGCCGCCGGCAGCGTCTCCAGCCGCTCGGCAATTGTGCCAAAGGAAAGGACAAAGTGGCCCAGGGAGTCCAGGCCTTGCTCGCCCGCATCTATGCGGCCGAGCCCGGCAGCCGCCACCGCGCGCCGCGCCCCGTCTGAAGATGTCGCGCATCATCCCGGTGGTGCTGCTCCTTTCGAAGCGCATCTCCAAGAGGCGAGACCTCTCCTCGGCCGCCGACGATTCCAATTGCTGCAGATCCTTCTGCAGCTCCGCCACCGGCTCCGAGAGCTTCCGCTTGGAGACGTTGCTATCCTCGAGGCGTTGTTCCACCTCTTGGATGCGACGGTCCCTGTCCTCTTCGGCTCGGCGGATTTGCTCTCGAGCCTTCGCCTTGGTTGCCTCCAGCTGGTCGGCGGCCTCTTTGCGAGTGGCCTCGACTTCCCGCTCCACTGCCTCCACCACCTTCGGCGCTCGCCGTGTGTGGACTACCCGGTTTTAAGACCGGATAAACCCTTGTGTTTACTGTATCGATCCCTGGATCAGTAGTCGATACACACAAGCACTTGATAACATAACCATGCCATACATCGTTTATTACAGACACCGACCATACTTGGTCTTTAGTTCTTACAAACCGGGCCTATTGGCCGAATTAAAATAGCAGCGGAAAATAAATACGGTGGATAGCCCATCTATATGCCGAACCACAGGCAACAGACTGGGGATAAACCCTATGCCTCGAAGTCGCTGTCGCTGTCGCCAGACTGGTATTCCTCCTCTTCGTCTGGCCACATAACAAGCCAGGTGAGTACATTAAATGTACTCGCAAGCACTCCGCCGGGGAGTTTAATACGGAAATGACATGCTTGGAATTTATCAATGGAAAGGCTCTATCCTATGTTTCATGTTGTGCGAGAAAGTAAGTTTGCATTTGGAAATAAGTACATGGATGTAAAAGCGATTTTATCAAAAACATCTCGCCGCAGCGAGATAGGGTATTGCTCAAATACTCGGCCCGTACCCCGGGGGAGTTCACTTTTGTGCTTACCGCTACTGCGGTACAGCACGGTACTTGCCCGGTTCCACAGGGAGACGTAGCTCGCCTCGTACTTACGGGGTTCCCAATCACCCGGTTCCTCAGGTAGACGACGCTCACCTCGTACTTACGGGGATTCTAAGGTTTGCCCGTAGCTACGGGAAAACCCGACTTCACACCTCCCGATACGACGGGAATTTGGCAAACTGCCCTGCGAACACGACGGTTCGCGTCCTTAAACCCATAACCCAGAGATCCTTTTTGGGGCTCAGAAAGCCAGACTACTTTAGTGTGGCCCGACCAAGTTCGTCCATGACTGCGGACACGGCTATTCGAATAGTTTTTAACACTCTGCAGAGGTTGTACGACTTTACCCACACGATGTAGTTCCCCCTGGGCATGCTACGCGTCGCATGTGTCCAGAGCTTGTACAACGAGACTCTTCACCGCTGTGAACCCAGCCATGAACCCGTCAGAAGGACATGTCCCACACCTAGCTTGAGTCAGTATCATCGCTACAAGGAGGTTGGTGTTCCAACTCTGTGGCGAATAATACCTCGTTAAAACCATGGGTTTATTCTCTACAGGGGTTAAACCCACCCCATCTGCACTCTACTAACTGCCCACGGGTTCATGCTAGTCCAGGTCGGCTACTAGATCAAGTCCTTCCCACAAAGGACATGTGGTCGTACTGTAAGACTTGGCCAAACGGCACTTAAGACAGGTCCTTAGGTGATCCGAGAAGGACTCCACACCTCTCCCGATAACGGGCAGCGAGAACCACGACGGGCCTTACCTCGCTCTTTAACAACTCCCTGCAAACACCCTTCATTACCAACCCGGATCAAAATCTTCTCCCTTTTTAGCTCGGTTCCACAGAACCATTTCCGGTAGAATATCCCAACCCATGCATATCCTACCTTCCATGCACCTCTACAACCTGGACGCGACGGTCCGTTTCGATATTTCATCACATGAAATATGGGGTGTTGCTTTCCGTTTTCCTTTTCGAAAACCTACTTCATCTACTGCGGGGCTAAGCATTTATATATATACATACACTACCCTAAGTTTCCAATAATTCTTTGGGATACAGTAGTCCTAAGGCGACAAGGAATACGGGGTCGGACTAGGGTTTCCTATCATCGGTGATATCTATTCTACATAAAATAACAGGGATAAAATATAGCATGCATGATTCGAAAACAAAATAATATTTCGTAAAACTGGGATTCAACATGATCAAAGGCGGAGGGCTTGCCTGGCAGGTCCGGGCTCGGTTCCGGACGCGGGGATGTCTCGGGATCGTCCTGGCGCACGTACCTCACACCGTCAACTACACGTTCGAAAATACGTCGAATAAGAACCAAGCATCACAAGAACAACCGATAAAAGTAATCATGCATGCATCAAGAGTTTCATGATGTTTCTAAAATGTCCTAACTCGTTCAGGTGGGGATTGGATGTGTATAAAGGTGCATGTATTCTTAGGGTTAGGGCTTTTTAGGGTTTCACGATGCCTTTACATCTATGACCTATGCAACACGTAGGTGGATGCCTACTCATGTGAGGGTGCTGGTTCTTAACATTCCTAGAAAGGTTCGACATGGTGTAGATAACCCTAAGACGAACGCATATATGCATATGCATGAAATGACGGGTATGAGTTCTAGGGTTTCGGCGATGAGCACTTGCTCCTAGGGTTTTAGAACTCATGCATTATGGATGAATGGGCTACTAGGGTATGCAAAACTAAACCCTAACCTACTGGACATGTGGCATGCATCACCTAATCAACCTACTTTTGAAAAAGAACAACACTACTTATGCATGTTTAAGAATTAGGGTTTCATGGCTTAGGGTGCTATGGGTTCATCTATCCCCTTAAGCTTGGAGCTAGGTAACATGAATACATGGGTGTAACCAGTGCAAGGATCTAATATGAACATGTACACCTACTGGAACAACCTAGAACTCAAACCCATATTCAAAAGGAGTTCAAAATCTTATTTGAAATTCTGACATGTGTACTGGACTGAGCTGTACAGGATGTTCTAGTGAGATTTTCGAAAAGTGTCTAAAACGAAAAAGATTGGAAATGAAATGCTAAGAAACTTTTATTTGGGGACTTTTTGGAGAATCGGTCTAGAACCATGTGAACCGGCTGGACCAGTGGAGATATGTACTGAACCAGAGGAGATGAGAGCCGGCTGGTTTATTGGAACAGTGACGTGGAATAGGGACTCGGCGCCGGCTTCAACTCATCTGACAGCGCGGTCCCGCTTGCCAGCGTCGCAGTACCGAAGCGGTACGTGCGGGGCTTTAGGGAATCTGGGCCCGCATGTCAGTTACAGAGAGGAAAGGGCGAGCGGGGCGAGGGCGCGCACGGGGAAGTTTCCGGCGAGCAATTAGGGCTCCGGCGGTGCTCCGGTTAATGCTCCGGCGAGCAATCGTGGGAGATTCAAAGGGAGTTAGGAGGAACGGGAAACACCTCCGAGCTCAGGGAGTCAATGCGAATCCATTTTCATGGTTAGGGAGCTTGCGCGACTGCTAGAGATAGGACTTCGTCGAGTTCCAGCACAGGGGCTGACGGGGGGAAGCCCATCCGGGTAGGCCCAGCACCACGAGTCGGCCTGACAGGCTCACGAAGCCTCATAAGGGCCCACTCGGATGAAGGCCCAAGAAAGACCCGGGTGACTGCAACGGCCGGGTGCCATTAAGACAGGCGTTGCAACTCATCAAAGCATACGTTTCAGCCGGCATGAAGACTGGTGTTACTCGGACGGTTACCGGATATAAATGTCAGTTAATTAGGACAGTAACTGTAGTTCAGCCGAATGACCGAGTCGGCTGATGCGCAGGCCTATATAAGGCCGAGCCCTCCATGCAGAAGGGGGCTGGACTCTAGATTCTACATTCTCAAGAGGCTTTAGCTTTCAAGCAATCTTCTTCAACCTCCTGTACTCTCTTTTTCACGCAAGATCATCAAATATATTCAGCAGGAGTAGGGTATTATCTCCATCCTTGGAGAGCCTGAACCTGGGTAAATTTCTTGTGTGCACCGCCTAGATCTTCCATACACGCATTCCCGACAATCCTATTACAAATGGATACTGCCGCAAACACCCCGCGACAGCGGCCTCTGCCTTGCGGAGGGCCACCTGCTCTTCTCGCCGGGCCACTTGATCGCCCTCATCAAGGATCTCCGCGCGCATTTCCTCTAGGGCTGCCTTTTCCTGGAGGATCTCCGCGGTTTTCCTTTGATGCTCGCGCTTGGTGATCCGGGCCTGCACGAGGAAAGTTTCCGCGGCTTCCGTGAGGACAACCTCCTGCTCATCTAGCGCAGCCTTCTCCGACGCTAGGGCATCTTGGATCTTGTCCACCGCGGCGTGCGCCACGCCGAACACTTCGGGGAAGAGCCCCCGAGGCGTCCCGGCGCCTGGATGGCCGCGGGTCTCCTCGAAGACAAGGGTGGCCTCCCCGCCTTCGGGCATCGAGCTCCCCCCGAGTACATCTCTCGGGGAGTCCTCTCAGCCCCCGGGAGTTGCTGGGCCCCCGAGCCCTCTCTCGAGGAGCGCTCCCTTGGCTTCCGCCCTCGGGTCCCCGGCGGACGTAGACGCGCTCCGCTCCGGCACTGCACCCGAGTTGTCAGGGATTAGGACCGGCGTCGCCCGAGCGGTCTCGGCTCTCGGGGTGGTCGCGGCACTCAGGGAGAGTTCAGTCCTCGGCGCGACCTCCGCGCTCGGGGCAGCCTCAGCGCTCGGGGCGGTCTCGGCACTCGGGGCGGTCCAAGTCTTCTTGGGCGCCCTGAAAATAACAACACAATGAAGCTCGGGTCAATACCCGAGCAGCATATTCACCCTGTAGAACGAAGATGGAGTTTCATTTTACGTTGACTAGGCCCCTCTGTACCGCCAGCGCGTGGTCGGGATCTGAAACCCCGGGCTCGTCGGTGGCGATCGCTCCTTCCTCTTCTTGCCAGCTGTCTTGGTCTTGACGGCCCCCAAGCTCAGCTGCGTCGGGCCCCCGGCTGACGCCGGTTGATCGCTGCCTCGGCTCAAGTCGCCGCCCCCGGTACCCGTCGCCCGCTGTCTGGGCGGCAGAGGAGGGGGTGGCGGCGATGGCGAGAAAGACGACGATGGCGATGGTGGCCGCACCTTCTTGCCCTTCGGGTCCGCGGGGTCCTCGCCGGCGGCGCAGGTCCCCGGAGTCCTCGCGGCAGGCTCCTTGCCGGCGTCGTCGCCCCCCGGAATCCTCAATGAGCCGGCCGCCCTAGGCGTGTCCGCCGGCTTGATCCCCCTGGGGTCGAACTCAGGGAGGGCTGCGCGGATTGCGTTGCGCTGCAGGTTCACGCAGAGCGTAAGATCCGGCCACGACAGTTCGGCAGAAGCGGCGTCTCTGGTGCCCAGGAGAATCTGCAGCATCGCCTTCATCGCGTCGGGAGGAAGATCTCCCGCCTCGCCAATCACCGTCCGGCCGATGTCCCGCGAGCCGGTGTACATCCAGGCCGGGCGGCCCCGCTCCCGTAGCGGCGCCAGCCGCCGCCGGAGGAAATTGCCGATGCACATTGTCGCCGTCAAACCCGCGGCCCGCAGTTGCGCGATCCGCTCCATGACCGGCCATAGCTGGTCGTCGTCTTCCGGGAGGAACTCCCATTTCCTTTTGCGTGCAGGCGCCGGCTCGTCGAGAAGCAGAAGCCGGGCATGCGGGTCGGTGGAGATGTAGCACCAGTGGTTGCGCTAGTCATCCCACTTGTTCCGCGTCTCCTACGGAATGTATCTCTCCCCTATCTTCTCCCGGAGGCGGAAGTTGCAGCTCCCCGCGGTCTCCACCCGATCGGAGCCCCTGCTCTTTCCCGCCGACCGGAGCACGAAGTAGTGGCGGAAGAGGTCCACCGAAGGCATCACCCCCACGAACATCTCGCAGAGATGGGCAAAGATCGCCAGCATCACCACAGAGTTAGGGGAGAGATGAATGAGGTGGACCTCATACTCCGACAGCACTTCGAGGAAGAAGGGGGAGAATGGCGGCACCAGGCCCGCCGCAATAAAGCTGGTGAAGAACACCGTCTCCTCCGACTTTGGATCTGGCGGATACGTGGCCGCCCTCACCGTCGCCGCCCCCCTCTGGCCCTGCGGGACCAGCATCTTCCGCAGCCTGTCCAAGCTCTCCTCGTTAAGGAGACGGGACTTGGGGAGGATGGCGTCGGCGGCGGCGGACGGCGGAGGAGTGCGGTGCCTTTCGCGTCTCGGCATGACGGCGGTGTGGCGTGGAAGATGAGGAGGCAAAAGGGCGTAGAAGCGAAGAAGACAAGGAAGCGAAAGGGCGCGATGAAAAGAAAAGAGGCGTTTGTGCAAGGAGGCGAAGGAGTTGAGGAGGCGCAAGAATGGCGAAGCTTTTAGAGGAAGCAATCAAGAATTTGAACCGTTTCGTGACATGGGCAGCGGTGTCAGTTCTGTTTCTCTGACAGGGCGCCCCCCACATCGCACGAAAATCGGAGCGGTTCCCTCCATTTGGCGCTCTGAATGGGCCGCGTCTTCGTTGGCCCATAGAGTGAAGGCCCCGCCCCCAGTCTCGTCCTTTTTTGGGCCGCTGGCTGGTGGCTGGGCCGGGGGCTACTGTCGGCGATACGGGGACCAGGGTCCCCTAAATCGCTGGCGGAGCCCCAACCTGACACCACATCGCCAAGGACGAAGGAGTTAAGAAGAGGTGCTTAGGGGCCCACCCCGAGCACTGTTCCCACTCGGCTAATTGAGGGGTGCCCCGAGTCGTCACTTAAGGGTGCTTCTCGAGCACCCAAGGTGACTTGGCCCCCGCTCGGGGGGAAGTAAGAAGAAGTGCTGGGGGGCTCACCCCGAGCACCCAAGGCGACCTGGCCCCCGCTCGGGGCGAAGTAAGAAGAAGTGCTCGGGGGCTCACCCCGAGCACCCGAGGCGACTTGGCTGCCGCTCGGGGCGCCGGGTGCCCCACTCGGTGGAGCGGCCTAGGGGGCGTGCTCGAGGGCCCCCGATCCCGGGAGCCCCGAGCACCTCATGTGGGTCCTTCCTCAGTCCACGTGGCCCGACAGGCGCATTAATGCCCGTCTGACGGGCCTGTCTACTCCAAGTCCGCTGCAGTGGACATAATGGCGAATCCTAACAGGTTCCCATCCTCCCAAGAGATAAGCTGCATCAGCTATCGTTCTTGGCAGGGGATGGGGCGGTCAGACGCCTTTTTGACTTTGAGGTGCACCACCGCGCCCCTAGAAACATGCTTCCGGTCCCTAGCCTGTGGGACCCAGGTAGTTGCGGCATGGTTCATGTCAGAAGGCGTCCCAGGAAGTCTTCGTCCTCTGACACCACCACGTCATGACGACCCAAATTCCAACCGCGGCGTGACAGGCACTATTCCGCTACAGCAACCCTCAACCGCCGGCGTGGCTTGCCCACGCCCTATTCGTCAGCAACAAGCATTATTATAATATATTTACCTTTCGGCCATTGTGGTGACCCCCGGATATATAAGGGGAGAGCCGGGGCCATACAGAGAGGAGGCTCCTCCATTAGACAACACAACCCTAGACATCCAAACCCTAGAAGAAGAAGAACAGGAGCACTTGTGCTGCTAGTTCATTGTAATCCCTCCACATATTCTCAAATACACAAAGAAGCAGGACGTAGGGTTTTATAGCAAGAAGATGGCCCGAACCTGGATAAATCACTATCTCCATTCTAGCATCCCTGCCACTCAAGACCGTCGTAGCTTCTGTTCTTGCGCCTCTCTGGCCGAATCCCAAAGGGGGTCCTTCCGGACCACCGACGCCGGCGTTCGTACGCCGACAACGGTGTACGATGATTGCTATCACTTGGCGTGGGAGCTAGTCAAAGTTTCTTTCACGCATTGTCCTTGCGAGGCAAACATTGACGCTCACGATGCTAAGAGGGATTATCTAAGTGTTTAGATGGATGAACATCCGGAGGCAATTATTCCTCCGTTGATTAAGGACGTAACTGTTATTGCTCATAAATAAGCAGTCCTTATCCTTTAAAAAAAATTATAGGATTAGTATCGTAGCTAGGTAAATCTACGTTTTAGCCCACGATTCTTCTCTTGCAGCCTTGAATCATGTTAAAATCGAATTGTATCTGCCTATTGTGTTTGCATATTCACATGAGTATGTACTACGGCCCTCTTCATTTGGGCTTATCTCCCAACTTATGGCTCAAAAAAGCCGGAAGCCCAAAAGAAGGGCTGGCTGTAGAGAAAAGCATGTGCAAAATCCTGTTGATAGTTAGAAGCTGATCCAAACCAGCTTCCCGAGCTTATACTGGGAGAAGAAATGAGTTTGCCCTTCAACTTGGACATCTAATTACCAGGAATTGCCACCGTGCCCTCATCCATCCCCACCTCTGTCCCGACCACCCCTTCCACGCGCCGCACTCCTCCATCGTCCCCAACCCCCCTCCCCCTCCCCCCCCACGCGTCGCACTCCGTCTTCCTGAGCCCCTCGCCCACGCGCTGCCGCGATAGGCCCCGCCGCTGGCGCTTAGCACCCCGTCCCGAGCCCCCCGCCACCACGCGCGCGTCCTCCCCGCGACAGCCGCTGACGCTCCGGCCTCCACGCGCGCCTCCTCCCCCCCACGAGAGCCGTCGGCGCTCTCGCCTGCCCGCCACAGCCGCTCCTGACGACGCCACCTGCCACAACTGCTCCACCCGCCGGTCCCGACGACGTCGTGTCGCCGCCCAAGCTCCCGCCCGACTGCCTTCCGAGGTCGTTCCCGAGCGCCCCCCGCGGTGCCGCCCAAGCTCCCGTCCCGCTCGGGTCCCAAGTCAGCCCGCCACCGGATCCGGCGACCTAGCCCTCCCCGTCCCTTCAACGGCCCAGATCCGGCGACCCCGGTCTTCCCCATCACCGGCCCGGACCCGTCCTCCCTCACCACGAGCTCGCCAGCCTTCCTCCCGTGAGGTGTTGAGGTAGTACTCTTTCAATGTATTGCCGATGCACACAACTAGTTGTATATACTGAGATTTGATCTCATTGCTTGCAGAATGTATGTATTCAGATTTTGCTTTATGAATGTACGCACTGATTTGATCTCATTGCTTGCGGAATGTATGCATTCAGATAGCCATGCGAAAATATGGATTGTTCTATGCTTTGCATCATTGCTTGTATGTCCTGCGTAAAATTGCATCACTTAGTTCCAAGGGTATTACAGACATTAGACTACTCATATTAGCAAATAAGCTTACATCTCAGCAGCCGCCGAAAAGAAGGGGATCATAGCTTATTCCCACCGGAGCTTCTGTGGGCAGTTAAACTTAAGCCGATTTCAGCATAAGCCGAAGCCGAAAAGAAGGGCCTTACATCACAAAAGAAAAAGTCAGTATATTATACGATTTAGGACACACATAGAATCACATACAATGAGGTCTACCTATGAACGTACGCACACGTCCATAGGTTGTAAGATGGATGGATGAAATTATTTCTTTTTCTCCGAATTAAGAAGAAAATTTATAGATTTTATTATTAATGTGAGAATTTCTAGCATTTCTGATTAATACGGTGCCGTGAATTCAAATATAGATATGTATTTTTTTGTTTTGACCCAATAAGACACTCATTTGTCTGCCGATTGATCAGTAACATTTTTCTCCTGCATCGGATCGCATACGCCCCAATCCCTTGTCATCAACCAGGAAACCAAATAACCAAACTGGCCGCTCCAGATTCACGCCGGAAACCAAAGCATCACGAGATAATACCCTGCAGCTCACGGTAGGAATACCCTGACTTTTAAAGTTTTGTCAAACAGCGAAGTCCCGGAGGTCGGCCACGGTTGGAGTATCGGCACGACGCCGGGGCGCACCACAAAAGGTATGACTATCTGTATGTGTTTTTCTGTTGAGAGGAAAGTATGACTCTGTTCAAAAAGTACAAGATGGGTCAACTCGGTCATGCCACACGCACAGAGTCAATACAGAATCAGCCTATGGTTGTTGAACTATATATTGAGTTTAACTTTATAATCTACTATAGAAAAGTAGTCAAAAAATAGACAAGTTGGAGTAACCAAACAATAAAATAGATAAAAAGTGGTTGGTTAAATAGGATTATCATAATCCACTACAATGCTAAACAGAAGTTCAGTCGGTGGTCAGGAAGAGGAGTAGAATCAGAGCGGATATGAATGTATATCGCTCAAACCATTTCCTAAATACGAATCATGTCGGTCACAAATACAGAGCGGATAACTATTGAATGTGGTACGGTAATGAATATTTTATCGAACATCGTGTAAAAAACATAAACATAAATAATGTTCGTAGAATATATCACTTATGGAAACAAATTCTAAATACCAATTTGGATGGTAGCATGTTGAAGATCTTGTCGAGCTATGAAAATGTCATCTGCCGATTTGAAGTCTAGATGAAGAAGTATAAAATTCTAAATTTTCTATTACTAACGAGCCGCTCTTAACTGACAGGAGTGCTCATATTAATATCAACAATCAGACTCCACGTCCATATTGGTTTACTTTGTTAGATAAAATCAGCCCATGATATATTAGACTAAAAAATAAGTGACTATGAGTTATCTAAATACTATCTAGAAGCTATCCGATCAAATTCTAAACAATTTCAAATACGATCAGATGATATCCAAACTATATCCTTATCTATAACCGAGACTCACTATTTGATTTCGAAACCATCTCCGAGAATCTGATTTTCCTAGCCCGAAGGCCGTCGGTCGGACAGTCGATGGGAAGTATCCTCACGAAGCCGCTGCATTGGGAGCTCCCGTGGTACCGCTGGGCTGGGATTGCGTTAGTTCTGGGACTTCTGGGCTTTGTGGCATCAGAGTGATCGATCATTCGGGACAGAGTACAACGCCGGACCTATCCCTGGGCCTTTAACTTTTTTCTTGGCGAAAACTGTCACATAATAGCCCAATTACCCACGAACTAGGCCGAGCTTGTACAGCATACTAAGCAAAAGACTCGGCGAGTTTTGTTTTAATAGCCCAAGTCTAGCCGCACTTTAGGCCCATAGTATTCCTTCTCTGACACTACAGGCCCATGGTAATAGTTGGTTACTTCTCTGACACTACAGGCCCATGGTAATGGGGCTATATATTCTATGCTTAGCCCACGACTAGGCATCACCTGCTGTGTTCGAACAAACTAATTTTGAGAAGAGTTTCCTTTCGTCCAATTCCGATCATCCCACGGCGAAGTGTGCGCATCTAACTAATATGCGGATTGTGTTTAAAACAGCGAGACCCAGACATCAATCAAATTGTCGAACCCCATAATTCATAACAGAGAGTCTTAAGTAAAATCACCCGCTAAGTCGAAACGTCAACCCCGACCTCAACTCCTGGGGATCAATCCCAAGAGGAGTGGAGTGATATGGCTCCGAATAGCCCGAGACGTCAACCCCGAAACTTTCTCCGGCAAACTAATGCACGGATCAAGTAGAGTGATATGGTCTCCTCACTCTGTTCTTACTGAGTCGGAACATCAACCCCGAACTTGTCCCGGCAAATTAATGCTCGGCTGGAGTAGGGTGATATAGTTCTCAATCTCTCAGTAGCAGAGTCGCTTCACAGGGGTGATCAAACCTAATAACTCTATGATAGGAACTCTGAAATCCTACCCACAACATGTGCTTCATCAACATACACGCATGGCACATGAGCAGGCGAAAACAACCAGATTTCACAGCAGTAACTCTACGACCGAAACTGCAATAGTATAAGTTTGAAACTTAACAAACATATATTCACATAAGGATTCGAAGATCCAAATATACAGCGGAAGAGTATTAGCGGCTATGAAGCCAAAACGGTGAGGCCAAAAGTGGCAGCGAAACAAACCAAGCTGTCAACCCCAGGGGCAGGATCACTGCCTGGGATTCCCAGCGACTAGGCGTCGTCGGTGTCGATCTCTATATAGAAACCACCCTCAGGAGGGGTAGTTTTCTCTGCAACAAAAATATCAACAATAGCAGAGTGAGTACAAAATTGTACTCAGTAAGACTTACAGTGCAAAAAGTAATAATAGACGTGCCAAGTATCAATAAATGGGTAATTGTGGACTATTTTGCGGAAAGCAAGTTTTACCTTTGTCAATAGGAGTAAGTAGATGAAAAGCCGACTACCAGAATACTTTTTAAAGGGGACGAGTCGAACACTTCACGATCAGTCCTTACTGCAGATCACCACACCTTAGGTACCCCGACTCTTCCTCGACCATCCTGGGAGGAAACTGTCGCTACACCGCAGCCTTAGAGTTAACAAATTTTAGAGTTGGTTATAGTTGTCTAATTCGATGCAAAATCTTACCAAGCTGTCCATAACCGCGGACACGGCTGTTCAAACAGTTCAAACCCTGCAGGGGTGTATATCTTTACCTACACGTATCGATCGTCTCCTAGTGCCATCGATGATTTATACACTTTCACGAGGTGTGCTGGCGGAGGATGATCGAACACGACCTTTACAATGCTTTCGACCTAGGTATGAGCCACCCTTACGGGCCAATCCATATACATCAGTCCGGCCGTGACTACGACACGGTCCCATAAGTTGTAGCAGGTGATACATCCCCGGCCTCGAACCGTGTGTACCCCTTACACCTATATTGAAGCACCACACCACATTCCTTTTTCACGCACACGGCAAATGGAAACGGCGAACTATGCAGCTCATACTCTAAGTCTAGGCAAATTATTTAGTCGTGGGTGGCCCCATAATCCACCTGTGTAGAAGTACGCAAATCTTGGTTCGAATGGACACCGGTAACCGGTCCTTGTGGGAAGACGAGACAACCCACCATGCTCCCAGCCATGGCCTCTCGTCTAAACCCAGATATGATTAAGCAAGTTCATTAGTTATCCCGGTGAACACCCACCTACCACGTAACCCATCCAATAGTGTGAATTTGACTGCCATCCAAGAAATTATGACTTCTACATGTCTAAGCATGTCTAAGCATTAGTAATATAGCAAGCATTAACACAGTATACACTATTCTACTCTAGATAGGTTGGGATGGTGGTGGAGTTGTTTAAGTGACAAGGCGAGCTTTACACACCGGATTAGGGTTCTGCTTAGTGGAAAAGTAGAATTTGAACGCATGTGATAACGAATTTAAAAATAACTAATACTTTGCAAATAGTAGAGTTTTACAATGTGACCAAAGGGGCTGCTTGCCTGGTTGCTCTGCAACGGAACCCTGCTCGTGATCGAGACTATCGCCCTGTGGATCTTCCGGCTCTATCGAGGAAGAACGAAAACACCGGAAACGAAGGGCATAATCATAAATATCAAAATGCTGAACATCGGCATGAGATGACATGCATGCCATGACGTAGAGGGTGTAAAATAAAGACTAATGCAAGTGGAATCAATTTAATCGGAGTCCGGACGCATAAAATATCGCGATCCGAAAATCCTCCGGCTAATTGGAAACCCTAATTTGAGTTTTTAGCAAATTGTATTATTCCTAGCATGCAAACATGGATGGAAATGATGTTTTTGAATAGATCTTCTTTTTCTGAACATTTTGATATATTATTTGCATGTTTCTGATTAGAGATGAATTTTCTATGAATTTTACAAGATTTAATCCATTTTTACCCCTTTGTTGTATTTTTCTCAGGAAAAATAATGTTTAAAGAAATTCAATATTAGCAGAGGCTGACAGGTGGGCCCTACTGGTCAATTCCAGTCAAAATTGACTTAAGTCAATGACAGGTGGGGCCCACTGTCATATAAATCCATTTTCTTCATTCTTTTATTTTTATTCCTTACAACTGGGACCCACATGTCATTGAGACAGATTAAGTGAGGTATTAATTGCACTGTTCCAGTATTAATCACAGTCATTAAACTATCGGTTTGCATTAATTGAGGATCATCAGCATTAAATAGGGTCATTAAGGTGTCTGAACATTTATTATGCTTATTAATTACGCTTCATTAATCACTAACAGATAGATGAGGCATTCATTAGGTTCTAATAGCCGATTAAAGGGAGCATCAATGCCCTTTAACCGTGCGGTCGGGACCCGGCGTGGCTTGGGCGCTCGGCACCGGGATGAGGCCGGCGCCGGTGATGGAGCGGCCGGCGGCGAGCAAAGCGGCGAGCGACGGCGAGGCGGCCTTACCCGGAGGCGGCGCAGAGGAGCGAGGACAGCAGAGGGCGGCGAGCTCCGGGGTGGCTACCCGGTGGCGAAGACGGCGGTGGCTCCGGCGTGGGGATGGCGAGCGGCGGACCGAGCCGAGCGGAGCTAGGGAGGGGCGGACGGCGGTTGGCTCGGGGGGGAGCGGAGAAGGAGGGGCTCCGGTGGCGCTTGGCTGGTGAGGAGGCGAGCTCCGGCGGGGAAGGGCTAGGGCGAGAGCGACCGGTTGGCGAGGGGCTCGGCCCGGGAAACCGAGGAGAGGCGGCGTCGGACCGGCGGGGGAGGAGACGAGCTCCGGCGAGCGGCGGACAAGACCGGGGCAGCTCGGGCTACCGGTGGGGAGCTTCGGGCGGAGCGGCGAGGTGGCCTTGGACGGTGCTTCGGCGAGGGCGGATAGTGGAGGAGGCCGGCGGCGAGAGGTGCTAGAGGGGGGGGGAGGACGAGCGCTCCGCAGGAGGTGCGGATGGATAAGGATGCCAAGTGATGCGTGGCGGCGGGGAAGAGATGATGAGGCAACCGGGTGGGGGAAAGCTTAAGGAAGAAGAAAGAAGGGGGCTAACGGGCTGGGCCGGGAAGAAGAAAATGGGCCGGGATAGAGGGCCCATGCGGCAGGGGAAGATTTAGGGTTTTTAGAATTAGGGTTTTCTATTTTGCTTTCTCTGTTTTCTTTTATTTCCTTCAAAATTTGAGCTACAAATTTAACCAAATTCAAGCACAACTTCTCAATTCAAAAATGTTCGTTTAGACCACTGAAAATACTTCTCAACTCTTTAGTTCCACGTTTGCTTGGATTGAAATTTTGAAGCTAACCTTAAACCCTTTTAAAGGAAATTTGGGGAGTTTGCCGAATAATTCAAAATTTTCAAAAACTTGCTCAATTTCGGGTTCATGAATTCATGTTATGAGATGCATATGATGCACATTACACGGTTAATAAACAGGGATGTTACACAAATCCATATTTGCCAAGAGCGATCAATAAAATCCAAACGGCCACGACGGGATAAGTTCGGCCACATGTAAATGGCAGCAATTATGGCTATCCCACGCCATAGGGCCCTTCCCCGCACGGCAAACCCAACCGTTTTTGGGGATAGTTTACAGGAGGACAGAGCGTGCGTGCGTCCATAGAATATCATCACTGATTGCTAACTTATCCTGACGAAGGCATAGTCTAATCTAATACAGGTATCAGCCCGTACGGCTTACTGATATCCAAAATTCCAAGTGGAATAAAGCAAAATGCCGTCCACCGACAGAGCGATTGGTAACTGGTGAAGTAATTACGTGTAGGTAGACATACTCTGATAAGGATGCCTCGTGCACACAGATAAGGTAATCGCCAGGGAACCAGACTTGGAAGCAAACCTATTTTTATAGGAATTGTCTATTTCTTAGTTGTCTAAAATTTTCTTAACTCTCAATAACTTTTTAAACCTTTGGATCAAAATCTAACAACCCTCCTCTCCACTAAAATGACGTACAATTTTACGGACTAAAGATTAAAGTAACTTTTCACTAAAATTATACATCTCCAAAATTGCAATTTTAAGATAAATGACATGCAATTTTATAGACTAAAAATTACAGTAACTTTTCATTTAAATTGCACATTTTTGAAACTATAATTTTAGACTAATTAATATGTAATTATAGGTGACTAAGATTTATAAAAATTTTAAACAACTGAGAATTAGCTGATACGATTCTTATAAGAATGTCGTGTAAGCTAACACGAGTACTCTCCATCGTCGGGCTACTATTATATCACGTGAGACGCTTGTAGCTTGCAAGCAGACGAATGGGAGAACCCAGTCACATACTGCAAAAACAGAAAGGTTCAGATTTCGGATGTTCACCGACACTCCGGCAAAGAGATTGGTAACTAGTTGAAGGCAGAAGTTAGAAGCGAAGATGCTACCATAAAAAAATATGGAGCACCTTACACGCATTTCGGTATCAAGTACATCCAGCTTGCACTTTCAGCCAAATAGATGCACCATTGACCATTCCCAGGAACGGTTAACAAAACAATATCGAAAGAACTTCAAAGTTCTGTGCGTGACTCACGCCAGCCAGCGAAGTCAAAATCACGTATTAGTACATTATTGGTATTTTATTGGAGTTGATCACCCATCGTATCTACGGTGTTTAGTAGTATCTGGTTCGAAAATGGGATTCACTGGCTACCCATCGTATCTACGGTGTTTAGTAGTATCTGGTTCGAAAATGGGATTCACTGGCTACTGTCATATATTTCGAACAGTAGTGACCATATTTCTGTCCGTCTTGGACACTACAAGTACGAACAAGAGGATGCTTGATACGTCCCTAAAAACTAGTCCGGTTTAGGATCTACCCACAAAAGTTGACCTGGTTCCGGACACGTCCTTTCAGTCACTCTACCGTTAAGCCTTTGTTTGGAATGCATGTCAGGACCCCGAGCTCAGAACCAACTCCCACTGTGATACGAGATCCGAATACCCGAGAAACCGTCCAGCACATCATATGCTTACCAGATATCGTATGCCTTCACTGCTGGACGATCCGACACCTAACCAATCCACCATACGCTTACCAGGCGTCGTATGCATTTACGATTGGTTAAGCTGGGTAAGGACACACTTATTGCAAGAAGGGGTTGACAACGAAACCAAGGTCCGGTAAAGAATTAATGCTACTCTTAAGTTCACTAAGTAAAGTAATTCCAGAGGAGTCCGACCATCGTACCCACACCCTAACTGAGCCCGGAGGCTAGTGGGTCACTCGAAAGCCGGTACGATCGTCCACACCCTGCCTAGCCGGCACTGCATCTCAGCTAGCGGGTCACTCAACCGAAAACACTTTACGAAGTGAACACTAAGAGGTGGCATTACTTCTTTACGATCGATTCCATATAATTCAATCATACACGCACGGTATATGGAACAATCACAATTAACAACTTCATATCACAGTTCAAACTCTACTGAGAAGGAGTTAAAGGATACATAAGTTACCACTTACCCGAGAGGGGTTCTATAATACATAACTTCCCAACTCGAAGGCTGATTACAGGTCTTCGAAGTTTCAAAAACAGCAATGAACACAAAAGTTAAAACCTCGAGATGGCAGCCCTGCTATCTCCATAAGCATCTACACAACCCACATTATTACGACCGCAAAGGATAACATCAAACTAAGTATCCGAATCAGCATTTCCCACGTCGTAGTACTCCCCGATACTGGGCTCACCCGCAACAGCTTCAAAATTGAATTCCGTAGGTACTTTCGTACTTGCAGGCTACATTTGTAGGCTTATCCCAATTCAATTTCAGCATCGCATATGATAAAGAGAAACACTTAACAATTCATGGTGACATTGATCACTTGGCATGAAATGACCATGAATGATAAAACAATATTATCAAGATGCATATCAACCATCCATACTAAGATTTAAAGTAATAAATCTAAGCTTATCAAGTTATGGAAATCAACCAAGATTCATCCAAGTCATTCACATTCCGTCAAACAAGATGGTTTAATTATGGTTGCTCCAAGCAAAGCTCAACCAAAGATGTAGTCGGACAAGGCAAGCAAGACTTGTCCAACGTGAGGAAGAATTGAGAAGGTGTAAGTACAGGGTTGGCCGACCGTGACTTCCCACCAAACTCAATTTAACACCGGCGTGGGTGACGGGTAAAACCCTACGACACCGGTATCGAATCAGGTTAGCAGCCTGTCGATCCATCTGTAGGTGACAGTACCCCGGCTCTCACAACTCCCAATTAGGGTTTCATATTTTATTGGTTCATTTAAAAGATCAACGCTGATCTTGCAAGCAATTAACCCTACTATGCTATTGATTCGCCATCACATAACATAGCATCATATTATATAGTCAAGTATTTCACTCGATCACAAGCATAGCATGAAACGAATTAGGAAATCTTAGCGACCTTTTGTATACTTGCCTTGCTGAGTTTGCTCTGGATCACAATAATATTCAACCTCGGAATATTCCTCGTTGCTTGGTTCTACCCAAAATCGAATCCCCGAATACCGAACAAGGCAATAAAAAGAGTTTAATTCAAAACCAGCAAGTATAGAAATCCAAAAATGCATGATATGTAGTCTAACATGTAGAGAATTAATATATGTACTAACGTAATTGATTTCGTCAAAATTGGAGGTCTATGGCTCAAATTATGCATTTCTGAATTCGCGCATGTTAAAATTAGGGCTTTGTTTGTTCATATATGGTTTGCATATATGGGAAGCGTATATGGAAGACATAGTGAGACCAATGTACAAACATTGTGTTGACTTACTTGTGGGTACCACATATATCCCTTTTGAAATTATCACTAATCTTCTAGAATTCATATTTCAATTCTAAGCTTTGAAGGGTATTATGGGAATTTTAAAGTTTTAGAGCATTGTAACATGAACAACAAGTATACCATAATGTTCTACAGATTAAATCAAGAATAACAAAAAAGAATCACTCAATTTAGAGTTGATATGCAAAAGTTATGGATTTTTGAAGTTTTATCACCTTTTTGTCCAAATTCCTGCTAACTCCAGAATTTTGAATTGAGGCAATACATTTCTCACCTACACCTCAACTAGACCTAACAATTGACAGCAGGGCCCCACGGATTCATCCCATATTCTCCACCTTTTCTTTTAATTGCTGAGCCTAGAGGATGGGCCCAGCTATCAATAGCACAACCTAAGGACTTCGGTTTAAACGGTTGATTCCCGACCGGGAATTTCGGTCGGGTCGACGACCTACCATTGGTGCGATGGACGGCCGGAGGTGACGGCAGCACAAAAATTGAATAGGGGAGGGGGCAAGCGGATGGGGCGGTTGAGGGATTCTGGAGCTACGGACTCGCGGTTTCATTTTAGGTCGGACGCGTCGACGGTTCACCGGGGCGGCGGTGCAATGCTCGCCGGTGACGGGACCGAATAGGGGGATAGCGGAGGCGAGAGGGTCGGCACACGATCGAGCGGAAAGAAACCAAAAAAGAGGGTTGGGGCTTACCCTTGAGCTTCTGGGGTCGACTGCCGGGCCGAAAGCTGTTGGGGAAATGGCGGGCAGCGATAATGGTGAGCGGTAGTGTGTCGGCTTCGGTGTCGAGGACGATTCACGAGGACAGAGAACCACTGGTGGCGGAGGGAGACCGGCGTCGGGGAAGATGGCCAATTCCCGGAGCTTAGGTGGACGCAGAGGCGATGCCGATGGTGGCGCCGCACCGGAGCTGGTGACGCCAAGTTCACGTCGGAGATCCCGTGAGGAAATGGCTCAGGCGAGTGCTCCTGAAGGAGCGGCGATGCGTGCGGAGTCAGTGGGCGCAGAGAACGAGGAGAGGGAAGTTTTGGGAGAGGAGAGTTCGAGAGAGCGGTTACCGGCGGAGTGATCGGGAGCGGCGAGTTGGTGAGTGCGGTCGGGAGAAGAAGACGCGTGGGAGAAAACGCCTGCTCGTGGGCCCAAACCGCTAGTGAGGGGAGAAGGCGGAAAGATGGATCAGCGCCAGCTGGGATAGAAAACGAAAAGGGCGAAGGCGCCTTTAGGCGCAGGCGGGGAAGAAGTTGGGCTCGGCCCAGCGCGCGGAATGGAACGGGCCACGGTTGATTCGGCCTGTTCCGATTGGGAAAGGAGATTTCTTTTTTTTTCTGGCTTTTAAATACCGGGCTAATTCACCCCCCTCAATTGATTCAAAAATAAGTTTCAAAATTTGGTAAAATTTGTATGAGCTCCTGAACAATTGTTTTACTTACTCAGTTGGTGTAAAGTCAATATCCATAGCGCATAGCATTTTCTTAACTGAAATGGAGTAGAGTTAAACAGAGATTGATACTGACTATTCAAAATATTGTCCCCAAGGTTTGGGGGAATGTAGATAGAATCTCAGAAATATTTGGGGCCAGAAGATTTTCAAAACTAATAATTTAAGCTCCTACTCAGGTTGGTCTATCAAATCAAGTTGAATTTGAGGATCAATCTTTAGTCCTTAATGCTTAGCATGTATATGAGATCCTCCATAATATCTTTGGACCTAGGAACATTTTTGGAGAGGTTTTGGTTGAAAATCGTTTCCCTAGATCGTCAAGATCAGTTGTTGGGTCAGGTGCAACATGATGGTGATGGTTTTAAAAAATTTTAAATCAGCCTATATGGTGACATGAAATAATTTCACTTCAAGTATAGCTCTGAAGTTCCAATTAGCGGCTTACAAAATTTAGGTCATTACAACGCAAAAATCTTAAAACACAGAAAAAATAAAAATTGTAAAAATTAAGTGCCATGACTTGAGAATTTTTACCATAACAGGAAACATACAGATTTTATAAAGTAGTTGTTTGAATGCCCTACAAAAAGTTTCTAGGAAAATATTTCTTGATTCCAGAGAAACGAGGGGAGAGAAAGACTTGTCCTGCCTTGGACTTCTCAAGGAAATTTTAACATGAAGTTTGAGCTCATGTTTAGAATTCCCCAAGTGTGGAGGAAATTAAAGTTTTCAATAGTCAATTCCTACAATCCAAAAGGTCTTATAGGAAAAGTTTTATATAGGATTCTAATCCTATAAAATTCATACAAAATTTCTTTATTCCAGATCAGCCCTACGTATCTACTAAAAAAACCATTTCATCCTTAACTTGTAGTTAAGATTGGGTGATTGGACGAACCTATTTAAAAGTATGAGCATCTTTGATTCATATAATCTTCATAGGAATTCTAGAGGATTGGAATCTTTATGGATTTTTTTCTACGTGAGCTATTTGATTTGTAGGATTGCATCTATTGGAAATTTTTTCAAAGGATTCCTTTGTACTATATTTCATAGAAAATTTTGCATTAACTCAAACCTCTTATAAAGTGTTTTTTTCGTTTTTTCTATAGTGTAATCAAAGAACTTTTAGTACACAAAATTCAAGCAGGCATGACATCACAATCCTATGGTTTTTCTCTATTACTGTGTTTCTGAAATCTTGTGAATTAAAGATGCCCTGGAAGTAACTAAGAAAGCATCACATCAGGTTGTGGACCCACAGCGTTCTCTATTGTACAAAGATGCTCATACATCTAAGGATGTTCAATCACCCAATCTCACTATAAGCTAGGGGCAAAATGGTCTTTTCGATAGAGGCCTAACGATGAACACACGGTCGGCTGGACGGGAAGGTTACATTCGGAAGTCCGAACTAGGATAACCTTTTTAGCGTATACACGGAACGACGAAAAATTGCTTTCAATACTCCGCCTTCCATATCTACCAGGGCATTCAACTGAAAAGGCCCCCGCGTCGCTCTCCTCGGGCGACTCGGGCGGCGACCCCGACACCGGCCTTCCGCCGCCGCCCCCCTCCTCCCCCCCCCCTCGTCGCCGCCCGAGATGGCTGTCGGGCAAGCCGGCTGGCTGTCGGTGAAGGCGGCGGCGAGGCCCTCTCGGCGGTTTTCGCCATCCCGCGCCGCTCCGCGCCTCCACGCCCTGCCCCCGTCGCCTGCTCCGCGTCTTCCTCCCGGCGGCCCGCCCCCCTCCCTCCCCCGGGGCTGCTCGGGCTCGGGCTCCAGATCTGGGCCCAGATCTGAGCGCCGGCCCTTCCGGCGGTCTGGAGCTCTGGCCGGGGCAGGCGGCCTCTCGGCGGCGTGTGCTGCTGCTGGCTCCGGCCAGTGGCGGAGCGGCTGCTTGGGGGGCCCGGGCGGGCGCGGTGAGGTGCTGCGGCTGCGGCCTGCGCGACGGGCGGTGGCAGGAGCGCGGCGGGCCAGGGCTTGCCTTGGCTTGTTCCGCAGCTGGGCGGCTCCAGCGGCCGGCCGGCCGGCTGCTGTGGAGGTTGGGGTGGCAGCGCTCCGAGAGAAATCTCTGCCCGGCTATCACGGGTGCCGGTGACTGCGGCGCCCTCGGGCGTCGTCCCCTCGTTGGAGGAGTTGCCGTGGAGCTTCGGCGCCCCTCCCTCCCTCAGGGTCTTGCACACCGGGAGAAATCCTAAGGTCCGGCTAGCCGGATCGGGCGACGACGGCGTTATTTACGTCGCTACCTCCTTGGAGGCGTCGTCTTGGTGTTCCTGACTCGGGCAGCCAGCTGGGGGCTTGAGGTCCAGTGTTTGCGGGTGGATGCCGGGGTGGCGTCCCCGGATCCTGATGTTTGTTGGCGTTGTGACAAGTTTGACGACGACGGTTGGCGACGTGCGATCCTGGGACGTTGTGCGGTTTCAACTGCAGATGGTCTTCTGACGTCGACAGTCCGGCGTGGTGGCATGGTTTCTCTGTGCTCCCGTTCCTCCTTTGACGGTGAAGTCGGAGCTGTAGTGCTACAGGGTGGGCATGGCGGCGACGATGACACGTGTTTCGGGCGGGCTCGATGGCTAGCGTTTTCCTGCTGTCTCGGTGGGCTCGTCGGGGCGAGGCTTGCAACCATCTCCTGTGAGGCTCTTTGCCCAATCGGAGCTGTCTTGTCCTCGACACAGGCCGACTGTTTGGCATAGGCCGGCATGTCTTCGTGCGACCTCTGTGGAGTTTTCGAGTCCTCGGTACCCTCGGTGGCGAAGTCGGAATCGCCGGGTCGTGGTGGCGAAGGGTGACGACGATGACGCTATAGCTGGTTTCTGCGGGTTTGCTTCTTCGCAGTGGTGTGTGGCGTGTTGTGCTGGTGGGCAGGTCGGTCGGATGCCCGAGGCCATGTGTGGCTATGAGCGTGTAATAGCGGTTTTTGCCCGGTTTTCCTAAATTAACTGGGCAACTCTTTTCTTCTTAATTAATAGAGACGTGAATCTCCGGTCCTAATTTGGACTGTGGTTTCGAAAAAGAAAAAATTCGAAGGCATTCCTGAATCGGACTAATTTTTTGGTACAGATCGTGAATTTTGTACGCCAACAAACATGGCCCGTTGACGGTTTAAAAGCGTAACTGATGATCTACCATCGGTACCTGTAGTCCTATATTCTAGGTTCAAAAAAATTACACGAGCGGGGGGACCGTGCAAGACAAGGTCCCTGTCTCGCCATTCGTGGGCTTGACGCCGATCTGATGCACCGGGCAGGCAGCAGAAGACGGCGACCGGGAGCCAATCGAGGGCAAGGGGCATAAGTGGGTAGCTTGGCCGGCCGCAGTTGCTGTCCCCGCGCGCGTCACTAGCGAGCAAGCTCACTCCTCACTGCATGCCTGTCTCGGCCTCCTGTTCGGCACACGTCTGACCGGCCGTGTGACGCACTGCTGCGTGCGTGTGTGGCTGTAACAACTTTGTGCTGTACTTTGGGCATAGCAGGGCTCTGATTTGTTTGGGACTCTTCGTCTTTGGGAGGGTGAGTCAGTGGGCGCCAGCCACAGGTCCGGATAGTTGCGCGCGCCGGGTACGTACGTGTCGTCGGCGGCCTCGTGGCGATCGGCATCTGCGTGGATTGTCCATGTGCGCGTATCTCGCCGCACGATCCCCCGGCGCGGCGTCCTTCAATATTGGCTATACGTACCGTTCGTCTCCGGCAGCATGAACATGCCATGTTCTTCGAAGAGCTTGAGCTGTTCGACCAGACAATTCGGTATTAAGTATAGTTGAGCGAGACTTTTTGGGACGCTTGAAACAACTGGAGTTAACTGGAAAAGTTTATTATCGATCAGCTAGCTCACGCGTTTCTTCATCTTTTTGAACGGCAGGTGGAGGAGAAGTGGCGAACCAGGCAGGCGGCATGGAAGCTTGATCTGTTCCAGATAACACTACTATCAACGTCTCGAGTCACATCGTGCATGGGCTGCCTGCCTCCTCGCCAGTCATGAGCGAGAGGGAAAGCACGCACGGGCACATTATTAAAACAATCGCGGGACTGCATGCGCGTCGGTTAGTTGAGATGTCCTGCCAAAACGCAGTGGACAGTGAAGTTGTCATCAACAAAAGAAAGCCAGGATCACAAGTTCACGTCAATGTTAATCAGCGAGAACTTACAAGAACCAGTTTAATGTTAGATCGGTATATATGAGACGTTAGCTCGCCATACGCCGATTTTTTCCATGACGAAAGACCTTGCTTTTTTCTAAAGAAAGATTTTATTTGTCCTTCAGCCTTGCATCCAGCGGATGCACACATGAACTAAGCGGCAACTTGATGCTCCAAATTTGTTGCCAGTAATTAGTATCATATAACATCCTCATTGTTCAATTAACTGGTCCATGCAGGCCTTCAATAAATAACAATTCTTTGGCACGTCTGTAGGACGTACTATGTATCTTGAAGTTTATCTCATGGAATCAAAGATGGCCTCTGGATCCTCGAAACATTTGGTAATCAAGGTATATGTTGACATACTAATTGCGGTGGTTGATTTGCTAATAATCTACAACAAAGCAGATTAGCGCAATCTGATCTCATGTGCCGTTTCAACTCATCTTTTGTCTATTGTGTGGAAGGATCTAGGAGAATCCCCATACCAGAATTTCACGATTTAGCTTCGGGATCCGTTCAAGGGTCCATCAACTTAGACCAGATGGGTCTGATCCTTAGTTTCTGTACACACTTACTGCACAAATTTCCAAAAGATTAGGAAGTTTCATGTTTGGTATATCATAAGAAGTTAAGAACAATATCGAATTTCACCCTACTTTTCAGCTGGAACGCTGATGTCAACAGGCCAGCATGATAACACATCACAAGTGATAAGACCAAATAGTTGTAGTACTAATTTTGCTTAGAAGCTGCTTTGCGCCGTGCAGGGTCATACGTGATAAAAATAAACCCAGATAGCTGGACCCTAACCTCTTTCTCCGGCGTATAGTAGAGCGTTCTTGTAATGGTGACCAATATTGTAACTTCACAAGAGTAACATCACAATTACCCTGAATATAGCAACAGCCGGGCCAAAATACAAATTTAGCAGCCCTCGAGTGACAATAGCGATTTTAGCCTCCTTTAAAACACAAAGTCAAATTTAACCACACAAAGTAACGGATAGACGACACGTGGCACATGTCGCGGGTCCAACCCACAACAGGGACATATCGCTGGTTCCACCCTCGACAACGCGTCAGCACACACGATAGCCACGCTACAGGGCCACATGTCGCGGCCTGGAGGCGTGACACGTGGCCTATCACGTGCTGGATCCGCGACAGGCCATGCGCCACGCCTCCAAGCCACGACATGTGGCGCGAAGCCCTGTCGTGCGACCGACGTGCTGTCGTGGGTGGGACCCACATGTAACCCATCGCGGGTCCAACCCGCTACAGGTGACACGTGTTGCTTGTCTGTTGTTTCGTGGAGTCAAATTTGACTTGTATTTTTGAGGGGGTTAAAATTGCTATTGTCACTTGACAGGAGGCTAAAATTGCCTTTTTTGCCCAACATCCGGTGCCTTGCACGTGACTCATGTGTGATTTACTGATTTTTGGATTGAAGAAGTCATCCATGCACTTGGACCATCAACCCTTCCACTTAGTCTCACATTTTCATGCACTTGGACCATCAACCCTTCCACCTCAGTCTCACATTTTCAATATGCAATCACTAATACAGAACAATACGTCCCACATGGTGCAAAAACATCATCTCACATAAGAAATGATCGTTGAGAATTGTTCGTTGGAGATAGACGTCATTATCCCAGATGGTTTTCAGAGCTGTCTGGGATGACATACCCTTTCGCGACGGTTTCTTTGAGTTAGCCGTGTGGGATATGCAGAGATATCCGTGATGGTTAGCAGGACGGAGCCGTGTGGGATGAGCATAGTCATGCGCGACTGCTCATTGTGAGCCATGTGGGAAGATGTTGTCATCCGCAACGGTTCTAAGTGTTAGCCATGTGTGATGATGTTACGGTTCAATTGCTCATCCACGATGGTTCGCTTGGTGAGCTATATGGGTGAGACTCTCATCTCAAACGGCTATTTTGTTGTGGCCGTTTGGAATTGGTATAACAATATGAATAAAATATTTTATATTTAGGCTAGCAAACAACAAACTAATCAGAATTTTAGCAGAATTCATACATAGACAACACATGATAACAAAATTCATTCACATAACAGAAAAGACACATTATATTTACATGATATCATCCATCCACATAGGAATGAAGTCCAAATGACATAATTCGTCATAACACATTTACACAAGTTTGTTAGCTGATGTATACTCATACATCCATCTATGGTTTGTTGAACTCGACAGTAGCAGATAATATGTGTGTACTAAAAAAGAAGCCGAATTGCCCTCTAATCTCGATGAGGTTGATTTCTTTCAAGACCTTCTCGTCCATTGATGTCAAAACATATTTAAAGTAAATTTACTGTCATGCATATATATGTGTGTGTGTGTGTGTTAAATGGAAAGTATTAGTAAAAAGTTAAGATTCACTAATCATGACTAGACCCTGTATGTCTTTGATCCTCGAATATGGGGCGAGTTTTATCATATTGTGGCAAACATAATAGCCACAAAAATTTGTTTGCCTTGTTTGCTCGCTACACTGGAAAAATATAGCAAATATATTAGTTATGAATATCATTTATTTATGAAGTAAGATGATATAGGAGAATTTTGTCATTAATTAGGGAATACCTTAAAGCTTTAGTCGTGGTGCAAACTTTTAGTTTTTTCTATATTGGATCTCCCTCCACGAGCAACGTACATGGAGAATGAATTATGTGATTCCAAAACTTAAGCCAATTCCAACGTGAATAAATAATACAAAAAACTATTAAGGAAATGAAATTTTCTCTATCACCTGTCGATGAATTGGCTGTTAGCCGTGAAGTTTGTGAGGCTTATAAAAATCAAGGTATACTACCTTGTTTAATTTAAGTATAATGACAATTAAGATTCAAAGAAAGTTGCAAAAGTTTACAACTCATTTAGTTCATATTATATAAAGTATAAATAATCATATAAGTATATTGTATAATTTACTCCTGGTTATATGGAAGGAGTATGAATTTCTTGTTTTGATGAATCCATAATGCTTTTTAAAAGTAATTTTAGACGACTTCTGAGTTCTCGGTAATGCTTTGCTTCGAAACCAAATGTGGGTCGAAGAAACCCACCGATTCTTTTCTTACTTTTCATTCACTAATCATGTGTCTAAGTATAGAGAACAAAAGAGTTAATTAATATATATGCATTTAACGACAAGTAGCTTGAATATAGACAATAATTGTGAAATATCTACAATGTAAAGCATCTCATAAGAGATACATTAATTTCTGGAAGGTTGAAGAGGAGGAACAAGTCCTCGGATCCTGCCGTACAATCACCCACCTCATGGAGGAAATGCTCTGGCTTGAAATACATAGCTATACTAGATTATCTTTCTGCGATCTCCCTGTTGGAGACGATCATATAGTGCACATTCAATTTCTGACTGAACAAACCTACACGCATCAGTTCATTTGGTAGGAGGAATGACTCTCCACGCATGTACTGGTAGGCTACCTCCATCTTGGGGAACAACCTGTGGATCTCCTTGTCAGTTAGCACTTTCTCTTTGCCCTTAGCTTCGCCCTTGTATGTAGTCTTCACCGGGGAGGGAGGAGAGCGGTGGCAGTGGATCAAGCTCAGTAGGAAAATTCGAAGGTAGCACTAGCAGTGCCGATAGCTGGAGCTGACCATGCGGACTAGAGGGAACAATAGGCCCCAGTGAGATGACCAAAATAGATGCAGGAGACAATGCTAAGGAAGCTGACGGTCCCCATAGTGCATTCTCCAAGACCATATCCTTCTTGGGGCACTGGATGAATGACCTAATTGCATCTCCCGAAGTCTAGTGTTCGTCGTCCTCACGTATGTGATATAGCGGGACTAGCACGATTTTTGGATCAACACAATCCACGGTGCACTTAGAAAAACCTTGTGCTATCAGAATACCGTGCACTATAGCCCCTTCAATGGGTGGATACACCAAGTCAGAAGGAGCCTCTAAAGGAAAACCCAAATATGCTACAATCAGTTGGAGTTTGCACCTCTTGGGCTCGCTAATGGCATCGATAGTATATATGGTATTGGTATCATCCATATATTTAGAGTCACTTGACATGCAGCTACTCCGACGGGCACCGGAGCTCGGGTGTCCAATACCTTCTTGTTGTGCTCTGTACTTTTCCTCCATGGTGGCTCTTTTCCTTGCTAACTGAGCCTCAATCATCTCTTCAAACTCGGGCATTAGTTCATCACATAGCTCAGCTTTCATATTTTATTTTCTGCACTCTGCTTTGGCTCTTTTCAAGTCAAGCTTCGACTCTTCTCACGTGGGAATGCCTTCGTATATGTGACTAGGATCCCTTTCCCCCAAGTACGACCTGGGTGCTCCTTGGTACCCAAACCGGCTCTAAGAATGTCATTAGCCCTATCAAACTGAAAAGAGGCTTAGGAAGTTTGAACACTTATCTCTTTCTGCAAAAAGACAGAGTTTGTTATGTTAGTAAGCATTAAGTTATTGATGGACTAACATCTAAATTTGGTCGTTGATCGTTATCTTACCAGCTGTTGGTACACTTCTTGGTCTGTGGGGTTTTTGAAGATCCTTTGACCTGTAGATGAGGTAGTTGACCTCCCTTTCAACCAGGCTTTTGGACAATCCGTCTTGACGTCACCAAATGACGGGTCAACGTCCCATAGGAGTGCCTATTCATCCACCTTTTCCCACAAACTTTTCTTATCGTAGTATCCTTTGGTGCCTATTCTATGGGGATGTAAGCTTTTCGCGACTAGAGCCTTGTGTTCACTTTTCAAGGATAATCAGGTGTCATCTTCATCTCCACGTATTTTTCCCAGTCCTCTAGGGCAATCATCGGGTAGTGTTCAAATGGCTCCTTCCTTTTTTGCACAAATTTTTTGTTCAAGGAATATTTCAAGTTCTTCCACTCATTTCGGGCCTTCATCAACGTAGCTTGTTGCACTTCCTACACCCATTGTCTAGGCACCAGGAATGATCCCATTATCTCGTCCACTAAATTGGTGTGCCTGCCTTCTATAACTTTCTTCCATTCCTTTAAGAGGATACTGACCCGTTCCCTTGTGGCTACCCCGCATATGGTTCTAAATTTCTTCTTGATTTTTTCTAGTTCTATATGGGCCCGGATGAGCCCCATATTCCTCATGGATCGGCTCCACTTGAAATCGTCCTTTCAACTTCATTAAGAGTTTTCTAGGACGACGCTGTTGTATTATCGTGGAGTCATTCGTCCCTCTTGGAAAAGTCGTTCATTGGACCCTCTTGTCGACATCTCTTCATTAGACCCTCTCCGATCGGCATTATTGGACAATATCTATTAAAATGATATAAGCTAATAACCAATGATACTTTGCACACTATAACAGAACTGAAAACATAATCACACAATTATCAACATTATGACCATAATAAACAGTAATGTTAATTTAAACAATAGAACCGAATCTAAGTCATAATCACACAATTATTAACATTATAAATATATCGGCTAGAATTATAATCAACATTATAAACATTATAAACCCTCATGGGGGATCGAGGAGTTATATACATTATAAACCCTAAAATAGTATTACATATGTTTGAGTACATTACTAATTATGGTTAATCATCACACTAAAACTTAAAAATAGTGACAGAAGTATATAACCTAAAAATAGTGACATTCAAGTAACCTAAAATAACGTACAATAAAAAAATCTGGGACATTCATCTAACCTAAAAACAATGACATCGAACTAATCTAAATCCTAACTCTAACCCTAGCAAGCAAGGAAGAGCGGGTGGACGCATTCACATGTGCTGTCTCGTTGGGGGGAGAAGGTGGTGGTCATGGGCCAGATATTCATATTGTAGAACATCCTGCACAGTTAGCGAAATAAAACCATCACGGATAAGGGTCACATATGTGATGGCTCGTTTTGATAAACTGTCATAAAACATTACATACGATTGCATGGAGAGAACCTCATAGATAAGCGACCCATCCGCAACGGCTCCTTTCTGTCAAACATCACGGATACATTCCTTGATGGTTTCTACAGATAACCGTCACGAAAGTTGCCCTGAACTGTGATGGTTGCTTTTGGGAAATATGATTCCATAGCAAACCGATTAGGATATATTTCTCGAACCGTCACGGATAAAGGGTCTTATATGAGTGGTTCTGTACGAGTAAATAGACTTAATTCGATGAGCTTTCCCCTCTTCTCAACATAACTTGATTTTAATTTAACATTCTATGGTTTAGCTCGAAAAGAGATGCTCATCATGCACGTGGCAGAGCAAAATCCTTGCCTTCAATGTTAGTACCATGTATAAGTAGCATCAGGCCATCAGCAACAAGAGTCAGAATGAAAACAGATAAACAATAATCATACAAACCACAGTGAATCTTCGCTGCAAGAATTACTAATTTTTTAAAGGATTGTTTATTTTTAAGTTGTTTAAATTTTTTTAACTCTAAATCATTTTTTAAGCCTTTGAGTCAACATCCAATAACCTCATCTCCACTAAATGACGTGTAGTTTTACGGACCAAAAATTACAGTAACTTTTCACTAAAATTATACACTAACTTTTCACTAAAATTATGTACTTCGAAGACTGCAATATTAGGTTAAATGACGTGTAATTTTATAGACTAAAAGCTGCAGTAACTTTTCACTAAAATTGCACACTTTTAGGACTATAATTTTTAGCTTAAATGAAGTGTAATCTAGATGACTAAGTTTCACGAAAATTTTAAGTAACTGAGAATTAGCAAAACCGTTAATTAGAGCGTGACGCTGAAAGGATTAGTCCACATTGAGGGAAAGCGATGCGCTCTCTCATCGTGCACGAGCGGCCTGCATAATATAATATATACATGCATTTTAGTCGAGACAGCGAAAGAAGGTTTTCTTGTTTGGTCATGTCCATCCAATGAACTACAAATACACATCTTTTACGTTTCCAGCAATCTCATCTGTCAGCAAGTCAATTGACCTGTTCCTTACGTATTTCTCCCTGTACACAAATCGGCAACCGGTATTACGTGCCAGTAGCACCTCTAACTTTTATTCGAATTATTTTTTCTTTGTACGCTAGCAGGTGTTAGGGAAGGGGTCTCCGTGTTACCCGGTTTCGACACTTTTTCGTATTTAGGAGGAATCAATGAACCTCAAAACTCGTCAAGGCCAAGTCCATGCCGACCCCAAGTGCGTGACGACGTCACGTCCGTGCCGACCCCAAGTCCGTGACGACGCCATGTCCGTGACGACGCCATGTTGCCAAGTCTGCGACGACACCATGTCCGTGACAACGCCAAGTCCGCGACGATACCAAGTCTATGCCGATGCCAAGTCCGTGCCGACCCCATGTCCATGGCGACACCATGTCCGTGGCGACACCGACACCAAGTCCGTGGCGGCACCAACTCCAAGTCCGTGCCCACGCCAAGTCCATGACGACAACAAGTCCGTGACGATGCTAAATCTGTGCCAACGCCAAGTCCGTGACGACGCCACGACGCCATGTCCGCGACGACGCCAAGTCCGTGGCAATGGCAAGCTCGTGACGGCGGGAAGTTCGTGACGACCAGAAGCTCGAGGCGACGGGAAGATCGTCGCCACGTGGGGATGCATGACGAGCGGGGCCCGTGGGATATTCCCAGAATATTCCTAGAGGAAAAGACCGGTTCATTCTCGAGGGCACTACTACATCTAAGGGCAAGATTGTAAATAACCTGAGAGCATTTTTGTAATCTCCTCCACCCCTTCATTTTTCTATAAATAGAGGGGTACCCCTTCCATTCAAAGAGGCCCCCAAAATCTGAAATAAAAGTTCACTTATTCCTCCTCTCCTCACATTCGTGGCTCGCAGCGGGTTCAAGTGTCTTCGCGTCGTGCAACCCGCGTGCGCGACTCCCGTGCGCGGCCATGGTGTCTTCGCGACGTAGTTTTCTGGGCAACCCTCGTAGGTCTGTGAAGCCGTGCAGGGGTGCCACAAGTTCACTGTCTAGCCTCGTTGCTACGATAGTTGGCGCCGTCTGTGGGAAGCTAGTAAGAAGCCATGTGACAAAGACCGCAACCGCCACCGGGAGAGCGAAGACGCCACCGTCAACCCGCAGGACAATTGAGCCATGCCGCCTAAGAAGCGAGGAGGAACGAAGTGGAAGGCCACGGCCACCACCCGACGACCCGGAGGATGGCACGCGCCGAGGTTCATGCAGCGGACAACGCGCCCAACCCCTCTACCGACGCGCGGGTCGTCGGCTCAGAAGCCTCCGCCCACATCGCCAACAGCGAGTTGGAAATTGAGGTGCTAAGGCTACAAGCCGTAGAAGCAAACCAAAAGGCGGAGGAGCTGCAAGCTGGGCTGAAAGCGCTCAAAGCCAACGCTCTATGCATGGAGGTGCTCTTACACGAAGCCACCGATGTACACGCACGACAAGCAGCGGCGGTAACTGCGGCGAGACCTGCCCCCGACCCTGCGACGGCACCGGCCAATGCTCTTCGCCATCAGCAAGCACTAGGACGCACGGCGGTGATGGGGCAAGTCCAAGTAAACCCTCAAGTTGCCGAGGAGCAGTGACGCCACTTTCGGGAGATGGTCGCACGCGTGAGACCTACGACCCTGCCAGGAACCTCGGAAGTGGAAACACTACAGATGGAAATTCGGCAAAAATGTGAAGCAGCTCTCGCCACCGTACACGAGATGGACGCCTTGCTAGATGCGGAGCAAGATGTCCACAAGTACGCCGCCGCACCAAGTACATGCGCTGCGAGGCATGAAGTCATCAACATCACTGACGACCGAAGTCCCCTCAGCCCCGGGCACAAAGCAATGCCGTGGCCACACAAGTTCAGTCTCGCGGACCTCCCGAGCTACGCAGGTGACACCCATCCAGCCGAGTTCACCCGTGTGTACGAGGCCGCCGTGTCTGCGGTAGGAGGAACTGAGGCCATTATGGCAAAGAGCCTCCTCCTCAAGCTCTCTAGGATAGCACGGTCTTGGTACCTCATACTTTTCACCAGCTCGGTATATTCCTGGGAGCAGCTCCGCCAGCTGCTACACTCGCGCTTCCAGGGAAATAAGACCAAGGTCGTGACAGCTGCGGACCTCTACGCGCTGGTCCAAGGACCGCGAGAGACCATTCAAGAATTTCACAAGCGCTTCACCAACGTGCAGTGTCAGATACGCAACATCACTGATGAAAGCATGTGCTCCGCCACGCGAAGGTCCATCTAGAACCCAGCCTTGTGTGCCAAGCTGGACTGAAGCCCGCCAACCACCATCCAAAAGTTGTACGACACCATGGAAAGGTATGCACTTCAAGAAGAAGGGAAACTCCAACTGCGGAACAAGGCACTAGCGGCTATCAGGCATTCGAAGACAGCTCATGATGAACCTTAGCCACGCCACTGCGGCGTGCACCAGGTGGACGGGTACGACGAACGGCCTCCCGCCCATCCTAGGTATGATGACAACTGCGACCAAGCTCGGGGCCGAGAACGCCACGAGGACCGCGACCTCACGCGTTGGGGCCTCCACGGAGGCGAGTGAAACCACCATCGTGGCGGAGGATGTAACAATCGAGGCTACCAGAGCCATCAATATAGCGGGAATCAACAACCAGGCAAGGAGATTTTATGAGTTGCACCAGTCATACAACCACTCCACCGCCGAGTGTGACGTGATCCGAGGGACGCGTGAGCAAGTTCGCCCAAGACCGACAAACGACGCTCATCCCCCAGCACAAACTACTGCCCAAGAGGGCCCCACCTCCAGCTGCCACCGCCACCACTTCTTCCCCATGGCATGGCTCCCGTACAAGCGATCAATCCGCACCGCGTCATAAATGCCATCATAGGAGGCAACGAGCATACCTTCCCGTCCAAGTGCCAAAGACGTGCGTATGCCCGCCACATAAGCCACATCGTGTCTTTTCTGCCTACCGAGCTCCCCGCTTGGGCGTCCACGCCCGTGACCTTCGGACCTGAAGATGCCATAGGGATCACCTTCCCACATCATGACGCACTCGTCATAACTACAATGATTTCAGATGTGAAAATACATCGCGTCTTTGTCGATGGCGGGAGCTCCACGGACATCATGTTCCCATCAGCCTTGAAAGAAATGGGCATACCATCATCATTCCTCCGGGCCCCTGGCAACCCCTTGCTGGGTTTTGGAGGTGAGCCGATCGCAGCCATGGGACGCATCGAGCTCCCTGTCACATTCTGCTCAGGTGGTTGCTTCTGCACCAAAAACATCACCTTTGACGTTGTTGACCTGCCATACCAGTACAACATCATCATGGGGCTGGTGTCCCTCAACAAGTTTGGCGCTATACGCCACCACGCATATCTGTGCATGAAGATCCCAGCAGCGCAAGGCGTCATCACGGTGCGTGGGGATCAAAACCTGTCCCAAAGGATCGATGAACGAGCACAAGCCGCCAACTGCTATGTCCACAACGTGCGACTAGAAGGGGACTTGATGGGGCCAGGGCTCACTCCCTGCCAGGCGAAGGACGATGGACCCCAAAGCCGAAGCTGGATGGGGAGACGCGTGCCGTACCCCTGCGTGACGATGCGCCAGATAAAACCACACTCCTCGGGGTAGATCTTACCCCGGAAGTGTCTGAGGAGGTCCTCAAGGTCCTTCGGGACAACGCCGACATCTTTGCCTGGGAACACGAGGATCTCCCGGGCGTCCCAGGGGAGATGATCGAGCACAAGTTGTACGTCCGCCCGAACGCTCGCCCCGTGAAGCAAAGGATGTGAAAGATGTGCGCGGAACGCTAGCAGGTGGCCCGCGAGCAGGTCAACGAGCTCCTTAAGGCCGGAGTCATCCGTGAAATCTTGCACCCCGATTGGCTAGCCAACCCTGTACTTGTGAAGAAAGCCAACGGCAAGTGGTGCATGTGCTCGACTACACCAGCCTCAACAAGGCATGTCCGAAGGACGAATTTCCGCTCCCACGCATCGACCAACGTGTCGACGCCACGTCCAGCTGCGAGCTCATGAGCTTTCTGGATGCATTCTCAGGGTACCACCAAGTCTGGATGGCCAAGGATAACGAGTAAAGAATAAGCTTCACCATGCCGTCCGGGACCTTCTGTTACATACGCATGGCGTTCGGCTTGAAGAACGCTAGAGCATCTTTTGTCCGTCTGGTGCAAAAGGCGCTTCTTGCCCAAGTGGGGCGCAATGTCAAGGCCTACGTGGATGACATAGTCATCAAGAGCACCATCGCATGCTCTCATGCGCGAGACTTGGAAGAAATATTCTGCAATCTCCGCGTGGCAGGGATGAAGCTCAACCTTGAGAAGTGTGTGTTCGGGGTGCAGGCCGGTAAGCTGCTAGGCTTCCTAGTGTCCAAGAGAGGAATCGAGGCCAACCCAACCAAGATCAAAGCCGTATTGGACATGCCTCCACTCCAGAAAATAAAGGAAGTGCAAAAACTCCCTGGGCACCTTGCCACGCTCGGAAGGTTTGTGTCCCGATCCTCCAAGAAGGGACTCGTATTCTTCAAAGCCCTTAGAGACTCGTCTAGTTTCGAGTGGGGTGCTGATAGCCAGCGAGCGTTCGATGAACTCAAAGCATACTTGACTTCACCTCCCCTGCTACAAAGCCCAACTCCAGGAGAGAGCCTGCTCCAATATTTGGCCGTGACGCCGGGGGCCGTGAGTGCGGTGCTGATTAAGGAAAAAGACTGTGTGCAGCACCCGGTTTATTACGTGTCTGAGTCACTTCAAGGCACGAGAGTGTGCTATACCGAGCTGGAGAAGCTCGCCTACGCACTCCTTATGGCGTTGGGGAAGCTTCCGCATTACTTCCAAGCACACTCCATGCAAATACCATCTTCGTACCCTATCGGCGAGATGCTTCGCAACAAGGAGGCCTCAGGGCGCATCGGGAAGTGGGCAACGGAGCTCGCATAATTCTCCATCGAGTTCCTCCCTCGCACGGCGATCTAGTCACAGATCCTCGCGAACTTCATGGCAGAATGGGTCACTTCTGAGCGCCCAACGCCCCCAGAGCACACCAAGCCGGTGTGGACCGTCTGCGTGGATGGCTCGTGGTGCGCCGAGGGCACAGGCGCAGGGGCAGTCCTTGAGTCGCCGGATGGAGCACACACTTCATTCGCCGCCCAACTGGAGTTCAAGACTACCAACAACATCACCGAGTACGAGGCTCTACTGCTCAGCTTGCGCAAACTACGCGCCGCGGGGGCCCGGTGAGTGTTGGTCAAGAGCGACTCCCAGCTTATTGCAAGACATGTCGACAAGAGCTATCAAGCGAAAGACCCGAAAATGATCAAGTACTTAGCCATGGCGTGGGCGATGGAGAAGCACTTTTCCGGCTTCACCGTTCGTCCCATCCCACGGGGCGAGAATGTGGAGGCGGACATGCTGGCCTGAGCGGCAAGTACTTCCATAGGCATGCCGCCAAGTGCCTTCTACGAGGTACTCGCGGCCCCTGTGACAAAAGGGCTACCAGAGGTGAACGTCATAACCCCGCAGTACTGGAGGATGCCCATCATGCGGTACCTTGTCGACGAGACCAAGCCTGAAGATCACGTCGAGGCTCGCCGGCTCAAGGCGTGTGCAAGGGGCTTTGTCATCCACCAAGGCTCTCTGTACAAGCGCGGCGTATGCGCACCATATCTCAAGTGTATCTCGAAGGAGGAAGGAGCCGAGTTAGTGCGCGACATACACGAGGGACTGTGCGGATCCCACCTCGCTCCACGCGCCCTAGTCTCCAAGGCCTTCTGTCAAGGCTTCTATTAGCCAACAGCGCTAGACGACGCACAAGATTTGGTGAAGCTAAGCCTGGCATGCCAATGGATGGGACGAAGCACAAGCCTTCCGGTGCACGATCTGCAGCCCATCCCACCCTCGTGGCCACTCGCGCGCTGGGGTGTCGACCTGGTTGGCCCATTTAGAACCACAAGCCATGGTGCCAAGTTCGTGGTCATAGCAGTCGACTATTTCTCCAAATGGGTAGAGGCGGAACTGCTCATTAAGATCACCTCCACCTCCGTGCAGAAGTTTATATGGAAAATATGATATGTCACTTCGGCGTCCCGCGCGAGATCACCGTCGACAACGGCACTCAATTTGATGCCGAGCCATTCCGCAAGTTCTGTGTCTCGCTTGGCATTAACCTCTGCTTCGCCTTTGTAGCCAACCCTCGAGCGAATGGTGCAGTGGAGCACGATAACGGCATCCTCTTTCATGGCTTGCGCACATGCCTCTTCGACCTCCCCAAAGGATGCTAGGCAGACGAGCTCCCCAACGTGCTGTGGTCGACTCGCACGGCTGCCAACAGAGCCACCAGCTTCACCCCGTTCAAACTACTCTTTGGCGACGAGGCCGTGTCACGCCCAGTTTTTCCCGAATTTGATTTCGAGCATATCATCGCATGTAGCTAGGGCATTTGCAGTAATCATGATCTCAATACACCGAAAACCCGCACACACGCACTCCAGTCAGATAAAACTCTAATACGGCAAATAGCATAAAATGACACACGCACCGTATTCATCGGAGCACCCGCAGTACCTCACCACCAATTAACCCTAAGTCGAGATGGATGACCTACCGAGAGTTCTGTATACTCTCCACCCATTGCCGCACCCGGAACCCTAATTCCATGGCTGATTTCCCCTCCCTCCTATTTAACCCTTTATTCCCTAGAAACCCTAATCGGGAAATCTACCACCCCTCGGCTTCTCCGAAAATTTTGAAATAAATTGTGGGACAACCTAACAAAGTACTTAACTCAGTTATGGCATAAAATAATAGGATCCAATTCAAAAATATTTATTTACGAAATTGATAAACCCTAGGATTAAAATCAGCTTTCAACTGCAACCCATCAAAATAAGTCTCCAAAAATTCTAATAATCTACCACGACGATCCTTACATCTCCATGAGCCCGAATATATGAAAACATGGGCATGCCTAGTTTAAAAATTTGGAATGGCCGCTATCGAACACCTAGGGCAAAAATCTACCGTTGCATCGAAACGTAATAGACCTCAGCTAAAAACCTACCGATAGACTCGTGGAGCTTCTTCTCAGTAGTACCGACAAGATTAAACCCACATGTTTCCTCTGGCTGCCATATCCAGTCATCTACAATAAGATTCCATGTCATGGCATGCACTGACATCCACAATTGCATAGTGCCCAAGGTATAGAACGGTGCCTAACCTTCCCAGTTGCTTGGACACGTTTTCTACAACACCAGTGACATGGATCGACAGCTCGGCCACGTCTCTTTTTCTCCCTTGGCATGCCATGCCATCCTCGTGCGTGCTCTGGCCGCGCTCCAAGTGTGCTCCAATGCCAGTCCGGCCTCTGTAACCGGGCAGCTCACCGTCTCCTCCACGCCACCAGCACCTCAGCTGTCCTTCTTCTCCCTGTAGCCACAGCTCAAGCTCTGACCTTGTCTCGTCGCCGGCCTTGTAGCTGAGCAGCGCCACCCATCCTCTCTGGCGAAGTCCCATCCCGAGCTCCAACAGCAGCCATGGCCAGCTCGCCGCGCCATCCGCCCTATAAAAGGAGAACCAGAGCAACTTTTCTTTTCCAACCAAGCCACATACCTTCCCTTCTCCTAGCTCGAGCTGCTACCGAGCCCCAGCTAGCTCCCATCCGACCTTGCTGCTCCATCCCTCCCGAACTAAGCCCAGTGCCATGGCGTGACCAAAGTCCCAGCAGCAAACCGAGCTATTTCCCCCAGCAAGCGCGCCACCTCTGCCAGGCCGGATCCCCCTCGCCCTTTCCTCTAGATCCCGCGCCGCACTAATTTCCGACAACCCTAACCACCAAACTGCTTCAACCACCGCCGTCGCCGCAACTCCCGTTCCTCTGTCCGAGCTGCCACCGAAGCGGTCGGGTTCGCATCCCAGTTCAAGCCAAGGCAGGTAGGTCTGCGGTTTTGGTACATGGGCCGAGCGGTCTCCTGGCCCATGACCGAGTAAGGTGACCGCGCCTTGCCCAGTTCTCGCATTCTCCTCTGGAAGGCGTAATCAGGCTGTGAGGAAGACGTAAACCTCTTTGAAAATCCAAATTTTCTTTAAACCTAAGCCGGTTCTGCACTAGTTCATTTGGTTTAAGACCAATCCGACTGGTTTTAACAACTCCAACTCCAGTTCCAGAATCCTTGAACTATTTACAAACTTCTGGTTCAAAGATATTTCAAGTATCTAATACATTTCAACCAATAACTGGAGAAGGTTAGGTTTAGAGCTTTTCTTTTATCTCTTTTAAAACCAACATATACATCGTATATACATCATCCTTCAGGGCAGCCAAATAATTCCTTCAACCAACATTTCGAGACACCAGTAGCTCAATAGGTAAGTGAATTGGAATAAAATATTAAAGAACATAAATTTCGTTTCTTTCAAAAGTCCTATCATTTTATGTGACGTGTATGCAGTATCTCATGTAGACATAAGTCTGAAAACCCCAGAGTTTCAACATCAAAACCCTAGTCATCAGAGAATACCATCGTTATCTGCATATCATCATTTTGAGTCATGCAAGACCTTGAGTTTTATTTGGAATTGCTCTTTTTGCTTCTTATTCGGTGTTCTTTCGGTGCGTAGTTGACGGAGCGACGTACGTGCGCCAGGAGGACCAGACATCACCCCCGTGTTCGGAGCAAGAGCAAGAACTGCCAGGCAAGCATCCCCACTTTGATCATATTGAAATCCCATATATGCGAAGTTATGAATATTTTGTTTACAAACACTGCATGCTATGTGTGTAATACCGATATTTTATGTAGAAATAGCTATACCCATTAGTTGCACGATACCTAGGTCTAAATACCCTCATTGTAACCCTAGGTATACTTATCGGTCGTTTCACGACCGTCGGATAATTAAGGCTATAGGTGTTAACCACGCTTAGCCCTGCTATAGTTACAAACCAAGTTTTGAAACAAGTTTTATTAAACCCGTTGGGATATGGGAAACAAAACCCTCGGGTAGCATGTGCTATCCGATGTGGCTTTTAAAGGAAAGGATTGTCAAAACCCATAAGAAAAGAGGAGATGTTTCGATTCGGGTAGGAATAATAAGAGATGTTCGGGGATGTAGAGCATCGAATGGAGCCATGTTCGTCCGGGACGACATGGGGTCGAAAAATGGAGTCCTACTCGAATCAGTTAAGGACCGAGCCTAAGTGCCGCTAAACCGGTTCCTCACCGTACGTCCACATGTCCTTTATGGGAAGGACTTGGCTTAGTACCTCGGCAAGTATTAGGGTTTGGACCCGTGGGAAGTAGGGAGTTTGTGCTAGGTGTTTAAAGTCCTAGAGATCCACCTACGCTGGGCGTTTGGGTGTTGATGCGACACAAAGGTGGGGAGTCCCACTTTTGGTCCGGGATGCAAAAGTTGGGTCAACCACCTAGCGGGTCCAACTCTGGTATGGAAGCGGGCGAAGGTCTCGTTGTAACCACCCTGCCAATACACTATTGTAGTGTATCCGTTAGCGCTCGGCAATAAGGGTGAGTTTACATCTTGTGGGTAAAGCCGTACAACCTCTGCAGAGTGTTAAAAACTATTCGAATAGCCGCGTCCTCGGTTATGGACATGAACTGGTAAGGCCACATACTGATTAGACTAAGTTTTGTTTGCGAAAGCATGAGAAAAGGGATTAAGGACGTGGGCATGACGTGTCCACAGAGGGCAATTTATGCTACAAGGTTGGTAGTAAGAAATTGCTGGAGGAGGCGCCAGTCGTGCTATCCGGGATAACACGGGCTAGGCGCGAACGAGACTCGCTGTACTACTCAGGGTAGTGCAAGCTGAGCATTAGATAAAGAAGCTGGACATACTGCCCGGGGTAGTATGGTCTGAGCTGTCTCGAGGATCGAAAGTAAAGAGGTAGCCGGGTCTACCTCAAGAAAATTCTTTTCGTTTTACATTAAACAGTTTTACTAAATTGCTTTTGAATCTACTATTCACGTATTTCAAATTAAGAACTTACTTTTCCGCACAACAACCAACTTAGGGTAGAGCTATTCCTTGTTATAATCCCCGCATGAAACATTTCCGAATACTCTTTCCTGTGGGGATAGCTTGCGAGTACATTCAATGTACTCACCTGGCTTGTTGATTTGGCCAGAAGAAGAAGAAGAATTTTGCTCTGACGAGGAGGATACCGACTTTGAGGGCTAGGGCGTTTCCCCAGTCAGTTGCCTGAGGGTTTGGCATATTGATGGGTCTATCTACGTATCTTTTATGTATTTCCGCTGCAAGACTTTGAATTCGGCCAATAGGCCATATTATGTTAAAGACTCTAAATGGCTTGTATTGTAAAGTATTCGGTAATGTATGACGATGTTATCAAGTTCTTGTGTGTGCTGGCTACTGATCCAGGGACCGGTACAGAAATCACAGAAGCGTTTCTGGCCTTAAAACCGGGGGCGCCTCAGGCCGTCACCCCCGAAGAAATCAAACTGGGCTCCTCTCACACTAAGACACCGTCCAAAGACGAGACCCGCCAAGCCTCCCTCGACGGCCTTGACGCACTAAGGCAGGATGCCACACTCAACATCAAACACTATCAAGCGTCAATGGCAAGGGTATACAACAAAGTTGTTCACCCGCGTCCCATCTAGGTGGGCAACCTCGTCCTGAAAAAGAAGGCAAACCCCGAAGCCGATGGGAAACTGAGCTCCAAGTGGGAAGGGCCATACGAGATCATCAGCTAGTCGTGCCCAACTTTATTTCGGTTGAAGACCCTCGTTGGTGAAGAGCTGAAGCACAGTTGGAACACTATCAACTTGAAGAAATACTACGTGTGAAGCCATCAAGGGCTCGAGAAGACCTCACCCATTTTGTAGGCCAGCCGCGGCCAGGACCGATGCATCGGTCCCAATATGTACTTATGCTTTTTAAATTTCTCCAAAGTGTTGCTGCGTCGGCCGTCGCTAGATTTCCCAAGGAATGTCGCCTCGTCATGACCTCCTCATGTTTTTGTAACAAATGCCAAAGTCATCTCGTGACATATATATATACGTATGTGGCCGCCATGACAGGTGTGCACGCCAAGTCTACTTACCGATATCGTGTGCCCGCCCGAAAAAGCTGGAACCTCTTCGTGTGCGCTGGGAAACCCCATCTCCTCCGCACGAGTCGAGCAAAAAAGCCTCCTCATGTTGGCCGGGAGGAACCATCTCCCCCGGGTGAGTCGAGCACATAAACCTCCTCGTGTGTGCTGGGAAGCCCCATCTCCCCCGCACAAGTCAAGCAAAAAAGCCTCCTCATGTTGGCTGGGAGGAACCATCTCCCCCGCGTGAGTCGAGCACCTAAACCTCCTCGTGTGTGCTGGGAAGCCCCGTCTCTCCTGCATGAGTCAAACATAAAGCCTCCTCACGTTGGCCGTGAAGAACCATCTCCCCCGCGTGAATCGAGCACTTGAACCTCCTCGTGTGCGCTGGGAAGCCCTATCTCCCCCGCACGAGTCGAGCAAAAAAGCCTCCTCACGTTGGCTAGGAGGAACCATCTCCCCCACGTGAGTCGAGCACCTAAACCTCCTCGTGTGCACTGGGAAGCCCCATCTCCCCCGCACGAGTCGAGCAAAAAGCCTCCTCACGTTGGCCAGGAAGAACCATCTCCCCTACGTGAATCGAGCACTTGAACCTCCTCGCGAGAGCCAGGATGCAACCAATGCCTTTCATGATCAAAAAGCCTCCTCACGACGGCTAGAAGAAACATCTCCCTACATGAGAAGAAAAATGCAAGGTCGGAAGACGACTACTCGCTCCCTCGCCAAAGTTTTTTTTTGATTGGGAGGTAAGGTACCAAGTACAATGCTCAACATCACAAGGGACTACGCCACCCAAGTACCCACAGGCAAGGTACCAAGTACCACACACAGGGGCCTCCACCGCCAAAACACCCATGCACCAGCCATGCAAGCATCATGGGAAGCAAGGTACCAAGTACCATGCCAAACGTTACCAGGGGCTCCGCCACCAAAGTACTCACTGGATCCCGGCCTCGCCCAAGGTGGTGTGGAATTTTCTCCTAGGCCACGACCCAAGCTTGAAGTCCTTGGCAAGCCCGTTCCGTGACCCCATGAACGTCACAAAAACCCATAGCTCGTCAGTCCGGTCAGCGCGCCGACCCTACCAGAATCGGTGCGCTGGCCTGGACGGGCACTGAATGACCGCCCGCACCGGCAAGGGACTACTGTTGGGGAAGGGGTCCCAGCGCTACCCGGTTTCGACACTTTTTCATATTTGGAGGAATCAATGAACCTCAAGACTCGTCAATGCCAAGTCCGTGATGATGCAAAGTTCGTGACGACGCCATGTCCGTGATAACGCCAAGTCCGTGGCGATGCCATGTTTGTGATGACGCCATGTTCGTGCTGACCCCAAGTTCGTGACGACGCCAGATCCGTAACGACACCAAGTCCATGACGACGCTGATTCCATGACGACGCCATGTCCATGACGACGCCATGTCCGTGATTACGCCATGTCCATGACAATGCCAACACCAAGTCCGTGCCCACGCCATGTGGCGTACCCAGTTTTAAGGCCGGATAAACCCCTGTGTTTTCTGTACTGGTCCCATGATCAGTAGGCAGTACACACAAGAAGCTTGATAACATTATCATACGATACCGAGTCTATTACACAAATATGCCATTATGGTCTTTATCGAACAACATAGCCGATTGGCTGAATAAAAGTCTGCAGTGAAAGATAGAAATATGTAGATAAGCCCATCAATATGCCTACCCGACAGGCAACTGACTGGGGTAATGCCCTAGCACTCGAAGTCCCTGTCGTCATCGTCGAAGTGGTAGTCCTCTTCGCCTGGCCACATCAACAAGCCAGGTGAGTATATTGAATGTACTCGCAAGCAAGTCCCACAGGATAGTAATACGGCTATATTTCATGTTGGTTTGATTCAAAGGAGGCTGCTCTATTCTAGGTCACATATTGTGCGGAAAAATAAATTTTCAATTAAATATAAGGATAGTAGATTCTAAGGCAGTTTTGAAATTGAAAGTAATTCCAATGATCGTATCATCGCATGAGGTAGTTTCCACTACCTCCTTTTCTTGTACAACCTGTTAGCTCCGCCTATCGCCATCTAAAGTTTGCGATACCTATCCGTACTACCCCTTGCAGTACGACTAGGCCCTTCTTTTGCAATTCCTTGCTACCCGCCTTGTAGCGTAAATTGCATTCTATTGACACATCATGCCCACGTCCTTAGTCCCTTTCCCAGGTTTGTGCAAACAAAACTCAGTCTAACCAATGTGTGGCCTTGCCAGTTCATGTCCATAACTGAGGACGCGGCTATTTGAATAGATTTTAACACTCTACAGAGGTTGTATGACTTTATCCACAAGATGTAAATCCCTCTTGTTGCCGAGCACTACGAATACACTTCACGAGATGTATCGGCAAGGCTATTATAGCGAGACCTTTCACCCATTTTCATACCAGAGCTGGACCCGCTAGATAAGATCTACCCAGTCTCCGCTTGTGCTCGGTGACTCCCGACCCACAACCCGAAGTGGACTTACCTTTGTGTCGAATGACTCCCTACGTAGTCACGCGGAGGTCCTCTAGGGATGCCAATCTACCTAGCATGCTCTTCCTACTGCCCACGGGTCCAGGCTCTAATACTTGACGGGATAATAAGCCAAGTCCTTCCTACAAAGGCCATGTGGACGTACGGGGTGAACCTGGTTTCGCGGCACTTAGGCTCGGTCCTTGGTTGATTCGAGCAAGACTCCATACTCAATCCCGACAACCATGCCACCACATGCTACATCAACATCCCCAAACTACCCTTAAAATTCTTACTCGAATTAAAATCATCTCCCCTTTTATTTTGGATTTTTGGTAAACATATTTTTTCAACATCCGCCCTGGGCGACTCACGTCACCTCAAGGATTTTATTTTCCCGAACCAAAAGTAATTCCCAACCTTGTAAAAAAAATTTGGAATTTTGTTCTAGCGCGGGAGTAGGCTTGGCTTACAGCCTATATGTCTAGTACCTCACTAGAACTACAATGTCCAACGTCTAATACTAGGGCTACAAAAGTATTTCAGGTCAGATCCTTGGCAATGCATCTATAGGTCATAACTACTCTTACTTAACATGGTATTGTTACAAACATAGCATGCAGGTTCGTAAGCAAAATACTTAAGTTTATCATATATAGGTTTCAACATGGTCAAGGTGAGAAATGCTTGCCTGTCAGTTCCTCATTCTGTTCGTGACACGGGGGTGATTCTGGATCCTCCTGGCGCATGTACCTCACTCCGTCAACTACACGTCAAGAGAGAGTCAAATAAACAACCAAGCCAGAGAAACCCAAATAAGATTTAAATGATATGACATAGTAAAAGAAGAGGATGCAGATACCATGAGGCATTAGGTGTTATGGAAATGATTGCATATATATATATATATGTATATACATATATATATATACATATATATATATACCCTAGCAAGGTAAAGGTTTCGAAGCACGTCATGATTTCTGTTAGCTTTACCTAGATGAATCAGAGTTTTAAAGTATCACTGAGCCTATCATGCTAGATTTATTTATTTATTTGAAGATTTTTAGGTAAAAGAATTGATTTGTCCGGGACTAATCTTGAGCAAGATCTATCAACATAGCATACGTATTTGAAATATTTTCAAAATTTAAATTCCAAACCTTTCAAAAATTATTAAAGTTACCATAATGGATAGTTTTGGAATTTATGAGATCATCAGATAAAGAATTTATTTGATTGGAGTTACAACAGAGAAGACATAGACTTCTGAGGTTTCTGCTAGTAGAGGAAACTGGGTGAGAGGAAAAATGCAGCTTGAGTAGGGGCGAAGGAGAGGATAAAGAACATGAGAGAGCTCGGGGCAACTTGCTTCAACTTGGAGCTTGGGAGAAGAAAGCAGGTAGAGCTCAGCCTTGGGAAAACATGTATTGAGGGGAGCTAATTTTTGTGGGGAAGAAGGGAGGCTAGTAGATGGAGAATAGATACAGAAAATGAGCTCAGGCTGGTTGAGAATTGGGAGGGAGAGGAGTTGCTTGGCTTAAGTAGAGGAGAAGGAGGCAGGGAAGTTAATTATCTTGCACGCGTTGTGAAGTTGCAGCAAGTTGGGCACCGCTCACTATTGAAGGGAACAAGGAAAGTTGGGCACCGCTCACTATTGGAGGTGAGGTTGCAGCAAAATTGGGCACCGCTCACTATTGGAGACTAGTAAACAGCACGAGCAGTGCCGTCAGGTACTTTAGATGGGTACTGTTCATGGGTACTGTTTATGACACTATTCGCCACAAATCCCTCCAATCTTAGCCGTTGGATTCATGTGATCCATGGCTCAGATTGCTTGCCAAATTTAGTTCAAACTTGGTACACTATATAATAATAGAGACTTGTATTTTTGGGTATCTGAGGTTCTGTCATATATGGGAGGCTGCACGATTTTTTTCTAGGAATTTTTGGAGAGTTATTTTGGGTAGGTGTAGTTCAAAGGCTTATTTATCCCTGGTTGGAAAAATAATGACAACTAGGAATTTTTATATTGTACCAAGCCATTTTATTTTATATCTGGGCTTTTATATCAGTGGGTCTCTCTGAGAATTTTTGTGGACTTTTCAAAGATGTATTTCTAGCACTTCCTATGCAAGGGTCAAATCTGGCTTTGATGGAAAAGAATTAATAACTAACATTTCTTGTACAGTACCACTGTGAAAACTGCTCATGGTTGGTTGAGGAATCTTACCAAGAATCTTCAGGAGTTGTTAGGGAATTTATGGTGGTAGAAATCCACACGTGATATGGATTTTGCATTTATTGGTGTAGCAAAATAGCTACCTAGCAAATAGTGGTTTCTAGGGTTTTATGTGGTCAAACGTCGATAAGGATGAAGAGGGGGGAGGCTTGACTACTGCTATAGCAGGAGAGCACTGTAGGCTGCTGTGCTTAAAGAAGGAACATGATCAAAGAAAGAAGACAAGAGAATGGATCCGCAGAGAAAAGACAGAGACAATAGTGCGTAAACTGTGATCACCTTGATTGAATTTTCGTAGTCAAAATTTGAGTAGAAGATAAGATATTTCACTAAAAAATAGGTTGTACATAAGGATAGGAGGTCCCCCAAAAATTATGAAATTTTTTGGGTGTCTAAATTAGTGAAATTTGAGCCAAATTCAAAATAGGCTTAAGTGAAATTTTAAATTTTTTTTGAAATTTTTGAAAAGAGAAAGAAAGATTTTCCTAGGTGATTTTTCGGAAGCCTCAAACTTAGGGTTTTGCTAATTTTTCAAAAACAGTTCAAGACGGTACTTGAATTATTTTAATAGTTTTGAATTGAAGGTCCTCATATTTTTTTTGCATATTTGGTCTAGTATAGTTACAATTAATCTTGAGAAATTTATTGGGATTTTTATGAATATTATTTTATGTGGGGCGCCATGCATGATTTAGATTTGGTCTGCTTAATGCAATGCCATGCTTTGTAGGGTTTGAAAAACCGGAGTGTGACACGCCAAGTCCGTGACGACACCAAGTCCTTGACGACGCCAAGTCCGTGACGACGTCAAGTCCATGCCAACGCCATGTCCGTGACGATGTCAAGTCCGTGACGGCACCAAGTCTGTGACGACACCACGAGCCATGTCTGTGACGACGCCAAATCCATGAAGATACCAAGTCTGTGATGACGCTAAGTCCATGAGGACGCCAAGTCCGTGACGATGGCAAGTTCATGACGGCGGGAAGTTCGTGACGACCGGAAGCTCGAGGCGACGGGAAGATCATCGCCACGGGGGGATGCATGACGAGCGGGGCCCGTGGGATATTCCCAGAATATTCCTGGAGGAAAAGACCGGTTCGTCCTCGAGGGCACTAGTACATCTAAGGGCAAGATTGTAAATAGCCTGAGGGTATTTTTGTGATCTCCTCCACCCCTCTATTTTTCCTATAAATAGAGGGGCACCCCTTCCATTCAAAGGGGCTCCCAAAATCTGAAATAAAAGTTCACTTGCTCCTCCTCTCCTCTAGTTCGTGGCTCGCAGCGGGTTCGAGTGTCTTCACGTCGTGCAACCCGCGTGTGCGACTCCCGTGCGCGGCCGCGGTGTCTTCGTGACGTAGTTTTCTGGGCAACCCTCGTAGGTCCGTGAAGCCGTGCGGGGGTGCCACAAGTTCACTGTTTAGCCTCATTACTACGACAGCAGGAGAAGTGCTGACCACTGCCCGCTCCTTGCCAATGACCAAGGACCACACCGACCTCGACACTTTCGCTTCGAGAACTTTTGGATAAACATGCCAGGTTTCCAGCAGGTGGTCCAGGATGCCTGGCACAAAGACTCAAACCACTCAGAGCCATGCTAAATCCTCTACCACAAATTGAATAATGTCGGCAACAAATTAAGAAACTAGAGTAGGAGCATTTTCTCAAATACCAAAATACAGCTTCACATGGCCCTAGAGATGATCCTACGCCTTGACATTGCAATGGAGCATCGGCAACTCTCCCCTGAAGAAAGAGACATCTGTACTAGATTAAAGAGGAGGGTAATTGGTCTGGCAATCTTAGAGCGCTCTAGGAAAAAGCAATGTGCAAGAATTAAAAACCTAAAAGAAGGTGATGCCAACACAAAGTTTTTTCATATGAAGGTAAATACGCGGAGAAGGAAAAACTTCATCCATAGACTTAGCCACAACAACCGGTGGGTCACAGAGCATGAGGACAAAGAGAACATTTGAAAGGACCTCAGATGCCGACTAGAGGGAGGGTGAATAGGAGGCAAACAAAAATTACTTCTTTTAACTAGATTGTTTAGATTAAGCCTTATGCAGAAGCAAGGATTAGCTAGCTGTGTGACAAGTGAGTGACACAGGTAAGTTGCGATATGTTAATTAGCATGCAGCTGTCACACAGGTGCCTAGCACAGGTGGGCTAATGACTTAGCCAAATGATAAGCAATCAAGTGTCTGTGTAACAGGTAGCTGACACAGGTGTGAGATATGATCTATACCAACTGTGAAATAGCTAACAAGACACAGGTGTAAAGGTGATCTAAGCAGATAAACAGAATATCTATATGAGCATACAAGCAAACAGATATAGCAAGAAGCAAGAAGTAAAACAACAAGTACTCAGGAGACAGAGTGTTTTTCACCGAAGTTTCCACTCTTTGCAGAGTGGTACGTCTCCGTTGGAGAGGCTACTCTGAAGAGGTCACCAGCACTGAATCGTGCTTGTTCTCCGAGTACCTGATCTCAGGCCTCTTCTCTTGCTTGTGGAAGTCTTTTGCTTGCAGCAGGTAGACTTCAATCACCCTCACAAACTACTGGTCCAGCCCACACAAGATTGGGTGGTACCAGTAACTCCTACGCTCGTCTAGGAGTAGACACTCCAAGAGTAATAGATTCAGTAGTAACAACTCTTGGAGGAACCAATGCTCTTTGCTCAAGAACTCTAACCCTTGCCCGAACTGACACTTAGGAAACTTGGCTTTCGTTCGGTGGAAAGAGGCTTTGCAATAGTCGAATGTGATTTACTGATTGGCTCATTGGTTGAGGTCGAAGACCTCCCCTGGTACCCCATATATAGGGTTCACAGGCACTTGACCGTTACACTGTTGCCACGTAGGATTAAGTGAATCACCGGTATCAGCCACCGGTGACACAGCTAATCACTCCGCCCAACTATAATCGGCTCAAGCAGATCAATACCTGTGTCACCGGCGGCACACACAGATAAACCCTAAACTGACGTAGCCGCACTGCTCAGCCCGGTCTTGGCACATGACATGCCCTCAGCACACACACTCTCTGAAACCTATAAGGAGAGAACCTCCGACAGCCCTCCGACTTAGCAGGCAAGCTATCGCAGCGCAGGTTCCTTAGTGTTTACAAGCTCTCCCCTGGTACAGAGATGTACCTGAGTCATAGAGCGTTAGACCACCTGTGACACAGCTGTGTCACACCGGTGACTCTAACCCCTAGGGTTTTCTACTGCTAGCACTGCAGAGTGCCAGCTCCAACCAGTTTCATACTTATGCAAAACTGCTGACACAGGGCCACTAACCTCAAAGCATTAGTGCCACTGTCCAACATCCTGAGCATTGAGCAACTAGAACCTCCACAGATCATCACTGCTTCATCCCTCTTGATAGTACGGGCTTTTCCTATGGACTCAAAGAAACTAGCAAATCTAGGCTTTACCTGCCCACCAACTGTAGTCACGGCCCTTGACGCATCAAGCCACCATCACCTTGCTTGCAAACTCCTTGCACAGCACCGGCTTCTTCACAGCTGTGGCACAGCTGCCTAGCACAGCCATTCCTTAGTCCTGGAAACCACCCTTGTACCCTTTTTGGTGGTCATCCTTTCCTTGATGACCCTTCTTCCTGGAACCTACAAACCTGCTTACACTCACTGTAAACGTTAGATTCAGTTTGAGTTGCCATTAACCATCAAAATCAACTTGGGGCCTAGATGCTCTTTCAATCTCCCCCTTTTTGGTGGTTAGTGGCAACCCATTCAACAAATTCGCATATCAATTTGAATAGAAGGTATATGTGCAGGTTGTAGAGAATACACTCCCCCTGAAGCTGTGCACAAGAGATTTGTTTTTAACTTGCCAATGCACAGATTATGATTTTTGGATATGGGCAGCATTTTCTTACAACTTACACTCTTATCAGTTCAGAACAATAAGTGTATCAGAGAATAATGAGCTGAACTGAAATATTTTTCTCTTGATGCATTTGCAAGGACCAGAGCATATGAAAATGTGTCAGAGCATCTGAATATATATCTTAGAGCATATGAGAATATTAGAGAGCAGATTCACTATGGATATATGTATCAGAGCCAAACAAATTACTGGTCATATGTATCAGAGTGCCAATGGGCATATATATCAGAGCGAGAGCTCTAACATGAATATGTGAATCAGAGCATATGTTTAATATGAATATGTGAATCAGAGCATAAGTCAATGAGCATAGGCTAGACATGAATCAGAGCCTAGGATTAATCATGAGTATATGAATCAGAGCAAGCAGACTAATCAGAGCAAAAACAGTCTAGACATATGCATCAGAGCATTGGACATATGCATCAGAGCAACACACTTGGCACACTGAAATATTTCAGCATCAGAGTAAAATGAGCAAGATAAGACTCAGTATTAATTGTAATCAAGGCAGAAGAATCAGAAATAGAACAAGCCTTGAGTACACCAGAAAATAATTTTCTTTCTCCCCCTTCCTCTATTCTCTCCCCCTTTGTACAAATCTCTCCCCCTTTGTTCTCTCCCCCTATGTATGAATCTCTCCCCCTTTGACACTAAAACACCAGAAAGGGGTGAGGAAGAGACACATTCAGAGCTTTGACTTCAACAGCTGGGAGAACTTCTGACATCTGAGCCTGCAACTGATCAACCTTTGATTGCAGACTGGAGACTTCTGATCTGAGCTGAATGTTCTCTCGGCGCAGAGCTGCAAACTGTGTTGGCATCACTTTGTTCTGATAAGCTCTGGCTGCTGCTTGAGACATCAGAGAGGAGGACAGAGTGCCATCTTCAGCCACCTGTGTCACAGATACTAACTCAGCTGGGTCAGCTGTGGGAGTATCAGCGGTGACACCGACGGGGACTTGGACTTGAGGCACAGGCACGGAGGGAGCAGGCACTTGAGGAGCTGTTGGAGCAGCTGTGTCACCGGGAGCTGACACAGCTGGTTCAGGGGATTCGCCAAACAAAGCTGGAACAGCAACCTCATCAGGATGGTCATCAGCCTGAGGCCTGAGCTGGGTCTTGATGGTCTTTACTGTCATGTCAAAGTTGGAATCCAGAAGACCTGTTCTCTGAAGGATCATGTACATGATGTACGATCCATACCTCAGCTTAGCTTTCTTGTCCTTCTGTACACATCTATCTCATGGAATATATATCTGGCCACATCAAAATGAATGTTCTTTGCTATGTGCACCAGCACCTGCCATACTGAATTGTATACTGCATCTGTATTTCCTCCTTTTGGGCTGGAGGGTGACATGAAGGATCTTGACTAGATGCTTTGCTGTGATTGTGATCCCCTTGAAGTACACATGATCTGAAGGAGCATTGGCAGGGAATGTAAAATTCCTTGGATAGAATCTTCTTCTGTCAGCATTGGAGACAGGCTCTAGCTTGAACAAATTTGGCATACCAGGCTCTATTGGTGCATGAAACAAGCTGTTGAATTCTGGAGCTGTGATTGAGAGCAGCTGGCCTCTTGTCTTCCATAGCATGACATCTTGATTTTCTTGATCTACCCAGACAGTGGCATAGAATTCCTTAATGATTTCTGGGTCATAATCTTGTTGAAGATTGCATATGAACTCCAGACCTGAGGCTTGGATGAGAGATTGAAGACTCCTCAGTCTGGGATCAGTTAGAGCAGACCAGTCTATGGCCTTGCAATCTACAAATCCCTTGGAAGCAAGGATTTCATGGTAGACACCCCTTTGAAGATTAGTGTGAAATCTGGGGTCTGAGCAAGATGCATCCTGAAACTCCTTGTCTTCATTGAAATATGGGCAAGCTGACCTCATTCTTATGAAAGCACTTGTGCTCATGGAGGCAACTTTGCTTCTTGATTTCTGGGGATCACTTTTGGGTAGCTTCTTGGCCACAGCTCGGGAGATGAACTGCATTTGATTCGCCTCAGTCCTCAAGCATGAGAGAAGATGTAATAATACTTAGTTTCCAGATCTTCTTCTCCAACTGAGAGACTGGGTGAGCTATCTGCTTGTTCAGCCTCTTCTTCCTCTTCCTCTTCTTCGTAGCTGATTCTGCACTTGGAGATGATCTCTCGGCTTGGTAATCTTCATCTGAATCAGCTCTAGCTCCTCTCGGCCTTGGAGGGGTAACAGACACACCTCTGCCATCATCTGATGAGCTCTCAGAGCTTTCTTCTTGCTCAGCTGACTTACTTGCCTGTGCCACAGGTGATGACACAGGTGCTTGAACTGAAGGGGCTGGGTCAGCTGGCGGTGGCACAGGTGATTTAGACAGGTGAGGCTCTTGGGCCTGAGCTTCTTCTGCCTGTGACACAGCTGGTTGAGACAGCTGTGGACTTGTTGGTTTGGCAGCTTCCAAAGGCGTCACAGATCCAGCCTTTGGTGATGGGGGCACATGGGCCTCTTTGGTTGTCTGTTCTTCGGCCTCAGACACTAGAAATTGGGATGGAGACATCTGTTTCTGGACATCCAGGGAGGAAATGGATTCTACACTTGTAGAACTTTGAGATTTTCTGCTTCTCCTCTGGTATGTCTGCAGACTTGACTTAGCTGGGCTAGCCACCGGTGACACCGGTGGTGGCATCTCCTTCTTCAATTCTTGAATGGCAGACGTCTGTTGTTCAAATTGAACTTTTAAGGATGGCTTGGAGCTCTGAGTCGTTCTGAAATAATTTCAACATCTGCATCTGGCTGCCTCTTGGCTTGAGGTTCATCACTGATCACAACAGTTTCTGATCTTTTCCTTTTGGGAGCTTGAGTAGGAGCAGTAGCAGGAGGTGATGTAGGCTTGGAAACCTTTGGAAGCATAGCCTTTTTAAGCTTGAGCTCAGCTCTCAAAGCGGTTTTCTCAGGACCATTTGGCATGTCTCTGAGCCTTCCGAGAATATCATTTATCTCCATCATAAGAAGATCATCTGCAGCTATGGGAGGAATCCTTGATTCTGAACTGGCAATAGGAGGAGCTGCTCTTTGAGATTTGAACTCAGGAGACAGCAGACCTCGCTTGAGTTTGATTTCAGCTTGAATGGAAGTCCTCTCAAGGCCTTTTGGCAGAGTGTTAGCCTTCTTGGTTAACTCACTGATTTCAAGGATGAGATGCCTATCTCTAGCATCAGTATGCTGAAGTTCCAGAGGTTTGTGAGACCCTTCTGCCAAGCATTTTGTTGAAAGTTGATCCTGCTTCTCAAGAATCTTCTTTCGCAACTCAGCTTCTTCTGAATAAGATTGGCCTGACTGCATCTGCTTGTGCAAATCTGCAATTTCCCTCAGGATAGCCTTATCTGCTTCTGATGGTTCTGGAATTGCCATAGATACAGGCCTTGACAACTCTGAAAGCTCAAAGCTTTTGGCTGTGTATATGGTGGATAGCTGCTTCTTTACTGTTTCATCAGTTGTTTCTCTCATCTGAGCTGCCAGCCTATCCAACTCCTCCAGAATCAGCTTATCATGCTCGAGATCTTCTTGAGATATTTGGGATTCTGGAACAGGTTCTCTGATGGTGAGTGTGCCTCTTGGCAGCACCACATTTGCAATGGAAGGCTTTGACCCTCTTTTAGCTGGTTGCTTCTGCTTCTTAGCTGCTTCCTTTCCCAAGGATGTGTGCTCAACAGCAACTGAGGATCTTGTCCTCTTGGGTGGAGCATGCTGAGCTGAACTGGATTTACCAGCTTGAGAAGCTGATTTCTTTGCAACTGCTTTCCTCTGCCTGTAAGCCCTTTGGCTTGCCTTTCTTCTTTCAGCAACCTCTGCTTTCTGTCTCAGCCTCTCTCTTTCCTGATCTGAATCTGAAATTGTAATCTCAAAGCTAGATGCTTCTGGGTCAGACCACTGCATCCCACTGTCAGCTTTCTCAGATCCTGAAGACATCTGTAGAAACCAGATAGATAAGACAGAATATAGGTAAGAGGTGTTCCTGAGATGCAAAAGGTAGTAGCTGTGTGAGACACCTGTGTGAGAATGGGGAGACACAGGTGAGGGACTTGGTAACAAACCGAGGTCTCAGCCTATTGAATAGACTTGCCTGTGTGACAGGTGAGACCCTAGCGGTGACACAGCTACGTGCGGAGGCGGACGGCAGATTTTAGAAATCTAGAGATTTACTGGTTTTCGGTGGTTAATTTCGAGCAATATAGGTTCTGAAAGATTATCAGGAGCTAAACCAACCCTAACAACTAACAATGCGCTAATGGATTAGGCTTTAGAGCAAAAACATAAGCCCTAAGAAAGAACAGGTGCAAAGTAGGGCTGGCGGAAGCTTACTTTGAGCAAAGATTGATAATGCGCGGATGAATTGATGCTGGAGCTCTTCAGAAAGCTTTCTCCGATGCTTCGAAAGATTTCGAGGGGCGGAAACGACGATTTCGTCGAGAATTTGGAGTTTTGGCGCACGGCGGAAGTTTGGGGTTTTAACGTAGAACGTGGGTTCTGTGGAAAACGTATCGACCCCTTATATAGGCCGAAGGGGTATAAGGTGGCTGTGTCACAGCTGACAGAGGAACCTGTGACACAGGTGAGTAGACAAAATACCCTAGGGCCTACGGAAATCAAAAGCATTCACCTGAGACACAGATGGATAGCTCAGGTGACAAGTATTTCATTCATAGAACACCAAGACAGAGAGAATTTGATAAGAGAGCAAGCATATGGGCACTATCAGGAGATCCTTATGCAATCTTCCCAATGTCAGTTTGCCAGAAAATCAATCAAGCAAAACTAAAACTGACATGAGTCGATTTTGAAAATAGGTACACAATAATGTGCACACACAGCTGAAAGAAATCTCTACTCTATGCATAAAACACATACACCTGTGACACAGGTGATCAACACAGATGAGCATGTAAGGCATATAAATGGCAGAACATATGAGCTAGACACCAAGCCAATCCTTTTTATTGAAGATTAGAGACATCAATGATATTCAATTCACTCCTCAGAGCACAGAACCTAGTCTCATCTAAGGGCTTGGTGAAAATATCAGCTAATTGTTTTTCAGTCCTTACATGGCACAGCTGTATATCTCCCTTCTCAACATGATCTCTCAGGAAGTGGTGCCTCACTTCAATGTGTTTGGATCTTTGGTGGTGTACTGGGTTGTTGGCTAACTTAATTGCACTTTCATTATCACAGAAGAGGGGTACTTGATTAAAAGATACGTTGAAATCTTTCAAGGTCTGCCTCATCCATAATAACTGAGCACAACAACTACCAGCAGCTATATACTCAGCTTCTGCAGTGGAAAGGGCTACTGAGTTTTGTTTCTTGGATGACCAGGACACTAAGGAATGCCCTAGAAATTGACAAGTACCAGAGGTGCTTTTTCGGTCAACCTTACACCCTGCATAGTCACTATCAGAATAGCCAACTAGCTCAAAATTTGCACCTTTAGGATACCATAAACCAAAGCCTGAGGTTTGAATCAAGTATCTCAGTATCCTTCTTACTGCAACTCTGTGACAGTCCTTAGGATTAGCTTGAAATCTAGCACACATGCATACACTCAACATAATGTCTGGCCTAGATGCACATAAGTAAAGCAGGGATCCTATCATGGATCTAAACTCTTTCTGATCAGCAGACTTACCTTCGATGTTTAGGTCCAGATGACCATTTGTTTGCATGGGAGTATGAATAGACTTTGCATCCTTCATGCCAAACTTGGTGATGATGTCTTTGGTGAACTTTTCTTGTGAAACGAATGTACCTTCCTTGAGTTGTTTGATCTGAAGTCCTAGGAAGTACTTGAGTTCTCCATCCAAAGACATCTCAAACCTTTTGGTCATCATCTGGCTAAACTCATCACTCATGGAGCGGTTAGTACTGCCAAATATTATGTCATCGACATATATTTGGCACACAAATAAATCCTTTCCATTTTTCTTAGTGAATAGAGTTGTGTCTACTAAGCCCATTTTAAATCCATTCTTGATCAGAAATTCTTTCAATGTATCATACCATGCTCTAGGTGCTTGTTTTAAGCCATAGAGTGCTTTGTGTAGTTTATAGACATGGTGTGGTTTCTTATCATCTTCAAAACCAGGTGGCTGTTCAACATAAACAAGTTCAGAGAGTTTACCATTCAGGAAAGCAGACTTCACATCCATCTGATAAAGCTTGATGTTATGATGAACAGCATAAGCAAGGAGGATCCTGATGGCTTCAAGTCTTGCTACTGGAGCAAAGGTTTCTCCAAAGTCCAGACCCTCCACTTGTGTAAACCCTTGAGCCACAAGTCTGGCTTTGTTCCTTACCACTTGTCCATTTGTATCTTGCTTGTTCCTGAAGACCCATTTTGTTCCAATCACATTATGATCATTGGGTCTTTCTACCAGGGACCACACTTGATTTCTCTCAAACTGATTCAACTCTTCATGCATAGCATTTATCCAATCAGCATCCATGAGAGCTTCCTTTATGTTCCTGGGTTCAACACTGGAAACAAAAGAGTAATGTTCACAGAAATTAGCAATTCGAGAACGAGTAGTCACTCCCCTATTAATGGCACCGATGATGTTGTCTACAGGGTGATCCTTCTGCAGCCTGCTGATCACAAGGGGTTCGGGGTCAACCACCGGTGTCACAGCTGATGGTGTTGCCTGTGACACAGCTGGTTCTTCCTGCGACACAGCTGGCTGAGACAGGTACTCTGCATCCAAGAGATCATTGGCTGGGTTGTACTCGAGCTCGATGTCTTCATCTCCAGTGTCTTCATTCAGTGATGGAGAAAGTGGTTCTTGATCACTTGGTGAGACAGGTTCTTCCTTGACAGTAGGTCTGATCTCACCAGTTGACTTCTTTTGAATGTCCACATTCCCTACATCATTAGCAACTTGCTCTCCTTGGGAGCCATAAGACTCATCAAAGTTCACATCTATAGATTCTTCAACAACCTTTGTGAGAGTGTTGAATACTCTATAGGCATGAGAGTTAGTAGCATAGCCAAGGAATATACCAACATCAGATTTAGCTTCAAACTTAGTAAGGCGTTTGCCCTTCCTAAGGATGTAGCACTTACAACCGAATACTCTGAAGTATGAGACATTTGGCTTTGTGTTGGTGAGCAGCTCGTATGGAGTCTTCTTGAGTAGTGGATGTAGATATATCCTGTTGATGGAGTGGCAGGCAGTGTTGACAGCTTCAGCCCTAAAATCTTGGTGAAGTCTTGTACTCATCTAGCAGTGTCCTTGCCATCTCTATCAGGGTTCTGTTCTTCCTTTCCACTACTCCATTTTGCTGTGGAGCATATGGACTTGATAGCTCATGCTTGATTCCATGCTTGTCCAGAAATGCTTCCACCTTTGAGTTTTTGAACTCAGTCCCATTGTCACTCCTGACCTTGACAAGGTTTACTTTCCACTCATTTTGTACTCTGACAATGAGGTGCTTGAATTTCTTGTAAACCTGTGTCTTCTCCTTCAAAAAGAACACCCAAGTATAGCGAGAAAAATCATCTACAATGACAAATCCATACTTGTTACCTCCTAAAGCTCTCATATGTAGTGGGACCGAAGAGGTCAATGTGTATGAGCTCAAAAGGTGCGGTGGTGGTCATGACATTCTTGGGACGATGGGCAGCTCCAACTTGTTTGCCGGCTTGACATGAGCTGCAGGGCTTGTCCTTCTCAAACTTCACCTTTTCCAGGCCTATGACATAGTCATGTTTGCTCAGTTTGTTGAGAAGCTTCATCCTTGCATGACCTAGCCGCCTGTGCCACAGCCAGCCAACACTGGTCTTGGCCATTAGACACCATGGAGCTGCTGTAGGCTGTTCTTTGAAGTTTACTGTGTATAGCTTTTCCAGACCTGCATCCTCTGAACACTTGAGAATCATCAGATAGTTTGGAAGCTATAACCTCATCAGGATAGAACATGACTTTCATACCTGTGTCACACAGCTGTGACACAGACATAAGGCTATAGCCTATCTGATCTACAAGCATTACATTAGATAAAGAGTGATGTTCAGATATGGCAACTTTACCAATGTCATTTACCTTTCCCTTGGAGTTATCTGCATAGATCACATGTTTACTTGGAAGATTTTCATGTGTGATCTCTACAAACTCCTCTCTGCCTCCAGTCATATGTTGTGTACATCCACTGTCCACAACCCATTCAGTCCCACTGGAGACAGTATCCTGCAAGATTAGTTATGGGGTTTAGGGACCCAAACTCGTTTGGTTCCCTTTGCAATTTTACCATATGCAGAAACAGCAGTTAAAGAGTTAGAAGATCTGTTCTTATAGTTGATAGCCTGAGCAACAGATGATATGACATGAATTCTTTTAGGCTTGCTATCACCTGCAACCTTAGACAGAGAGGTTAGTTGGCTGTGTGAGCTATCGGTGGCACTGGTGTTTGTACAGCTGTGTAAGACTCCGGTGACACAGGTAACTGTTACCTTTGGAACCCAGATCGCAGGCAACCACTTTGTCAAGTGCCTGCGACCAACATACTTAGCCACAACCTTCCCTTTTCTGTTCATCTGCAGTACATAGGATGGATTGGATGGAATGTTTACTGCATTCCCATTACCCTTCTTATGACTAACAAACTTGTTGTCATATGTACTCGTCTGCCTCACAAATTTTTCTGCAAGATTAAAGTTAGTAGCAGTAGGCAGTTTATCTTTTGAGCAGAAGGAATGTAACCCAAGCCTTTTCGGCCATCATTCTTTCTGAGCATCTCAGCTTTTGATTAGCTGATAATTTTGCATGCCAATATTGATAGTGCATAGGCCTTTCCTCATTAGCCTTTTTAGCTCTTCAAGCTCATCTTTGAGCTTGTTGTGCTCATCTGCATCCACAAGGTTAGTAGTAGTAGAGGTTGATGCCTCTTTTGAATCATCAGTGACTCCACCTGTGGATGTTAGAACATTTATACGGCTAGCACAGTTCAAGCATGATTCAATAACAGTAGGAGCAGTCAAGGGAGCATCAGTGCATATAGTAGAAGAAAATATCAGTGCACAAAGAATGTTTTTTCCTTAAGCTCCTCATGCTCCTTTATCAGAAGCTCATGAGCTGCCTTGAGCTTTTCATGAGCTATTTCCAGGTTTTCCTGGTCAAGCCTAAGGTTTTCCCTGTCATCGGTAACCTCATCATAAGATTCACTCAGCTCCCTGAGTTTATCCCTTAAGGATATGTTCTCCTTCCTCTCCTTGCCATAGGCCTTATCTGTTCTTTCAAGGATGCCCATTAGTTCAACATAATCAGGGAAAGTCATCCTCAGTAAGTAACTTAAAACCTTTGGCCATGAGACACAAAGGGGCAGAAGTGGATGGAAGATAGTCAGCTTCAGCACTTGACTCGGAGCTATGTGACCTGGCTGTGTCACAGCTGGGTATGTCAGCCATGCTGATGGCAATCCCAGCAACTTGATCTTCTTCTTCAGACTTCTTTTCTGAGCCTGAATCCTCAGACACCCAAGCCTGTCCAACATAAGCTCTGGCAGTGGCCTTGTTCTTAGAGTAGGTTGGATGCTTGCTGTTGAAGGTCTTCTTCTTCCCATGGAAGTCCTTCTTCTTTCTGTACTGGCTATTGTCCTTTCTCTTGGTTGGACAATCAGCAGCAAAGTGGCCTTCCTTGCCACATTCGAAGCACTTGTTATCTTTTGACAGCTTCTTCCCTCTGAATCTGTCACCTGATCCAAGTTACTTCTTCTTCTTGTAAAACTTTCTGAAGTTTCTTGTGAGGAGGATGAGTTCACTCTCTTCTCTACTGGACATCTCCTCATCAAGATCTTCACTGCTATCACTCTCAATCTATGATGTTCAAGCAGTAGTCTTCAAAGCAATATTTTTCTTGATAGCTAGAGAGGAGCTTTGCTTGCTTTCTTGCTTAAGCTCCATCTCATGCGCTAGAATCCTTCCTAACACTTATGTGGGCTTCATTTGCTCAAACCCATCTTTTTTCTTCAGCATGAGAACAAATGTTATGTAGGCTTTTGGAAGCACTGGCAAGAACTTCTTGATCACGTCTTCATCTTCCACTCGGTTGGAGCCTAGGGCCTTTAGCTGGTTTGTGATAATGGTGAGTCTTGAAAACAGAGAATTGATGTCTTCACCATGCTCGAGCTCAAACCTCTCTAGCTTTGATTCCAGAAGGCTCCTCTTTGACTTCTTTCAGAGTGTCACTGCCTTCATAGATCTGCTCCAAGGTATCTTCAGATATCCTTAGCAGATTTCATGGTACTGACTCTGTTGAAGTCGTGCTCCTGTAAGCCCATGAAGATGGCAGTGGCTGCCCTAGCATTGTTCTGAATATTCCTCTTGTCAACGATGCTAGGTGTTCTGGGATTCTCCAAGTTGTAACCTATATAAACAACATCCCACACATCTGGATCGATAGCGATAAGATGCATTTGCATCTTTCTCTTTCAGAAAGCATAGTTAGTCCCATTAAAGACAGGTATTTTACCCTCATAGCCCGACATCCTTTAACTCTGGTTGTTAGGCCAAATCAAAGAGTAACCTGCTCTGATACCAATTGAAAGGACCTCAGATACCGACTAGAGGGGGTGAATAGGAGGCTAACAAAAATTACTTCTTATAACTAGATTGTTTAGATTAAGCCGTATGCAGAAGCAAGGATTAGCTAGCTGTGTGACAGGTGAGTGACATAGGTAAGTTGCGATGTGTAAATTAGCATGCACTGTCACACAGGTGCCTAGCACAGGTGGGCTAATGACTTAGCCAAATGATAAGCAATCAAAGTGTCTGTGTAACAGGTAGCTGACACAGGTGTGAGATATGATCTATACCAACTGTGAGACAGCTAACAAGACACAGGTGTAAAGGTGATCTAAGCAGATAAACAGAATATCTATATGAGCATACAAACAAACAGATATAGCAAGAAGCAAGAAGTAAAACAACAAGTACTCAGGAGATAGAGTGTTTTTCACCGAAGTTCCCAACTCTTTGCAGAGTGGTACGTCTCCGTTGGAGAGGCTACTCCGAAGAGGTCGCCAGCACTGAATCGTGCTTGTTCTCCGAGTACCTGATCTCAGGCCTTTTCTCTTGCTTGTGGAAGTCCTTTTGCTTGCAGCAGGTAGACTTCAATCACCCTCACAGACTACTGGTCCAGCCCACACAAGCTTGGGTGGTACCAGCAACTCCTATGCCCGTCTAGGAGTAGACACTCCAAGAGTAATAGATTCAGCAGTAACAACTCTTGGAGGAACCAATGCTCTTTGCTCAAGAACTCTAACCCTTGCCGAACTGACACTTAGGAAACTTGGCTTTCGTTCGGTGGAAAGAGGCTTTGCAATAGTCGAATGTGAGTTACTGATTGGCTCATTGGTTGAGATCGAAGACCTCCCCTGGTCCCCTATATATAGGGTTCACAGGCACTTGACCGTTACACTGTTGCCACGTTGGATTAAGTGAATCACCGGTGTCAGCCACCGGTGACACAGCTAATCACTCCGCCCAACTATAACCGGCTCAAGCAGACGGATACCTGTGTCACCGGCGGCATACACAGGTAAACCCTAAACTGACGCAGCCGCACTGCTCAGCCCGGTCTTGGCACATGACATGCCCTCAGCGCACACACTCTCTGAAACCTATAAGGAGAGAACCTCTGACAGCCTTCCGACTCAGCAGACAAGCTATCGCAACGTAGATTCCTTAGCGTTTACAAGCTCTCCCCTGGTACAGAGATGTATCTGAGTCATAGAGCGTTAGACCACCTGTGACACCACTGTGTCACACCGGTGACTCTAACCCCTAGGGTTTTGTACTGCTAGCACTGCAGAGTGTCAGCTCCAACCAGTTTCATACTTATGCAAAACTGCTGACACAGGGCCACTAACCTCAAAGCATTAGTGCCACTGTCCAACATCCTGAGCATTGAGCAACTAGAACCTCCACAGATCATCACTGCTTCATCCCTCTTGATAGTACGGGCTTTTCCTATGGACTCAAGGAAACTAGCAAATCTAGGCTTTACCTGCCCACCAACTGTAGTCACGGCCCTTGATGCATCAAGCCACCATCACCTTGCTTGCAACTCCTTGCACAGCACTAGCTTCTTCATAGCTGTGGCACAGCTGCCTAGCACAGCCATTCCTTAGTCCTGGAAACCACCCTTGTACCCTTTTTGGTGGTCATCCTTTCCTTGATGACCCTTCTTCCTGGAACCTACAAACCTGCTTACAGTCACTGTAAACGTTAGATTCCGGTTTGAGTTGCCATTAACCATCAAAACCAACTTGGGGGCCTAGATGCTCTTTCAGCATTGTCCAACAACACTTCACAACAGCAATTAGGAAGGGGCCTCCAAGGAATTGGGATTTTAATTGGCAGGTGTTCGATTTCGCCCACTGTGACCTTACGGGCATGGATGCTCCATTCTCCGAGGAGGAGGTAAAAGAAGCCATTATGCTAATGCCGAGCGACAAAGCGCCGGGACCAGATGGATTCACAGGGGCTTTTTTCAAATCTTGCTGGGACACCATTTGCATGGAGGTAATGAATGTGGTGCATCTTTTTTCCCAACTTCAGACAACAAACTTCCATTGGTTAAATACGGCAAATATCGTGCTCTTGCCAAAGAAAGAAGGTGCGGAAGAAATCTCAGACTTCAGGCCGATTAGTCTTATGCATGCTATTGCAAAGGTTGTAGCCAAGGTATTAGCTTCACGGTTGGCCCCCTTTATGAACACCTTGATCTCACCCTCGCAGAGTGCCTTCATCAAAACTAGAAGTATACACGATAGCTTCATGTACGTCAGAAACTTAGCCCGAAAGCTGCACCGCAACAAAAAACCAACCCTCCTTTTCAAACTTGACATCAAGAAGGCGTTTGACTCGATTAGATGGGATTACATGCTAGACCTTCTTCAGAGCAGGGGGTTCCCACCTCGCTTCCGTGGATGGATCGCAACGCTCCTCACCACATCCTCCTCTAGGATTCTCCTCAACGGAGTACCTGGGGAACCCATCAAACATGGGCGCGGCCTACGACAGGGGGACCCCCTATCACCGATGCTTTTTATCATGGCCATTGATCCGTTGCAGCGGCTGCTAGACATGGCCACCGAACAAGGTTCCCTACACTGGCTGCAAGAAAGAGGTGCCCAAGTTAGGACGTCCCTATATGCAGACGACGCGGCGGTTTTTGTGGTGCCGATCAAAGAAGACATCAAAACTCTTACACAGATCTCGAACCATTTTGGCGATGTGGCAGGATTGACAATGAACTTCCAAAAAAGCCTAGTGGCCCCCATTCGGTGTCAAGGACTTGATCTCCAAGACATCCTGCGCACCTTTCCGGCGACAAGGACAAACTTCCCACTACGATATCTGGGGCTACCGCTATCTGTCAAAAAGCTTAAAAGTAGCCATTTCCAACACCTACATGACAAGATTGTAGCAAAGTTAGTGGCTTGGAGGGCAAATACCTCACAGCGGCTGGTCGTGCCACACTCGTGAAAGCGGTCCTCACATCACAGGCGGTATATCACCTCACACCACTTGGCGTCCCCTCTCAAATCAGGAAAAACATTGACAAGGCATGACTCCTGTGGACCGGAACAGATAAAGCTTCAGGGGGCAAATGTAAAGTCAACAAGGAAAAGGTCTGTCAGCCAACAGCCCTCGGGGGCCTCGGCATCCTTCATCTCGATAAATTCGCACGTGCTTTGAGATTACGCTAGCCATGGCTTGAATGGACAGAACCGGGAAGAACATGGGTGGGGAATGGGCACCCCATGCCACGACACGGACATGAATCTTTTCTATGCGGCCACCACCATCACCGTCGGAAATGGGGACAAAGCTAGCTTGCGTCAAAAAAGCCCTTCATCAAGATGCGTGGGTCAGGCAAATAGATACTCACAGGGGGATTTCCACTGAGCACATCCAACAATTCCTCAACCTCTGGTGCCGGGTGTCCCAGGTGCACCTAAACCCGGACTCCCCCGACTCCATCCAAAGGAAGTTATCGACAAATGGCCAATATTCCGCGGTGTCTACCTACAAGCCGCAATTTCTAGGAGCCACCGCCACGCGAATGCAAAACACTATCTGGAAAGTTTGGACGCCGCCCAAATGCAAATTATTCGCTTGGCTTATCCTCAACAACAGGGTGTGGACCAATGACCGGTTGGAACGTCGTGGATGGCCCAACTGCGGGCTTTGCTCCCTATGCAGGCAGCTTCTTGAGACGGCGACTCACCTTCTTTTCAAATGCCGGTATTCCATCCGCATTTGGAACATGGTTCGGGACTGGATTGGGGCTACGCATCTTCACTTGAACTTATGGCAAGGTGCAGATACGGTAAAGCAATGGTGGATCAACACGGTGCATGATCGGGGCGGGATTCGCAAGGCAATGGCATCTCTAATCATGCTCGTCGTCTGGGAAATTTGGAACGAGCGGAATGCAAGAGTCTTTCGGTACAAATCAACCTTACTATCGACTATCTTTGCTCGAATGAAAACAGAAGCCCATAATTGGGTGATAGCAAGGGCGAAACACTTGAGTAACCTTTTGCTGCGAGAGTAGGCTTTGTTTTAGTCTGTATGACCGATTATATATCAAACAATCTTCTTAATTAATGAAAAGGCAGCCTACATTAAAAAATATTAGGAGTACTCATCTCGACGAGGAACTGTAATTAAGATGGATGCTCTATAGAAGCATGCCCGGCAAGCGGACAAACCAGAGGTCGCAAGCGCAGGCGCGGAAGTCAGACGCAGCACAGCCGCGCATGACATTTCCGTGAGAATTTAAGGTTCGAAGCCTCTTGATAGGAAGTTTAACCAGAAGCAGAGCAGTCGGATCGATGATTCGCAGGAGAGGCTTCGCTGCTGCTACCAGTACCACGACGAGGGAGTGCAACGCTTGACGGCTGTCCTGGTCGTTCCAGTGGCTGTCAGTGTGTGATCATTGGAATCATGAAAAGCCTTACGCTTCCTCCCGCGGGTTCAATGTACCATGTGATACGAGCAAGAATTTCAGGAGCTTACACCAGATTCAAACATGTTGTCGTCTTCCTCGCACACATTTTAGCCCTGGGAATCATGATCCATGCGATCTCGGCTGTGCTACGTGCATGCGCGGTGCCAAGGATCGCTAGCTTCGTGTCATCTCTCGCGCCGGTCTACACTAGAGGAGGCTAGCACCACTCGTCCAAGTTGGAAAGCTAGGTGACGTGGTACGGTCTGGGATGTTAGCAAGGATACAGCTGTGGGAGGTGGTCACATTACCTGAAGCGCATTGGGTGCGTAGCATTTTTATTTCCATCTTTCCCTCTGAGATATCCATGACCTGTCGTCAATGTAAATATCTGGTGCTAGCTCAAGGGCATTGGTAGCATTTTAAAGTACAATCGACCGGCTGGCTAATGATACAGCTTAGCTAGCCCAGTCCCAAGATAAGAGGGAATCATCTTTGGCTTTGTGCACCTCTGCAAAAGTGCAAATCTACAGGGGAAAGGGGCGGCAAGCAGCTGGGGGAGTTGATCGGTGGATAACATAGTTAAGCGTGCACTTGTTCGATAGGCTTACTTCCCTGACCAACCAGAGGAGCGATCGTCCCTTCTGCGAATAGCTAGAGAGCAGCGTGACAACGTAGCGGGTCTTCGCACGTCAGCTCGAACATTTCTTCCAACTTAAAAAAGAAATTCTGCTTTCCACATCCAAGTTTGATAGCTGTTACACAAAGCACCGAAGTTTAGTTTTCTTTGTACATAACGCCAAGTAATACGACTATGTATTACACTTTGCACTAGGTTTTGGACTCTGGCTTCCGTCATGCAGACAGCTTGGACCCGTCTCGCGATATGCAGACCTGACTGGGCTATCAATTAAAGAGTCGGATCTGGTCAGAGTCCAAACCCCCGTGCATAGTGTAACGCACAGTCGTATTACCTGATGTTATGTGCGAAGAAAATCTAATCCTGATATTTTCTGCAACAGACTTTAGACTCCGTAGTGTAAAGTGCAATTTACCGAGGAAAGAAAATAGAATTTTTCTAGACCTATTTTTACTGGACCAAAAGCGTTTAGCTCTCGGTTTTCCGATTATCACGAGTTCCCTGTGTCACTTTCAGAAGAAATTGCGAACACGGGGAAGGGGGAACACGATCTCAACAAACGAGACTCCGTGACCTTTCATGTCGGATTATTTCTTTAGTTAGACCAGACACCACGAAACGGTTCGTTATCACTCAATTAAGCAGCGTTAATGGAGTGCTTCTATACTTCACCTAAGACAGTCCCAGTGCTCCATTTTTATTAAATTTATAACATGTTATCTAAGCAAACACTGATATAGAAGCTTAATCAAAAAAGAGAGAGAAGAGCTGTATCATAAACTCGATACGGCTCTTATTGCCTGGATCGATATGTATTAATACGTTTTGCCGTCCCGTGGTCAACCCCTCTACCCCACCCCCGCCACTTCTCAATCCTGTGTCACAGAGAACTCGCCATCGCCACCACCTCTTCTCGCTCCAACATCACCGCGTCAGCTCTCCTCTTCATGCTGCCACCGCCGTTGTCGCCATCGCCGCGTCCTCTTCGCGCCACCCTTCGTCGCCCTCTCCTCCTCGGCCCACCCCACTGCCCACAGCTACTCCTCGCCCCAAGTCATCGCCGCCATTGCATCCTCACCCCTAATGTTGTGGATGAGCTGCGTTGCCCCCGTCATCTAGGGCATCCTCCAGCCGCTAGCCCTTCTCCACTTGCTCCCTCTAGATCTGGAAGAGGATAGGCTGCGTGACGGCCGGAACTCGACACCGCGGCCCTCCCTGACTTCCCCCTTCACCAGCAGTATCGCCGCCCCTGACTCTTTCACCAGCCGATGCCCTAAGCTCCCTCCACCACCGGTACTACTAAACCTCGCCGACCCTTTGTCGACCTCCTCCGGCACACCCTCACATGAGCTTCGCCGTCGGACACCGTAGTAGCAGCACCTGAGGTTTTTGCTAGATGTGTTCGTGGTTTCTTGATGCACCACTGCTGATCGCCTCTCAAAGATTTCTTGAATTTTGCATATCTTTTCTCTGTTTGGCTTCAGGCAATAGGGAAAGCATCCCAAATTTTGTCATGAATTTGCAGAAGATGATTTTAGAAAGTATGATGTACGCTGTTGTATCATAAATTTTTGTAAATAGAAAGGTTGTAAGCAACAAAAATATATAGACTCTGTGATCAAATGACTTGTGAATGATTGTGATTATGCTTGATTAATGCTTCTATGAAATGTGAGCAAATGACTCTGTGAACTCTAACAAGATGTGAGCAAATGTTTCAGTAGTCAATGGTGTGCGGATGTAAGATTTGTCCATTTCAGATATGTAGACGATGTTGCTTAATTGGCCTCGACGGTGCGTGCAAACATCCCAACAAACTGAAGCAACCCCATAAACATGCCAACAAAGTTGAAATGCTAATATTGATCACAAAACATATTAAATGTGAGCTCTTTAAATACAACATTTAAGATACAAACCACTAAAAAAATTATGTCTAAATATCTATATAATATCTATATAATGCTAGTATTGATCACAAAACATATTAAATGTGAGTATTATACAGTTTTAGATACAATACACTGGGACTGCTCTAAGTAAAGAAATTGCACACATCTTAATCATAGATCATTTGCCCATTGTATTGGAGGGAATTATTTATAGCCGTATATGCTTTGAAATTTATTTTTATCTATTTCAGAGAATAGGCTTAAAATTCTCGTCGTCCTGCATAGTTTTGTTGGCTTCCAACTCGATTAATTATTATTTGGATTTACAACGGCTGCCTTACAGGCACTGTACTCACTAAAATTTCGTTGCCGATTGGCCTGGCGTTCTTCAACGCGCCTCTTGCAGACTTTGGAAGTCAATATACTTGACTGATTGACTATGGAGACTGGTCGATGAACGTCTCTTTCGGTTCGTGCAATGGAACCATAAAAATTGTCCCCCGCCTACTTTTCCTACTTTTTCATGCCAAACGTTTTACTTTTCAGGATGCACTGCTGGAGTATAATCTACCGTGTTTACTCGCTCTTTTGCGGAAATCTATTGTGTTTACTCCGACTGATGGCAAAAGTAGTAGTGCTACCATGCCATCAGTTAATAGCTTTCTTATGGAACTGTTTATTTGCTACTACTAACGCGTACATGGTCCGGCTTTTGCTCCATAACTAGGTTGAGTACGATACTAGGCCGAACAACATTAATTAGGCATCCGTCATGCATCAACATTGTCAACAAACGCTATCAATTCTTAATAAAAACGCCCCTGAAGATTATTGTGTACAGGTACACACGAGCTGCCGATGAAATTTTTTGAAGATCCAACTGGCTACATCAGGGGCACGAATTTCCTATCATTCTTTAGATGTCGATTAAGATAGCCGGCCTGCCTTTTGAACGGGGTCGCTGCTCACTAACTCGCAGTTATTTAGTTCTGGAAAGGATATGTAGGTCCGACCTTTTGGAAATGGCACGAAACGCGTCTGTTCTGAACCACTTTAATTAGACCTTGCACAAACAATTGACCAGGAGAAGAAGCAATTGACTATCTAGAACCGGCGAACGTATTTCTGAAGGATGAAAAGAATTATGCACCGACGAGGAAGATTAGAGAAACAACAAACGAGCTTCACTTGCCCGAACTGAGAAAAGAGGATTAGCGCGTCTCCATGTAGTTGGACTGCACGGACACTTTCTGGAGGGTCCCCTCCGCAATCGATGTTAATTTGATTTTTAAAACGAATAGTTTCAAAGGCTGATCCAATCATAGGTTCTGTTGTGGCTGTGTGGGTCACCTACGGAGACCGGACCTTGTTTATCTGGGACCTGGGTGTTCCCAGAAGTTAAAAAGGACGTACTCAACAATTTTCAAAATTTACATAACTATCAGAGTAATCGCGCGGCTAGATTTACTATTTTGTACTGGCCTCTCACGACATGTTCTATTAATGTATATCGTTATAATTTGATCTCATTAAAATAAACGGGCGTAGGTCTATTATTTTTCTGTAGAACTCCTCTGCAAACTTATAATCTGATCAGCCAAAACAAGCGGTGTGATTTTTCTTTTATAAAATTATGTCATTATAATTTTGTCCGACCAAATGACCGTGTATATATTTTCTTCACCTCTAAACTAACCTACTAGTACCATAAAAATAAGGGGCACGGATCTTTTTCTTTCTCTCTAGAATTAATCTCGACTATTATACTCCGATCCCTCTATAGTAAGCGGTGTGGATCTTTCATTTATCTCTAAATTAATCTACACCATTATAATCTGAATCTACAAATAAACAGTGTACAATAATTCTTTTCTCTACAGATAAGAGGTGTATATATTTTCTTTTGTCTAGAACTAATCCACACTCTTATAATCTAGTCCCACCAATATAAGCGGTGTAGATTTTTTTCTCTAGATTAATTAATTAAATCGATGATTTCTATATTCTTATATTAATTTGAAAATTTCTATCCCTTGGAACGAAGATTATACCTCGGATCGCTCACCTCTTATTTATAGATGTATAGATAGATATTCATGTATATGCTTAGTCGATGAAATATGAACCATTGTGTACCTACATATGTTCAAACCGTCCTAAAGCAGATACCAAAAGCAACTCTTGAAAGCCCGAGAAGCACCTACGGAGTGGCGCTGTTGGCTTAATATTGATAGAACGGAAGCCCGGCCTAAATGGCCTAGTAATGATGCTGGAAAATATCAAGCGAAACGAACCTAGTAAATAAATTGAAAACCTTAACCAGGTAACAAAGAAGGACAGGAGTTCCTTCGCGTTGGCTCGGTTTTAATAGGGTGTGAGGCTTGTGTATCATTCGACAGTGTTGGTTTGGTGGCGTAGCTGTTTGTGACATTCGTCGTTTTGCCGGTCTATCATGCTGTTGGTCTTATTTTTGCTAGGTATTTTACGTCTGTCATATTGATTTTTGTTGAATTTTTCTAATTAATCGAACAACATTATTTTTTCTTACTGAAAGAGTAGATCTCCTGTCCGTTGCTCGAGAAAATAAAGGACCCCGTGGAGGCAGCGCTCCAGCAGTGCTTGCGAGTTGCGACTTCCAGCGATGAGACAAAGCACTTGACGTCTCGAACCAACAACCTGCGTTTCCCATCGCTTTCAAGCCAAGTAGAATCCAAGAACCTTCGTGCAACCATCCTTTTTACCGGGCCAAGCCAACACAACACACAACTTTTTTTGAGAGCCAACACAACACACAACTTGCAAGTGCCTCGTCCTCGGTCCAAAAGAAAGCAAGTAGAAAACCTCCAGCTCTCCTTGTGCCAAGAGAACAGAATTTTAGGACGACACAGTTCCACACATGGTGTGACCGTGCCATCCATACAGGTAACAAATTGATTGAAGAAACGTTAATGATGCACTACTACTACTTACTAATATAATGACGTATCACTAGATTGGCTACGGTTATCTTCGGTTGGTGTATTGAACGTGAACATCCAGCACAGGCAGATGTACTGGGGAAAGACAGGTGCACGCACCCGTACACGCAAAGACAAGCGTCTGTTTCCGTTGCCTCGCCGCTAGCCAATGTGCAACGCACCGACCGTCCAGACCAGTTGGGAATCCGGAAGCGATCGGACCCGCGCCGTGACACACGGCGCGAAGGGGCCACACCAAATTCCTGCTCGTCACTCACACCGACTCAGCATCGACACCTAGCGCGGTGCCATGGGTGGCGCGCACGACACACCACACGGCAGCACACGGCACCGCACGGCGGACGGCACAAGGCAACCGCGCGCCACCCAATCCTACGCACGCTGTCGCTGCCACCCCACGGGCCCGGATCTTTCCGCGTCACCCTCCTCCCCTCGCGTCTCGCTTTATATAGCCATCCCTGGCATCCCCACGCCTCTGCCATCCGCGCATCACCACCACCACCACCACATCATCCCAGCTCTCGCCTCAGTGCCTCACCTCTCACCTTCTCCCCCGACACGCCGAGGTCAGACACCGCCAATCCGGACGCGAACGTTCTTCTTGCGACGACAGCATGGGCTTCCCAGTGGGCTACTCGGAGCTGCTCCTCCCGAAACAGCTGCTCCACGTCCTCCTCTTGCTCGGCTACATCCGCCGGTTCCTCCTCTGGGCGTTCGACGCTGTCGGCCTCGGCGACCTGCTGGATCTCGGGGACGAGCACCTAGCGCTGCAGGAGCACGCGCGCGAGCACGGCGCGGCGACGCAGGCGCTGCAGCAGCGGCGGTCGGATTTCCGGCCGGTGCCGCCGATGGTCATCGAGGAGGTGCTGCCGGTGGTGCGGTTCGGCGAGCTAGTGGCCGCGGCGCCGGAGGCGTGCGTCGGAGGGGACTGCGCGGTGTGCCTCAGCGGCATCGGCAGCGGCGACGAGGTGCGGAGGCTGAGCAACTGCCGCCACGTCTTCCACCGGGGCTGCCTGGACCGCTGGATGGAGCACGACCAGCGCACCTGCCCCCTCTGCCGCGCGCCGCTCATCCCGGACGAGATGGCCGGCGCGCTCTGGGCCACCGCCGCCGGCGTGCCCGACGCCTCCGACTTCGACTTCTCCTACTTCGGCGCGCCGCTCACGTCACTGCCCACCCCGACGCTGCTGCGGCCGCACGAGCTCCTGCTCAGCGGCCTGGGCGGCTACCAGTGAACCAACGGCGCGCTGGTTCAAGTAATTGGCCATGACCGCCGGCGACGCGAGAGGCAGTGGTCGCCCATAATGCGCAATTTTACATGACTGAATTGGTCGCCGCCGCGTTCGGGGAAGGACACCGGCGAAGAATAGTAGTTGCCTCCAACTGTGTACATAGGCAAAATGAGTAAAGCAACCGCCCCCAAAAGAGGCTAGCAGTTTAGATTCTTGTTATGTATAGGTAGATTCCATCTTCCAAGTTTGTGGAGGTGTGAATCTTTCTGCGGATTAAATTTGTTGAGTTAGGCGTTTTGGATGCAGGGATTTGTGCAGTTTGGGCCATTTTCTCGTCCCCGTGTTGCCCAGGTCATCCAGCTGCTTAGCTTGTCGTTACATCATTGACGTCAATCCACCGCACGGGGGACTTCACTTTCCCTCCCTTTCTTCGGAACGCTTTCACTCTGTTCTGTGCCCAAGAACTTTTGCGTGAATTTTACTGCACATTAATTCAATTTCCGCAGGATTTTTCCCTAATCCCGCGTAATTGGACCCTGTTCTTCAAGCCATATGAGCTCGTGCTGCCAGATATTTTTTGCTTCGACAGTAAAGGACGGAAGCCGCAGCCTTTCCTTGGATCCGGATCTACCTCTATTGCGCGACACTTGCTCCACAGGCTACAACAGCTTACACTGCTGCCCATGCTGCCGTGCACAGACCAGGAATGGATGTTCTCGAATGACAAGACAAATCGGTAATTTGATCGATTGCTCGACCATCAGACGGTCGAGAACGCACAGAATCCCGCGAATTCCATCCCATACACGCGTTGCACCATGCGTTCTCTACAGAAGAAAGGGGTCGTCACATTCTTCTGGTGGGAGTTACTTTGTCTATTCTTCCACTTCGACAGGGACAAGAGGTAGACATAAAAGAAGCATGAGAATTGTCGTGGAAGAGTTCTTCACACTGACGCATGCATCTTGACCGCCGGGCGGGAGATCGTACGTCCACAAGGTCGAGACATGTTCAAACGTAGGAATGGCTGCTGGATACGTCGAGTCTACGATAAGCGGAAAGTTTCAGACGTAGAAGCAAGCAGCCTCCGTAGAGCGACCCAACGTCCAGGTAAAGTGCACCTCTTTATACGTAATGTAATCTGCAGCAGAAAGAAAATTGAGAAAATATTCAGTCTCGCTCAAAAGGCAGCGCTCTGGACAGGTGTAGTGCAGACAGACTCTACCTGTAACGCACGGCCAGGCAATTGATACGCGCCCCGCACCGAAAGAGGGAGGATTGGATTGGCAACAGAATTTGTCGTACAAAGAATCAAATGGCAGTGCTTTAATTAGGGAAACATTATTGCCTTATTGGGAACTTTAGCATACGAACTAGCACTGAATAATGAACAAGTACTATTTGCTTTTGCTTAGGTTCAGACTTTCGCAATTTCAGCTCTTCTCTGTTGTACATTTTGAGTATAAAGGCATCGCTCAGGGAGGAAAGATGCAAATGGTACTACTGTCTACTACAGGTTGCCTCACTCATCAGTTAACACTTTTTTTTAGAAAAACAGCCAACAGCACTGGCCTCTCAAACATGAGAGAGCGGGCGAGGCACGAAAAAGAAAATTAAAGAGAAACAAACTATGGCGGCTCAAAAGCCAGGGTTCTAAGGTCAATAGCCTTTTTGGTGAGGGTTACATAGAGGGTAGAAGCGGATCTCCTTAAAAATACGTTGGTTTTGTTCCTTTTAGATGTTCCACATAGTGTTGATAGCAACACCATTGAAGAGGACGCCGGTCTTTGTAAAGGCGCCTGGAAGCCAAGGACCATCAATCAATAATGTCATGAAAAATTACATAGTTGGTGACACATGTGGCATCAAAATTGAACCATGAGAGGACCAACTCCTGAATTGATTGGACAAAAGGTCAATGGAGATAGAGATGAGCTCCTGTTTCGAGGTCAGAGTTGCAAAGGCAGCGAAGCGGGCTGTGCGGCAAGCCCAAATGGTGAGATTATTTGCAGTGAGGACTGTATTTTGGATCAAAGTCCACGTGAAGAGTTTCATCTTGTACCACGAGGTTGGAGTCAAAATGAGCAAACGAGCCTTTGAACTGGGCAAGATAAGCAGATTTTAGGGAGTACATGCCATATGTGATCCACTTCTAAGAGATTGAATCCGCAGCCCCAGCGGTGAGTGAGATCGCTTGGATGCGCGTCCAAAACTCTATAAGTTGGTCTGGAGTGGAAATGCGTCTTCTGATGGAGTTAATCTATTTATTTCTAGTGAGTTCCTCCGCCACTGAACGGTCCTTACGAGGCGTGATTTTGTACATTTCGGGTACCGCTTGCATAGAGGCTTGACCATCCAGCCACCTGTCATGGTAGAATTTTGCGAGTGAACCATCGCTGTCGTAGCTTCAGGACTAGGCAGTGTACTTTAGACACCCCCCGATCGGTTACGTTGACCTCCGGGAGTACCAAAGGAGTACGAGCAAGTGTAGTGTCCGTCGAGGGGGAGCGCGTGTTACCACGACTGGCGAGGCGGAATGTAAAACACTCCCGTCGAGGCTAAATAGAAACTCTCGTGTTGGGGCGAAGTGAAAACTCTCGTATTTATTTCCGGGATTAGGGTTTGCCTCTCCAAAAGATCCCTGTTCTCACGACCCCTTAGGGTCCTATTTATAGGGGTGGAGAGACGTGGATGCGAGATTACAATTATGTCCTTCGAGCAACTACACACCCTTGGGGGTGTTTTGGTCTTTTACAAGGATCCTCATGGAATATACTAAAATACTAGAGTATTTTAGTATTCACTGCTATGACGACGTGTTATCCTGGGTGACGGAATAGAGCGTGGCCTCAACATCTGCCGGGAGGAAGCATTTCCTCAACTTCGTCGGCGATACCAGCGGGGCATGTGGACGCCAGGCAAAACATGTCGAGCTAGGGAGGGGTCTTTGACGCTGTCGAGGAGAAGCCTATCGGTTTGGGGTAGCGCGGGGACCCTTCCTCCAACAGTAGCCCCTTGCCAGTTTGGGAGGTCGAGTGACGCCCGTTCGAGCCGGCATACCAATTCCAAGGGGTTGGCGCGCGGGCCGAACTGACGACTTCCCTCTCCCTCTTATTTTTCTTTTCTCTTCTTTCTTCCTTTTCTTCATTTTTCTTCCTTTTCTTTCTTTTCTTTTCTTTTCTTCTTCTTCTTCCTTTTCTTTCTTCATTTTCTTTCTTCCTTTTCTTCTTTTTCTTCCTTTTCTTCTTTTTTCTTCCTTTTCTTTCTTTTCTTTTCCCGAGCTGCCTCCCCAGCCAAATGGGCCGCAGCCCATCTCGTGCTTAAGTCGGTTGGGGATGGAGGTGATATCCACCCCTACTACCGACACCCCACCCCTAGCCCTACCGCCGCCGCGCCCCCTCGTGCCCAACCACAGCCGCCGTCCCCCGCCTCCCACGCGCCCAACGGCCGCGCCCCCTCGCCTCCCTCGCGCCGTCGCGGCTGCCTCGCCTCCCTCGCGCCGTCACGACCGCCTCGCCTCCCACGCGTCGCCGCGGCCGCGCCCCCTTGCCTCCCACGCGCTGTTGTGGCTCCGCCGTCGCGGCCCTTCGCCTCCCACGCGCCGCCGTCTCCCTCGGCCGCCGCCGCCGTCGCCGCCTCCCGCTTAGCCTCCGCGGCCCTCGGCCGCCGTCGCCGCTGCGCCGGGTCGCCTCGCCTCCCATGGCTGCCGCCGCTGCTACGCCGGCCTCCTTGGCCCTCGGTCGCCGCCGCTGGGTCGCCTCGCCTCCCGCGGCCGCCACTACCACTGCGGCGGCCTCCACGGCCCTCTGCCGTCGCCTCACCTTGGGCTGCTCCCGCCGCCGCTGCGCGCTGCTTCCCTCGTGCTGCTTCACGCCTCCCTCGCGCCGAGCCGCCGCCGCTGCGAGCGCTGCCGGCTCGAGCACCGAGTCGCCCTCGGCCACCACACCCGGCCGCGGCCTCTGTGAGCGCTGCCGTCCTAATCGCCACTGGCCCGAGCGCCGTCGGCCTGAGCGCCGAGCCACCCTTGGCCGGCCGCCCTCGGCTGCCGCGCCACCGCCATCACCATCGAGCCAGGCTCCTCCCCGCGCTCGTCCCCAGCCACCCATTTGCCATCGCTGCTGATCTGCCGAAGGCCTTCGCCGGGTTGCACGTCCCTCACGTGGTCCCCACCAAGCCTTGCACTCCAAGGGTAACGTTTCGGCTTGTTGCCATGCTTTTCCCACCTGTCGCACATTGAGACATGCGGCGTATGTGTGATGTGTGAGATGCATATGGGCGCCTAACGCAGATTGTATCGCGGACTGTTATTTTCGTTATGCCAAACTGCTATGTGCATAGCTAAGATACTGGTACACTGATTGTAGGTCCCACTGAACACCATTGTGTTGTGGCGGTGAACAAGTAGAGAGAGGATAGCCACCATGTTTTTAACCCTCGATCGCCACGTGTTTATCTCGTATGAACCAACGCCATATATCCTTCACACGAACATGCCGTCGCTATTATTTCTCTTTACGTCATGATGCATTTAGGCTCATAGAGATAAGATTCCTTGAGTGGTTACAGGCATGTTCGAGGAGCCTCGCCGGAAATGCTGTTTCCTCTGGCTCCCCCGAACACCCCCGAACTCGGGGTGGGCGGGTTCTTGGAGCCTTGTCGAGCTAGCTACCACGACACCGCGACCGCTTCGAGGAGGTTCGAGGTCTTGGTAGGTTCGAGGAGCCTCGCTGGGCGCATCGTCTCCACTAGCTCCCCCGAACACCCCCGAACTCGGGACGGGTGGGTTCTTGGAGCCTCGCCGGGAGGGCTATCGTGACTCCATGATCGCTTCGATGAGGTCTGTGGTCTTGGTAGGTCCGAGGAGCCATGCCGGACGCGTCATCTCCACTAGCTCCCCTGAACACCCTTGAACTCGGGCGGGCGGGTTCTTGGAGCCTCACCGAGTGGGCTACCGTGACACCATGACCGCTTCGATGAGGTCCGTGGTCTTGGTAGGTCTGTGGAGCCTCACCGGGCGTGTTGTCTCCCTAGCTCCCCCGAACACCCCCGAACCCAGGGTGGGCAGGTTCTTGGAGCCTCACCGGACGGGCTACCGTGACACCATGACCACTTCGATGAGTTCCGTGGTCTTGGTGTCCGAGGAGCCTCGTCGGGCGCGTCGTCTCCACTAGCTCCCCCGAACACCCCGAAACTTGGGGTGAGCGAGTTCTTGGAGCCTCTCTAGGCAGGCTACCGCAACACCATGACCGCTTCGACGAGGTTCCTAGTCTTGATAGGTCCGAGGAGCCTCACCGGTTGTGGCATCTCCACTAGCTCCCCCGAACACCCCCGAACTCGGGGCGGGCGGGTTCTTGGAGCCTCGCCGGGTGGGCTACCGCAACACCATGACCGCTTCGATAAGGTCCGTGGTCTTGGTAGGTCTGAGGAGCCTCCCGGGCATGGCGTCTCCCCTAGCTCCCCCGAACACCCCCATACTCGGGGTGGGCGGGTTCTTGGAGCCTTGTCGAGCGGCTGTCGCGACACCACGACCACTATTGGCTGACGCGTGTTTTTGGTTGAAAGACGGTGCGCCCATCTTCTTACATCTTTTTGGGCCGTGCTTTCTATGTCTTTTGCTTCGCCGTTGTTATTGACGGACTGTTATCCGCTTGTTCGTGCTGATTGTCAGGATTGATGTCGTCGAGGAAGGTGCTGTCTCTCAACCTTGCGGGGCTAAAGCACGGGATGCCGAGCGCGGGGGCGGAGAAGAACGTGATCGAGAAGGGGGGCAAGATGACGGCCTCGGTGATGCACATCGGCTACCACAGCCGCTCTACTGTGGATGCGAGGCTCTTCCGATGGCTTGCCGAGGCGGGCAAGATTCCCGACCCTAGCCATGTTACGGGCCCGGAGCCCCCCGGGCTTCTGACTTGAGGGGCTCACCCGGCCAGGGGCGAATCGTCATCTTCGCTGCCCAGTTCGACGCCGGGTTGTGCCTCCCGCTGTCCGACCTCTTACGGGGGATACTGCAATTTTTTCGAATGACGCTGTCAGACCTCTACCCTTCGGCTTTCGTCCTGATTGCCGCTTTCAAGTGGGCGGCCAGAAGCATGGAGATGGTGAGCTCGCCCGTGCTCTTTGCTTGGATGTACATGCCAATGGAGGTGACACTATGGGTTTGGGAGCACCGGGGTGTTCTTTCGGTCTACGGGACGGTCAGCTTTGGCCGGCACCGCGGGCACAGCATTGGGGACTACCCTGCGTTTCCCCTGAAGAAGGTTTAGAGGTACTGGCAGAGGGCGTGGTTTTACTACCGCGATCCCTCCTTGCAGCAACTGAGAGGGGTGGCAATGCCGTTCTTCGAGCAAGCTCACCTCGGCGGACGGGACGATGAGGGCGTGACCATGCTTCGATGCATGGCTCGCGAGCTGAGCGTGCGCGACTTGGTGGAAGAGTACTGCTTGCTGGGCATTGCTCTGCTCGCTCAGGGTTGGACTCTGTCTTTGGCCCCGCCGAGCTCGTTGTGCTTCCTGCGTGTCCCACGAGGATACACGCCCACGACGTGTGACTGCCTCTTACTTTTACCCGCAGTTTATTTGTGTTGGCCTTAGCTTCTACTAAACCTCGTGTGCTCCCATGTTGCAGGCTCCACGCTGGAGGACAGAGAGTTGTGCGCTCACGAGTTGTGGGGCCGCTTCACCCTTGTGGAGGCCAAGGAAGCGAGCCGATTGATCAAGAGGGCCTGGCGCAACTGAGTTTGCGAGGACTTCGGGTGGGAGGTGCCTGCCCGGGCGTGCCCTGTGGTTGCTAGGGCCCTTACCGCAAGCAAGCGGAGCCGGTGACCTTCTTCATCCTCGCCAGAGCGGACGACTCAAGCGCGTGGAACGTCTGGGGGTGTTTCTTCCAGCCCAACTTCGAAGGTGCCGTGGCGTCACCCTGGGGCTGGGAAGGGCCCGATGTCGGCCTCGTTCGTGCGGGATGTCAAGTCACACTCACGGGACTACGAGGACGACGTCGAGGTGTCCGCCGAGTCGGACCTGCTAGCGCAGTGCGACCTTGGGCCGACGGGGTTACGTGACTTGTCGTTGTCTTCGAGTGAGTTTGACCTACAGGTTATTGGGGGCGACGAGGCTGCTTCCCGCTCTCCTACAACAGCTCACGTGGCGAGCCCTGAGGTAGTGGCTCCGTTGTCTCCTGGGGGCCACCCAGCACCGACTCCAGTGGCGTTTGTCGACGACGGTGTTGAGGAGGGTAAGGCCGGTGGGCCGCACCCTTTCTCAGTTGCGGGCCGGTTGCTTTCGGCTCACTTCGTCGACCCTGAGACTGAGGCAGGCTTTTACCAGGACACCACCGCGCAGCTTTCTATGGCCGACCTTGACACGGCGTTTGAGGGTTTGTCCTTGCGACAGATCCACGTCGTCTCTAAGTCTGCCATGCTCAAGGTACGGTTAGTGTCTTACTTATATGAGGTTTTGTGACGTGATTCCCGCGGTTGTGCCTTTACTATGTCTCTTTCTCGCACGCTTTCTTTGTAGCAGAGTAAGTGTGGGAGATGCGCGATGATCTGGCTGAATCCCAACGGGCTCACCTCCGTGAGGAGAAGAAAAAGGCTTCGGAGGCCCAGGCGAAGGCCACCTCGGCCAAGACGAGGTTGGGTTAGCATGAGGAGGTGATCTCTCAGCTTCGCGCTGCCCTTCATGCCGCACAAACTCAGTAGGAACAGCATGAGGAGGTGATCTCTCAGCTTCGCGCTACCCTCCATACCGCACAGACTCGGCAGGGGGAGCTAGCCACCCTGGTGGACGCAGTGTGTGCGGCTGCTCGTGAGCTCAGAGGGTTGCTCGGTGTTGAGCTCGACCTTCACACTGGTGCTGATGAGGACAAGGTTGCGGGCCAGCTCCAGTGGATGGTGGCAGTTTGTACTGCCGTGCGTGAGGTGGTGCCAGACCACGGGCAGGACTGTGCTCAGACCTCTCTTGAGTTGTCTCTTGCTTGCCTTTGTTTGGCTGGTTGCGACCCCGCGGGTAGGTTTCAGATAGAGAGCTATGAAATACCGAGCCGGGCCGACATCCAACGGACCCAGGCTCCCTTGAGGTCTAATGCAAAGGCCTTCCTTTCGGGCGTGTGGAAGAAGCACAGTGAGAAGTACCTTCGCGAGATACAGAGGGCCCATCTTGACGGAGGGTCTTCTGCTACAGTGTTTGACAGACCTTCTGGTGGGTCCGACCCACATTTTCAGGTGTGAGACTTGTTACTTGTTCCTAGACCTTTTGCTTATGTCCACGTGCTAGGATGTCTTATTTTGCTTCTAGGTGTACTTTCATGTCGTAGTTTTAGATGACATTTTTAGCATGGTATAGCCCATGGGTTGGGCCGTTGCGGCATCGCCACGAGCCCCTAGCCCTTTAGGTGTTTTGGGAGCCTCTTTTGGTAGGTTTAATGAGACCAGAGCTTTCTTTTGTAGCCCTCATGTAACCCTGTCAGTTAATAGAAAGTCAAAAAATTGGTGCAACCGTGTTTTGCTTCTCGTGATTATTTCTTCTTTTTGCATTGTTTACAAGTTGTTGCTTCGAGGCGAAAGGTCGTGGTTAGGCGGCATGGCACCCAACCCCTAGTACGAGTGTCGTACAAGCATTGCTTGTTTGGCGGTTTGACGAAGGCCGAACGACGCGAAGACAACACGCATTTTTTGACAAGTGAGGAGATTGCATTGTTTGTCAGGAGAGGTGTATAGTGCCTTGTGTGGATTTTTATGCTGTTATTGGTGCGTTGAGTGTACATTGTACTCGGATTCATTGTGACGAGTACCTACCCCCCAATAACAAAAACTAGCGTCCGAGGCATTGTCGAGGGCAGGCATATTGTTATGAGTGCGTGGCCCAAAACTCGCGCGGTATGGTCCCTATTCCGGGTGAAGTAGATGTGCTCGACGCCGTGGTCCACGGTGGAGCGTGCTCGACGCTGCGGGTGAGATAAGGTTTTCCTGACACGGTGACGGAGACGTTGTTCGCGTGACGGTGAGGGGATGCTCTACGCCACGGTGGAGCGTGCTCGATGCCGCGAGTGAGATAAGGTTGTCCCGACACGGCGACGGAGACGTTGCTCGCGTGGCAGTGAGGGGATGCTCTACGCCGCGGTGGAGCGTGCTCGACACCGCGAGTGAGATAAGGTTGTCCCGACATGGCGACGGAGACGTTGCTCGCGTGGCGGTGAGGGGATGCTCTACGCCGCGGTGGAGCATGCTCGACGCAGCGGGTGAGATAAGATTGTCCCGACACGGCGATGGAGACATTGCTCGCGTGGCGATGAGGAGATGCTCTATGCCGCGGTGGAGCATGCTCGACGCCGCGGCGGAGATAAGGTTGTCCTGACACGGCGACGGAGACGTTGCTCACGCGGCGGTGAGGGGATGCTCTTGCTTCCTCAAGAAGGAGGGATAATCGTTATCCCACCGTTGATCGGCCATGGGCCAACTGCTATTCTTTGTTTATGCAGACAACACTGTGGCTGCAGGCCCGTTACATAGTTGTGACAGTGGCAGTCGCAGCAGCCTAGGGCGATGCCCTTTACAAAAAAGGTACTAACCGGCGCAGCGGCTTGCTAATAAAACTAGAAATGAGATACACAAGGAGGGCAAGGGAAAAAGTGCAGGGGCTGACTTGGCGTCCCAAGACGACGCTTCCGCACGCGAGCTAGACATAGTACTTACGGAGGTTGTCAGCGTTCCAGCTATGCTTCAGCTCTGTTCCGTCGAGGGTTTTTCAACGTAAGGACGATGGGCGTGTGACGCAAACAACCTCGTATGGTCCCTCCCATCTTTGAGCTTAGCTTGCCATCAGTCTCGGGGTTGGCCTTCTTTTTAAGCACAAGGTCACCCACTTGAATGGGCCACGGGCGAACGGTCTTGTTGTAAGCCTTCGCCATCGAGGCTTGATATCGCTCGATGTTGAACACGGCTTCTTGCCTTACGGCGTCAAGGCCATCCAGCGATGCTTGATAGGCTTCATCGTCCGGCGGTGATGTTGTGCGGAGTGACCCTAGCTTGACTTCTTCAGGGGTCGTAGCTTCCTCCCCAAACAGGAGCTTGAAGGGGGTGAAGCCGGTTGCACGGCTTGCCGTCGAACGGGTGGACCATAGCACGCTGGGGAGCTCATTTGCCCAGCCCCCTTTGGGTATGTCAAAGAGGCGTGTGCGAAGGCCGGAGAGCACGATGCCATTAGCACATTCCACCGCGTCGTTCGCCTTTGGATTGGCAACTGACACAAAGCACAGGTTGATGCCAAGACCAATGCAGAACTTACGGAACGGGGCTGCGTCGAACTGAGTGCCATTGTCGACAGTCAGCTCGCGTGGCACTCCGAAGCAACAGATAAGGTTCTTCCAAACAAACTTTTGAACAGCGAGCGACGTTATGCTGGCCAATGGTTCGGCCTCGATCCACTTGGAGAAGTAATCGACCGCAACGAGCACGAATTTGCGGCCATGACTTTTGATCTTGAACGGGCCGACGAGGTCGACCCCCCAACGCGCGAGCGGCCACGAGGGAGGGATTGGTTGCAAGTCATGGGCAGGGAGGTTTGTCCCGCGACCCATCCACTAGCATGCCGAGCATGTCTTGACGAGACTATGTGCATCACGAAAGGCTGTTGGCCAATAGAAGCCTTGGCGAAAAGCCTTGGATACTAGGGCGCGTGGCGCGAGGTGGGAGCCGCACAGCCCCTGGTGGATTTCTCGCACAAGATCGACTCCTTCTTCTTTGGAGACGCACCGAAGGTACGGCGTGCACACCCCATGCTTATAAAGGGCTTCTTGGTGAATAATGAAGCCCCTGGCCCTGCTTTTCAGTCTCCATGCCTCGACAGGGTCGTCGGGCTCTATTTCATCTGTGAGATAGCGGAGGATTGATGTCCTCCATTATTATTCTTTAACGTGGTGTACCTCCAGGAGGTCCTTTGTTGCTGGCGCCGTGATGACCTCGTAAAAAGACGCCCCGCGGGACCTCAGCTCGCGTGCTCGTGGCGCGCGTCAGACCGTCGACATCGGCATTCTTCGAGCGCGGGATGCTGCGCACGGTGATGCCGATAAAGTGTTTCTCGGTGGCCCGCGCAAGGGCGAGGTACTTGATCATCTCAGGGTCCTTGGCCTGATATCTTTTGTCAACATGTCTTGCTATGAGTTGGGAGTCGCTCTTGACCATTACCCTCCGCGCTCCCGAGGCTCGTGCCTTGCGCAAGCCGAGCAACAACGCTTTGTACTCAAGACGTACGGAGTACAAGGTGCGTGATCCCTCGGGTGATTCTAGGACAGCCCCTATGCCGGTACCGTCGGAGCACCAGGAGCCATCCACGTATATCGTCCACAGCAAGTCAGCATGGTCTTGGGTGACGGGATAATTCCGCCACAAAGTCCGCGAGCACCCGTGACTTGATCGCCGTCCGGGGGGGAAAGTCAATGAAGAATGGGGCGAGCTCGGCCGCCCACTTCTCGATGCATCCGGAGGCCTCCTTGTTGTGGAGCATCTCTCCGAGGGGGAAGGAGGATGACACTCGAATAGAGTGAGCGAGGAACCGCAGTTTGCGGGACGCCATCAACAACGCGTATGCGAGCTTTTCTAGCTCGGTATACCGCGCCCTAGCACCTTGAAGTGCTTCTGAAACATAGTAGACTGGGTGTTGGATTGTGTTTTCTTCTTTGGCCAAGACGGCGCTCACCGCAGTCGGGGTGGCTGCCAGATACAACAACAGGCTCTCCCCTCGGGCAGGGCTTTGCAACAGTGGTGGCGAGATGAGGTACCTCTTAAGATCATCTAGGGCTGCTTGGTTGTCTACCATCCACTCAAAGTTGGTGGACCCCTGCAGAGCTTTGAAGAAAGGGAGACCCTTCTCGGCAGATCTGGAGACAAACCTCCCAAGCGCCGCGAGGCGCCCGGTAAGCTTTTGCACTTCCTTGACATTCTCAGGCGGGTGCATGTCGAGGATGGCTTTGATTTTTGAAGGGTTAGCTTCAATTACCCTTCTCGACACGAGGAAGCCGAGCAGCTTCCCCGCTTGAACACCGAACACACATTTCTTAGGATTGAGCTTCATGCCGACTCGACGGAGGTTGTCACATGTCTCCTGCAAATCCGCTGCATGGACAGCGGCTATCATGCCCTTGATAACGATGGCATCAATGTAGGCCTCAATGTTGCACCCGATTTGGCTGGAGAGGGCCTTGTGTATGAGCCTGGAGAAAGTAACTCCGATGTTCTTCAACCCAAACGCCATCCTGACATAACAAAATGTCCCGGAAGGCGTGATGAAGCTGGTCTTTTCTTCATCTTCCCGCACCATCCATACTTGGTGATACCCTGAGTAAGCATCGAGGAAGCTCATAAGTTCACAACCGGAGGTGGCATTGACGAGTTGATTGATCCTTGGCAGCGGGAAGTTGTCCTTCGGGCATGCGCAATTGAGGTTGGTGTAGTCCATGCACATGCGCCACTTGCCGTTAGCCTTCTCGACTAGGACAGGATTAGTGAGCCATTCAGGGTGCATGACCTCATGGATGAATCCTGCCTTGTGGAGCTTGTCAACCTGCTCTCGAGCCGTGACCTAACGCTCCACCAACATCTTTCACAACTTCTACTTGACAGGACGCGCGTCGGGGTTGACGAGCAATTTATGCTCGATGATCTCCCTGGGGACGTCGGGGAGGTCCTCGTGCTCCCATGCAAACATGTCCCCGTTGGTCCGCAATGTGCTGAGGATGGCCTCCTCATTGATTGGGTCAAGGTTGGCCCTGATGAGCACTGTCTTGGTCAGATCACCCTCTGAAAGCGGCGTGGCGCGCGTCTTGCCGTCGGGTTTAGGTTTTGGCACCCACCACCCTGATGTTGGCGGGTTGGGAGCCCCTTGCGTAGCCTTGTCACCTTCCCATTGGACGGTATAAAGGACATACCGGATGGCCACCTGGATGTCGCTGTTGATCTTACGAGACAAGTCTTGGTTGCCCCGCACTGTGATGACCCCTGAGGAGGCTGGGATCTTCATGCAGAGAAAGGCATGGTGCGGAACCGCACCAAATTTGTTCAGCGTGACTCGGCCGAGGATGATGTTATATTGGTAGGGGATGTCGACAACGTCGAAGATAATGCTCTCTCTACGAGTGCAATCACCGGCTCCAAATTCCACCGGAAGCTCAATCTTGCCAAGGGCCAAGACTGGCTCGCCCCCAAAGCCCAGGAGCGGTACACCCGCGGGAGTGAGACACACACGGGGGATTCCCATCTCGGCGAGTGTAGACGCAAAAAGGATGTCCGCCGAACTACCTCCATCAATGAAGACGCGGCGCACGTCGCAGCTATTGATGACCACCGAGATGACGAGAGCATCATGGTGGGGAAAAGTGACTCCGGTGACGTCCTCAGAGCCGAAGGTCACGGTGGCATCGACCCACACGGGTAGCTCAGTGGGTGGAAAGGAACCGATGTGGTTGACTTGACGGGTGTAGGCTCGGCATTGCCGCTTGGATGTGTAGGTGTGAGCGTTGCCTCCGGTGATGGCGTGGATGATACGTTGGGGGCCGATGGCCTACACTGGTGCTCTGCCACGTGATGGTAGCGGTGGTGGCGGAAGCAGCAGGCCACAAGGTAAGTTTTGTGAAGTACACCGAGTAAACACTCACTCCACAGCGGAGTGTGATGTCATCATCGCAGCCTGGCAGCGCCGGCAACCACGACGCCCTGGCGGCAGGGGCATCGCTGATTTGTTAGGTCGAGCTCGAGAGCAAGGGGTTCCTGCTTCACCGCGCTTCCAATCTTGGTGATCCTAGCGTGGATGGTCTCGTCCTTCACTGCGTGCTCGGTCCTGCCCACCACCTTGCCACTGGCTCTGGTCTTGGTAGTGCGGTTGCGGGACAGGAGCCTCGCCCTCCTCCACGTGGTGCAACCCTCGTTGGCGTTGCCGATGCTAGTCAAGATTATCAGCATCGGGCGCGAACTACGCAGCTGAGGCCAAGGCCTCGGCCCTTCTCTTCCTCGGCACGGGAGTATGTGTCCATGATGTTGTAGAGCTCCCTAATTGTTCTCGGCTGCCTCCTGTCGAGCTTGGCTGCCAGATCCTCATCACGTATGGCACGACGCGCGGCGTCACACACGCTTTGGTCGGTGATGTCGTGGACTTGGCATTGGAGGTTGGAGAAGCGTTTGCGGAACGCCCTGATGGACTCGCTTGGGGCCTGCTTGAGGATGTTCAGATCTGAAGAGGTGACTTGTTTGTTTATGCTTCCCTGGAAGGGACTGTGCATCTGCTCGTGAAGGTGCTCCCACCAGTACACCGAGCTGGGAGGCAATGTGAGGTACCACATGCGAGCTAATCTGGTGAGCGCAAGCAGCAGACTTTTCGCCATCACTGCTTCGCCCCCTCCGGCAGCTGATACGGCAGCTTCATACACACGGGTATACTTAGGGCCTGTTCGGATCTCCTCCGGCTCCGCGCTCCGCGGACTCCGCGCGTGGAGCCGGGCCGAACGATGTAGCTCCGCGGATCCAACTCGGAGAAGCTGCCATGGGCCTGTGTGCATTTTCGCGGATTTGGAGAAGCTAGGAAAATGCAGCGCCTCGCGCTTCTCTTAAACGCAGAGTTCACGTATATTACAGGCACTGCCACGCTTAAGTAGAAAACGACCGGTTAGATTTTCGGGAAATTACGCACTGGTGCCACTGAAGAAAAGAGCTCATCCCGGCGGCCTCACATCCCGGGGGCCTCACCCGTGCGTCCTGTTGAACACCCACGCCCCGGCTCACCCCGTCCTTCGAAACCCTAGCACGCTGCCCGAGCCCCGCTGGAGCACAGCCGCGATGCCGCCGGAGCCCCCTCCTCTCGGCCGCCACCCCGCCGGAGCCCCACAGGGGAATAGAAGCCATCCCGCCTCCTCTCCGTCCTCTTGGCCGCAACTCCGGCGAGCCGAGCCGTGAGCCCGCGTCCTCTCCCTCCTATCCTCTCGGTCGCAAGCACGCCAACGCCCACCCGCCACCCCGGCTCCTCTCCCTCCTCTCGGCCGCCACTCCGCCGCGCCGGTCGCCTCCCGGATCCAAGCCACGAGCACTCCACCGAGCCGGTCGCCTCCCTCTCCGGACTCGGCTTCTCCGGCAGCCCCAAGGTGAGCTCCCCACCCCCCTACTCCTTCCCCGTGTGCATATGGTCCCCGTGTGCCACTCCTCTCCTCTGAAATGGGCTCCTTTTCCCTGGCCCAATCTGCGCTGAACAGGCCAGCCCTCCTCACCGCTGGGCTGCTAGCCCATGTAGCGGGGGAGGAGCTGCACCTGCCTTCCCGAACGGACTTGAGATCTGATGGGAAGCTGGCGCGCGCGCGCGGGAGCTGGAGCGCCGGATTTCGTGAAGCGGGAGGAGTTCCGAACGGGCCCTTAGTGGGGTCTGTCTCACCGTTGTACTTGGAAAGATCCGCCGGGTGAAACTTGCTTGGCCATGGGTTAGCCGCAAGCCCCGAGCTGAGCAGGCTGAGCACGTCCGCGAGGTTGACGACCTCCAGCCATGGCGGGCGAGCAGCAGGTGTGGCGGCAGGAGCTGGGATGTAGGCGTCGGGTGGGGCAGTTGGGTATACGTGTTCCTTGTCTGGGTGTTGACCTGGGCCTCGTGCCCCTTGGTTGCTGGTGCCGGCCCCGGCATCGCGGAGGACCGCGTGTGCCATTTGTTGATTTCGTCCGATCTCTTCACGGGGGGGTTCGGCGCGTGCTTGTGCGTTTGCCAAGTCTTGGAGGAGCTCATCGGCTGATTGGCGATTGCGCCGGATATTCTCCCATGATGCCGCTATGGCTTCTTCTTGCGGCCGACGTCCCGCCTTAGGCAACCGCAAGTTGTGCTTGGAGCTCCACAGTTTCTCGGGCTAATGCCGCCACGCGGAGGGCCTCGACTTGGGCTGCTTCAAGCTGTACATGGCGCTGCTCCGCCTGCTGGGCTGCGGCCGCAACCTGTTGCCTTAATGCCTCCATCTCTCGCTCAGCATGAGTGAGGGCCCCAGAAGTCTCTAGACCGGTGGCCTGGGCATTGATGGCAGGGGCGATGTCATTGTTCGTCACAGGGGTGGCTGTGCGTGTTGTCATCCTCGCCGTGACCTATGGGGCGACAGCTGTGGTGCTTGGAACCATATTGGCGATACTTGCGACCTTTCGCTTGGTCCCCTTCTTCACCTTCGCCCTAGGAGGCATGCCTTCTTACTTCACGAAGGAGCACGTGTGTGGTGTTGAAGACCAACACACGCACGTGTTGATGTTGAGGTTGCGCGTGTTACGATCGTCGGTGATGTCCCTGGGCCTCCTCTCGACAGCGTCTCAGATGACACAACTTCTTGCTCGGTTCCCACAGATGGCGCCAACTGTCGTAGCTTCAGAACTAGGCAGTATACTTTAGGCACCCCCAATCGGTTACGTCGACCTCCGGGAGTACTAAAGGAGTATGAGCAAGTGTAGTGTCCATCAAGGGGGAGCGCGCGTTACCGCAACCGACGAGACGGAATGTAAAACACTCCCGTTGAGGCTAAATAGAAACTCTCGTGTTGAGGCGAAATGAAAACTCTCGTATTTATTTCCGGGATTAGGGTGTGCCTCTCCAAAAGATCCCCGTTCTCATTACCCCTTAGGGTCCTATTTATAGGGGTGGAGAGACGTGGGTGCGAGATTACAATTATGCCCTTCGGGCAACTACACACCCTCGGGGGTATTTTGGTCTTTACAAGGATCCTCATGGAATATACTAAAATACTAAAGTATTTTAGTATTCATTGCTATGACGACGTGTTATCCTGGGTGACGGAACGGAGCGTGGGCTCAACATCTGCCGGGACGAAGCATTTCCTCAACTTCGTCGGCGATACCAGCGGGGCTTGTGGACGCCAGGCAAAACATGTCGAGCTAGGGAGGGGTCTTTGACGTTGTCGAGGAAAAGCCTATCGGTTTGAGATAGTGCTGAGACTCTTCCCCTAACAGTCACTAAGGTGGATGACGGTACAAGAGCAGAAGAGCTGACGGTCAGTTAACATCTTAACGAGGTCAAGAGTCACCAAACTTATGCATTTGTGGTGCTGCAGCTCAACTTCGAGGTAACACAACGCAACAGAAGGGGGCGGCTCGAAGACAACAAAGCGAAAGACGGTCATTATTCCGGATCCATGCACTGAATGGAACCAACAACGAACTCAGAAGGTATAATTCGTGGGAATAATGACACATCAAATCCTGGGTCCACCGGCCCATGATCGTACACGGGACGCTGCGCTGTTGGGCCAGACCGCTTTCGACCTGCGCCGTATGACGGCTGGCCAGTGGCCACCTCACTCTGTATCTACAGAAATTAAGGTAGCCAACGCCGTACTATTTTGTTCAACCAAGACATCATGCCTGCCGTCTCAAAAGAAAGAAAATAAGAAGACATCATGACTGGACCTGGATGCATCCGCAAGACCTTTTCCAGCACTTCGATTCACGCTTGGGTTTCAGAGATCTACTCCACGTTATTTCAAGGCCTTATGTTAAGTACTTACATTTCCTGAAAGAACAGCATAATACGGAGTTCTACTAGTTTTCATTTTATCAACTTCGCTGTGACTGAAAGCAATATGACAAAGACCCCATGTTATTCCGAAATGGAAGCTTTTGCTCATATGACATGAAAGGATCAAATTCCTGAAAGCAACAATGGTAGGTCAGTAAGCAGCGGTCCCATATATGTTAGCTTCCCAAGCGATCCATCGTTTTCGCACTCCACCGCTTACCGACGACCTCTCCAATGGATCGAAAGCACTGCACGCAGAGCGAATCTGCATCCCGCGCTACTGAGGATAAGAATGAATTAAACCCACTGCTGCCGATCGACCGAGCTCGACAGGCGCCGTCAACACCAACATCCGTATCAGCTTAAGAGCCTGACCGATACGCCAAATCTGCAGCGCCCCGAACGTGATGTCCTACTCGCATTGCCCATCCAAATCGCGTCGCGGAGTCGGAACGGCTAGGGGTCTCCACCTTGCGAAGCGCAGGCCACGGCCTGAGAAATCTGCCGGTACCAGCACAGCAGCGTCCAGTGGCTGCGCTTGCGCCGCGGCATTCGAGCAAACGCCGCATGCAACGGCTCTCGCCACGCAATGCTGAAATGCAGAATGTCTCGGTCTCGAGGAATCGCACATGTGGAAAATTTCGGCGGCACAGATGCTACGAAAATTACCTCTGCCCGTCTTGCCAGATATTTCTTGGATTCATGCCAACCATGGTTAGATGAGTAGTAAGGGGCTCTGGAGGATCCGAGAGTTCCTGCTTTAGTTCCGCGTCTCCTCTGCTTAAAGACATTCGGAAGCTGAAACATCTGCGCCGTTTCGTTTCTTTCAAGCAAGATGATGTTTGACAAAACAAAAGCACAGTTGATTGGGCACGCTTGGACATTTCATAAGCTAGCGAATCAGGCAGGAATAGTGTATATGCCTATCTGTCGCCATCTGGCAAGTTGCAACTTGACACATCGACGAATTATCTCAACGATGATGGCGTGATGAAAGATCTTGTCGGTCCCGCGCTCTCCACCAGGCTGCACGGTGACCGGTGGTGCGCACTGCGCAAATGCAGGCAGTGCAGGCTTGGCCTGCCCTGCACGAGAAAGGCGTTTATCCTAGGAAGATAAACATCAGAAATAAACATAGGGAAGATGTTTGCCTCGAATGTTCTGAGCAGCTCTTCGCTCGGTCGCATGCAACGCTCACCATACGCTCAATCTCTACATCCCATGTGGGCTCCACCTCTAACTTATGCATAAATCTAACCTATCTAGAAAGGGGCAAAGTTACCATCGTGACCTCCCTTTCAACGTTACCTGACAATTGGTTAGAGGAGTATTGATTCATATGCATCTGTGAAGACACGATTATGTGAGATAAAGTAGAACAGGGCAGGCTCTCTTTTGCTCGGTTCATATCGGAAGTTACAATATGTCACGGAGCCCATTATTTATGGGCCGCAGTTAATTGGGCTGTACGACTTCTTTTGTTGCTTAGTAAACACCAAAAGTGGGCTCTGGCTAACAAGTTAGAGCAGTATCTTCTGTGCGGGATCCGAAAACTGAAGGCCCATGTGGTCCATAACGCACCAGTTAGGCTCGTTACACGGCGGATCTAAAAAGTAGATATACTAAAAATTTAAAAAAGATAATAATCCTGCCACTAATTTGATGAATCCTTGTATTATTAGTGAAACATAACTACTAGAATCTTATAACTGTATTTAAACATATTATAACCGATAGATCATCCTAATAGATCACAGCTGGTAGATCTTTGTAACCGTACCCGAACAGATTATAGCCAATAGATCTTTATAACTATAACCAAACAGATTACAAACGATCGATGTTCATAACATATCATAAGCGATAGATCTTCATACTTGTACTTAAATTGATCATCATCAGTAGATATTCGTAATTGTAAGCAAACATATCACAACCGATAGATCATCATAATTGTACATAAACAGATCACAACATCTAGATCATCATAACTATACCTAAAAAGATCAATAGATCACACCCGATAGATCATTATAACTGTCATGAACAGACCATAGCTAATAGATCATCATAATTACACATAAACAGATCATAGTCGATAGATCATCATAAATGTACATAAACATATTACAGCCAATAGATCTTCAGGATTATATAACATATCACAATCAATACATTTTCATAACCACACCTAGATGTCATCTGGCCATTGATCTGGTGGACCTGATTGTTAATAGAGCACAAACAAATATCGTTATAATTGTATTTGATTTTGTGTATCTTAACTATTAATATCCCACAAGCGAGACATGTTCATAAATTTTACTCATACAAAAGTTACCTAAGCATTAAGTCTATGTACTGACCTAATATCAACGACTGCTGATATGAACCTAATTAACTCCATATACAGATATAATATCATATACAAATGATCAGTAATCGTAATTCGAACTTTAATTCCACATGATCTATCATATACCAACAAACCATTGGTTGGCTGGTACACGATCTAAACTTTTATTCTCCATATTAATCTAATATCACGTACAAGTTTTTAAAAATTAAGAATGATTAAAGATATTTCTTGTGCAATTGTACGGGACACTGTACTAGTTCAACACCAAATAATACTCTTAATACTAGGTTTTCACTAAATTTTCCAATCGTATTTTACAAGCCCATCTCTTTTCTACTGGTAAGGGAAAGATTCCAAGCCCATGTCGTTTCACAAGGCAGATACAACGGCTCCATGCATTCAAAGTTTCAAATGCTCCCGGTATTCAGTTTGGCTTTCTGCACGTAGTTCTCAGTTCCAAGGCTATGGATCTAGTCATCTAGACAAATTGGCTTCCGCAAGTCATATCCTTATCGCGGCCTCTCCTTAGATAGCCATCAGATTGTGTGTCGTAAGACTAGCTTGTCCGGATCAGCAGCCATGAATGGCGTGGAGCAATGCACGGCAAGAGGACACTACGCCATGACAGGGCATACAACCGCGTTAGCAAGCTTGCAATGAGTGGCGTGGCATGAGATGAGTTCCAAGGCTTCCGAGATAGCAGCAGATGGATCCCAAATTCCCTGTATTTTTCAAACCCAATTTTCGTGAACTTTGGACTTGAGTCCTGGTAAACATGTCTTAACGGCAAGGTTAGTCAGCAATCTCAAAACCAACAAAAGAATAAAAAACATGTCATCTTGTGTTGCTTAATTGAGTCAAGCTTAGCTGCCTATAGGTGATTTGTTGTTGCGCGGGACAAGCACCATCTTTCCACTGTTGCTGATGGTATATATCCAGTACTCCACCATAGAACATTAGAATTTAGAATGGCTTACCTTCCTTTGTACTTTTCTTTTATCAGTAGATTGTTCTTTCTTTCCAGGCATGATAGGAGGACAATGGAAGTTGACTACTCACAAGTCATAACATCGCTCTATGGTTTTGTATCACCTCAAGAATGAATTTGGCAAAAGTTTGTAGACAGAGGACCCTCCTACGACAAAAAATAAGCACGCTTTTCCTCCAAAAGTGTGGACCACGCACGGGAATGGAAACGGAAAGGGACCAATCTGCACGCTTAGTCTGAATTAGCAAGTTGCCAATGTGAGCATGGAATATGGGCTACCAAACATTGTTATGGTTTGCACCAACATTCCCGGCGAATGATGCGATTTGACCAACGGAATGAATGTAAAACAGCAAAGGAAATGGGCTCGAAATGGTAGGCAGCCGAAGGCGACGCCGGTGGAAAGGTAACGGATGCTTGCACAAGACGCTGCAGAAGCACTTACCCAAATCTCATCTCTATCCCCTCTTGGATGCGTTCACTGTGCGAGCGTGTGGCTGGCTCTCCACTTAGGCTCCCACTAGTGCGTGTGATTACTGATCATCCCCTGAGCCGTCATGTTACGCAAAAATGGTGCGTAGTTCTGCGCACCATGCATATTAGGTTGTGCTTAATTGCAAATACAACTTTTAACTGACACAACGTTTCTCGGTTACAGCGGTTGGAAGTTCTGAAGAATATATAGGCTTCTGTTTTGCAGAAGCTCATAATTCACACGCCATCGATTAAGTCGGGTACGTTGCAGATATGGGGCATGTGTTCTACTGTTGTATCTATGGGGCCAAGCTGCTGCTAACATTCCTGTGGGGCAGACATGATGAGTGCTCGGTAGTATGGAGGAGGATCGCGAGTTGCCGCGTCTCTTTCATGGTCTTTTCTTTTCCTATGGTGCCATGGCATTATGGCAATCATCGGTAGTAGAGCATGATATCTTCTCTGTATTATAAACGCACTAGTTTGAGAGAATACCATCGTTGAATCTCCGGCGTGACCACTGTCTCTGGATGGGCTCAGTAATATATTGCCGCACGCTCGCCACTCTTCAGAACAAATAAACACGCACGAGATCCATGTCCAAACAGCGTCACGTGAGTTTTAGACAGTCCACAAAATACAAACCTAGTACTGAGCGCACAGGTCTGAGCTTTCAGGTCCCAATAGATGTCATAATGCATAGTAAACGCTGCTACCGCTTGCGAGCAACCTTGCGAAACAAAGGCAATCTTGGCAGCTGGATCAGAATTTGAGAAGATACGGCTAAGCTCTCGTAACCGTTGTGGAGAGGGAGTCCTTCACGCCTTGCCATCGTCATTTCTAGTAACCAACGAAATGGCCCATTATTTTGGCGAGAAACCTCACATTCTCGCAAAGAATTTGTCCGCTCCTATGGCCTGAAGTAAAGAACTGATTATTGAACTAGAACTAACCTAGGTTAATTACTCTTCAATGAAACTACCTCAGAAACCAGCACCCCTCGCATAAATAAACTAGGAGAATGTGTTGGTTTTGCATGCTTAAGTTGCTGTTATCTGATGAAAATTCAGCGACGTCACAAATAATGGTTAACTGTAGTATTCCAAATCCTGAATTTCGTGCTCGGGTAACGAAGAAGTGTACTTTGATCGTAATCTTATCGAGTGGTTGCATAATAAAAGTAGTTGTACTTTTGTTGTAAAGAGTGGTTGCGGTTTCGTTAGAACATGCGCAGCAACTAACCTGAAGACACTGACACAGGTACAAATTTTGATCAACCCAACATCCTAATATGAACATGGATCTGTATCCTCCACGGAGCTGCAGATCAAATACTACTGCCACGCTATTGTTAAGAGTGTTCTACATATTTTGACCAACAATCTACTGGAATTCAAATGCTTCTTATTTCTTCCCGGCAGTCTAGAGATACTCGAAAGTCAAAACCGGCATACCAAGTCCATCTCAGCGGTACCATTTCATATGGAAATATCGGAATCAGAACCCCTGACGTAGTGAAGGCAAGTCCGAGGGCTACAGTACCATGACTTGAGTGATTCTTAGCCATTGGATAAAAAATAGACAGCTTAGATTTGATGCTACCGTTCACACTATAGCGCAAATCTGCAGTGCACGCAACGGAGTCGAACATGGCTACAGCACATGCTGCAGCAACTAGATCACATCCATTCTTTGCTGATCCGACGGTTGATATTCTACATCAGGCTACCGTAGCACCAAGCTACGTCAGAGGAGCGGTGTCCGGAAATATCCGAGAAATGTTCTTTCAGTGAGGTACGATTGGGTAATGAAACAACATAGCAGAGGATCCCAAGCGGTTGATTTGATGCGTAATTTCATCCAACATTGTCGATCATAAACTTTTCAACGATAATGTTGCTTTGTCATATACCGGGTTAGAGAACTAGCAGTATTATTTAGAGCAATAATAGGAATCTCATTAGGCAATGAAGTATATTTAGAACATGTTATCTCTATGCTCTATTGAGATGAAGTGGACTATTTGTTAAGGAGAGAGATGCTTGCTGATGAGAATATCGTAATATATTTCAAGAGTTTCATAATCTTGTTTGTTTCTGACGTTCTCAAATCTAAGATTTTTTGGAACGTCCCTAAGCTCTTTATGAGACTTTTCAAGTCTACGATATGAGACCTTAAGCATACCCTAACCCTTAAGCTCATTATGCTTAAGGGTTAGGGTCTTATTTTTCTCTTTCTTCCTCACATGCAACTTCTCTTATCTCTCAAGAGTGACATCAAGAATATCATAACTAGACATACTCAATTCATCAAAATCATCATCAAGCAAGAAGTCATCACTATGATGTCACACCCTAATTTTCCAAAATATGAAAATTAGGGCTAACAAAAACTTTTTACGCTAATAATAATTTTCTCTTAAATAAACCTAATTAAAAACATTGTCGTCTCTTTCGCAACCTTATCAACGTCTGGTATAGCTACCCGATGATCTCTTTCCCCTCTCGACACACACGTTCGAACTTTTACCGCATTTATTTTTTCTCCAAAGTCAACCTTGCACCCTACTGGACTCCTTGTGTATCCATATATGCATACATGTAACTCCCTACATACATGAACCTATATATGTATGTGTGTATGCTTATCTACCACGCGGTACCTTTGCGAAATTGAGCATATACGTGGCATGAACCTCTCTTGTATGCAGTGATCTTCTACCATCTACTTCGCCATGCTCTATTATGAATATATGCACATATATACTATCCTCGTATATACGCGCATGCATCCTCGGACCCTAAACTACCTTGTGGCAGCTTTTCCGCCCTCAGATCCGACACCGTATATATATATATATATATAGGAATAAAGCTGAAGATAGACACGAAGTAGCTGGGTGCCAGTTGCACCCGTGAAGATAAAAGAATCCAGAAGGACAGCCATGCACGAAGTCTACAAAGGCCACTAAGCCTAGGCATTCAGGTGGACGGTCATGCGCGAAGCGTACAAAAGGTTACCAAGCCTATAATTATTAAATAATGGAGAGGAGCTCTTCGCACGCGGCTATAAAAGGAGGTTGCAGCCAGGCTCAAAGGCATCAGAGAAAAAACATCTGCGAAGGCAACCAGACAGAGCTAGAGTGAGAGAGAGAGCACTCCACTCCACTCCCTCTTTAGTTTCCATAGTAGCCACTCTTCCCCTGTAATATAATCGCTACTCAAGGTTTGTAATATTAAGAAGGTAACTTCCTTTTCTGTTTGTAAGCTGTTTGGGGGTTCCCGAAAGGGAAAACCATATGCAAACTAGTTTATGAAAATGAAGTAGTTCTACTTTGAAAAACCCTTGGTGTTTTTAGCTTCAGTTCTATGAGACGAGTTTTTATGCTAGGGACCCTATAGGAGAAACATCTGCGGTAGTTCTCAGTTAAAGCCCTACATGTGCCATAGGGTATGGAGAACTCAGTGTCCGTGTGAGAAGTGTTCCCTTCGGGTGGAACTGCCTGGAGAGACGATAAGAAACACATCCCATATGATTGCAGCTAGAAGTACCCAGCGAAAGCTTAGCTACTTCTGAAATAAATTAGTGATAAATATGGTGAGTACCGAGTAGGATTGTTACAACTGATAGTACACATCCGGCTGTCTTGTTGGTCTCGCCAACCCGCAAGATCCTACAAAATCGCTAGCGCAGAATTAATAAGAATAGTGATAAGAATTAAGCGTGCAGAATAAGAATAGTGCCATAGTACTGGAATAGTGTCACGCCGTCTGAATAGTATCTGCATAGTGTCTGAACAGTACTTGAACAGTGTCTAAATAGTGCTGAATAGTGCCAAATAGTACCCGGATACTGTTTGAATAGTGTCATAGTACTCGAATACTGTTTCAATCGTATTCACGTTGAATCCTGTCTGCTAATCAAGGTCTGCAGTGTTCTATTCTGCATTAGTCCAGTTTAAAAGGTTTGGTATCAGAGCCTGATCATCATTGAAAAGTTAAAATATCTCAATCTAGAAGTAAGTACTAGAAAAATTGTCAATACAAAAGACAGTAGTAATATAAGGTGCAGACTAAATTCCTCTGAAGAGCATAGTTGGCATACTTCACATAGCCAGTTAAATTTAGTGGTTGATTTATTACATAACTTTTATATAACTTGGGGTAGAAGACATGACGAACTAGATCTCAAATTAGACAAAATATATAAAGAATATAAAAGGCTTGAAGAGCAATACTCTCTTATCAATAATAATTTAAATCTAGTGTTAAAGACATTAGAAGATAGTAAAGACAAAACAAAATATAGTCAGTCAGAATAGCGACTATATCAAGGAAGATATAAGATTAATTGGTAAGAAGCTAGAATTAGATAACGCATTTGCTAAGAAAGATAAGCTACCAGAAGGTTTAAATTTTGAGCTAGAAATAATTAAAATTAAGAATTTAGTAGAAGAAGTTAAGACCCTAGTTATTTCTTAAGTATATGTCAGAATATAAACAAGTTTTAAAAGAAACAGAAAAATATCTTGCTCATCCTATTGGTTTTTCCAATTACGAGTCATCTAAGGAAGATTCTAAAGTAATAATAAGACAAAACAATACCATATTGCAGTTATTAGTTCAAATCTTGAATAAACTCAATACTGAAGAAAGTGGTAAAGAGTTAGTACTAGCCTCATCTGGTTTAATTTGTATCCACCAGAACAATAAACTCAGAAAAATGGACATATCTAAAAGCTTCTGTAGAAGAGATAAATCACTCCAAATAGTAGATAGAAATTTCAAACCTTTAACTATAATGGACAAGTTGAAAGGAAAATATGAAGATGTGGATAATTTAGAAGAAGTCATAAATTTAGAAAGAGATCTTGAAAGATATCAGAGAGATACACTAAGGAAAATAAAGCCTCAACAGATATATCAAATGGGTATGTTTGAAAATAAGTCAGGATTATATATAATATCCAGAGAAGTAGAATTAAGTGTTTTAACGCAGCCAGTAGAATTAAGGGTTGTGAGTAAGCAATTTGAGAATGGACTAAAATATTCAGGTTACAAATTTATACATCAAGGAATGTATATTATAGGAAATAAAGGTATGACAAGAAAGAAATTAGGAACTAAAGTTCTAATAACTTTATTAGATAAAAGATGGGATACAGTTAATAAAGCAGCACTAGGTTTTCTAGAAGGTGATATGAATGAAAATAAACTAATAACATATATAGCGCCAGACCTAATTATGCCTATAAAAGAATTCATAGAAAAAATGAGTTTCAGGGTTCCAGACCAAAGGGTATGAAGAATTTAAAGGAACAAATTTATTAGTAAGCATAGAGTTTGTTGGAAGACTAACTAATAAAAGTAGGACTAAATACAAGGTAAATGTCAATGATGTAATTGAAAATATGCAATCAAAAGGTATATAATTCATGAGTCCCTTAAGAATTGATTCTGAAGAAAGGGCAGGTGAAGAATGGAACACAAGTGATTTAATAAAAAGTAAGGCTTTAAAACAACCTGAAGATTATGTAAGCTATCAAAATAAAGCAGGAAACACTAGTACTAGGTTTATAAATTATAAAACAAGAGCTTTAGACGATCTAGATTCAGTCATATCAGAACAAGATATTGAAGATAACAGAAGGCATAGTGTTTCAGAATTTATGGAAAAGCCAGAGAAATAAAATATTGTGAAGATAAGTTAAAACAGGTTTCTAACGAATATAATAATACTATGATGCATGAATGGCCTAACATAAGAGAAAGGGAACTATATTTCTGTAGAGAATTATCCAGATTAAAGAAGGCAAAGAAAGATAAAGAATTATTTATAGATGAGAGGAAGGATAAGGAAATGCATATTAAAACTGAAGAAAGAATAGATAATAAAAACAAAGGTATACATATAGATAGCAATAATACTATAACTGAAAAGGAGCAATGGGAAAGAAATGAAAAATGGTTATCAGAAAGCTATGAAGAAGAAGAAGCATTAGTAAATGAAATATATAATGAAGGTCAAGCTATAGATGCCTTACAACAATATGATGACTTCTTAGACTCTTTAGATGAAGTAGGAATACATAATCTAGAAAATACAATGGAAGCAATGGAAGTAGATATAGGAGTAGGAAAGAAAAGAAGTAGGTATGGTGAGAGTTCAGTAAAAAATGAAGGAGAATTTGAGAGAGCATCTAGAGTTTCAGGAAACTGGCCTCCAGAAAAAGAAGAAGCCTCATATAACTATATCCCTGGCCAATACAAACATATGAGATCTAAAAGGAGAGATTTTGAAAGGTCAGTAAAATTTTAAAATCATAAAAGTGATGGTGCAATATTAAATCTAGCTGCACATGACCTAATTGATTGGCCAAATATCATAAGCATATGGAAGGGTTTGATAGTCCAAAAATACATTCAAAACCAGCACAATATAGGAAATAAGATAGAAGACATGATTACATATTTAGAAATATTTTTAGAAGAATCTGCAAAAGTCCTATGGGAACAATGGGTAGAAGGCAATCCTAATAATTATGCAGAATTAAAAAGAGTAGGTAGCAACCCAAACAATTTTACAAATATAATATCAAATATTATTATAGCAGAAGATCCAGAGTTAGGATACACCACACTACAAAATGAAAGGTTAAGAGAAATTGAGAAGTTGACACTAACAAATTGGAAAGGTATAAAGGAATTCTCACAACACTACTTATATAATGCTACTACAGCCAAACAAGGTTATAACAAAGGAGTAGTTGAAAGATACTTCAACAAATTACCAGATCCTTTAGGAAGCATGATATTTGAAGAATATAAAAAGGAAACTGAAGGTTCTGTTATTAACATATCACAAGCAATAACATTTGTATTCAAGCAACTAAGGAAAATATGCACTAGTATACAAGCCTAAAGGTCCATGAAGCATTCAGACTATAATTTTTGTAATAAGATAGTTCAAATACCATTAACATATGGTGAGGAGAGACCTAACAGCAAAAAATATCATAGACCCCAAAGAAGAGATAGTAATAATTTCAGAACAAAGAGAAGATATTTCCTTAGAAGATCAGATAATAAAGTTCCGTTTTTACATAAAAGGAATGTAAGACGTTACAATCCAAGAAAGAATTATGATAAAACATGCAGATGTTTTATATGTAATTCACCTGACCATTTAAGTAAGACTTGCCCAAATAAAGACCAGAAAAGATATTCTAGCAAATATGAAAAACAAGAAAGAGTTTTAATAGTAGATAGTGTAAATGAAAATATATTAGTATGTGATGATGAAATAAAGGATGATGAGTCGATATATTCAATTATTGAAACAGATGAACTTGAAAACAATGAAGCTGAACATGAATTAAGTAATGATGATATAGACTTAATAGATGAGTTAGCAGGATTAAGAAAAGAGATGATGAATCAAGTAAGCTGTGAACATGATTGGATTAGAGGTAAAGGTGATTATAATATAAAATGCGCATTCTACATATATTATCCAAGTCAAGATAATAGAGCTACTTGTAGTCTATGTTTAAAACAAGCTTGCTCTGAATGTTTAAAAGCAAACAATCAAAGGTGGAGAAGAGAGATAGAATTACAACCAGAAGGAGAAATAAATTTGTAACCTGAATATTTTAGTCCATTCTCAAATTGCTTACTCACAACCCTTAATTCTACTGGCTGCGTTAAAACACTTAATTCTACTTCTCTGGATATTCTATATAATCCTGACTTATTTTCAAACATACCCATTTGATATATCTGTTGAGGCTTTATTTTCCTTAGTGTATCTCTCTGATATCTTTCAAGATCTCTTTCTAAGTTTATGACTTCTTCTGAATTATCCACATCTTCATATTTTCCTTTCAACTTGTCCATTATAGTTAAAGGTTTGACATCTCTATCTACTATTTAGAGTGATTTATCTCTTCTACAGAAGCTTTTAGATATGTCCATTTTTCTGAGTTTATTGTTCTGGTGGATACAATTAAACCAGATGAGGCTAGTACTAACTCTTTACCACTTTCTTCAGTATTGAGTTTATTCAAGATTTGAACTAATAACTGCAATATGGTATTGTTTTGTCTTATTATTACTTTAGAATCTTCCTTAGATGACTCGTAATTAGAAAAACCAATAGGATGAGCAAGATATTTTTCTGTTTCTTTTAAAACTTGTTTATATTCTGACATATACTTAAGAAAGAACTAGGGTCTTAACTTCTTCTACTAAATTCTTAATTTTAATTATTTCTAGCTTAAAATTTAAACCTTCTGGTAGCTTATCTTTCTTAGCAAATGCGTTATCTAATTCTAGCTTCTTACCAATTAATCTTATATCTTCCATGATATAGTCGCTATTCTGATTGACTATATTTTGTTTTGTTTTACTATCTTCTAATGTCTTTAACACTAGATTTAAATTATTATTGATAAGAGAGTATTGCTCTTCAAGCCTTTTATATTCTTTATATATTTTGTCTATTTGAGATCTAGTTCGTCATGTCTTCTACCCCAAGTTATATAAAAGTTATGTAATAAATCAACCACTAAATTTAACTGGCTATGGGAAGTATGCTAACTATGCTCTTCAGAGGAATTTAGTCTGCACCTTATATTACTACTGTCTTTTGTATTGACAATTTTTCCAGTACTTACTTCTAGATTGAGATATTTTAGCTTTTCAATGATGATCAGGCTTTGATACCAAACCTTTTAAACTGGACTAATGCAGAATAGAACACTGCAGACCTTGATTAGCAGACAGGATTCAACGTGAATATGATTGAAACAGTATTCGAGTACTATGACACTATTCAAACAGTATTCGGGTACTATTTGGCACTATTCAGCACTATTTAGACACTATTCAAGTACTGTTCAGACACTATTCAGATACTATTCAGACGACGTGACACTATTCTAGTACTATGGCACTATTCTTATTCTGCACGCTTAATTTTTATCACTATTCTTATTAATTCTGCGCTAGCGATTTTGTAGGATCTTGCGGGTTGGCGAGACGAACAAGACAGCCGGATGTGTACTATCAGTTGTAACAATCCTACTCGGTACTCACCATATTTATCACTAATTTACTTCAGAAGTAGCTAAGCTTTCCCTGGGTACTTCTAGCTGCAATCATATGGGATGGGTTTCTTATCGTCTCCCCATGCAGTTTCACCCGAAGGGAACACTTCTCACACGGACACTGAGTTCTCCATACCCTATGGCACATGTAGGGCTTTAACTGAGAACTACCGCAGAGGTTTCTCCTATAGGGTCCCTAACATAAAAACCCGTCTCATAGAACTGAAGCTAAAAACACCAAGGGTTTTTCAAAGTAGAACTACTTCATTTCCATAAACTAGTTTACATATGGTTTTCCCTTTCGGGAACCCCCAAACAGCTTACAAACAGAAAAGGAAGTTACCTTCTTAATATTACAAACCTTGAGTAGCGATTATATTACAGGGGAAGAGTGGCTAGTATGGAAACTAAAGAGGGAGTGGAGTGGAGTGCTCTCTCTCTCGCTCTAGCTCTGTCTGGTTGCCTTCGCAGATGTTTTTTCTCTGATGCCTTTGAGCCTGGCTGCAACCTCCTTTTATAGCCGCGCGCGAAGAGCTCCTCTCCATTATTTAATAATTATAGGCTTGGTAGCCTTTTGTACGCTTCACGCATGACCGTCCACCTGGATGCCTAGGCTTAGTGGCCTTTGTAGACTTCATGCGTGGCTGTCCTTCTAGATTTTTTTATCTTCACGGGTGCAACTGGCACCCAGCTGCTTCGTGTCTATCTTCAGCTTTATTCCTGTCTTCTTTGGTACGATTGTTTGTATGGGTCATATATATATATATATATATATATATATATATATATATATGTATGAATAACTCAGTTCTTTTCTTCATCTCTATGTTAGATCTACACTTGCTATTAAAACCAAAGTTACTCCTGGTACCTCTCACGCCACGGCTCCATTCTTCCAAAACCCTAACACTTCTTCTCGATAATAGGGTGAAACCTTAAGTTCATGATCTCATGTTTTTCTTGCCATGTGCTGCACTGCTACTCCTGCCTTTCTTCTTCCTTTTTTTTCTGCTACAACCACGTGAGAGCTACCAACTGAATAACTCCTGTCTTGCTGCTAATGGGCCCGACCCCACCTACCGGTTTCTCCTTCCTCAACCTCCCTTCTTCCTCCTCAACTCCTCTCTCCCTCCTCTGCCGAACACTGCTCCAACCATGGCAGCTCAGCACCACCACCAGCACCTGCTAACTCGGTGCCTAACTACGTTGTAGCAACAATACCTGCTAGCTACCCACCTCCCTTCTTGAAGTCTCCTTCAATCCAGTATAAGACCAGCTGAGCTGCTCACCTCCCTCCTGGAGTTCTTTCTCCAAGTAGCTGAGCCACTGCTGCCAGAATGCCGAGCTCCACACTTTTTTGCTCCTCGCTCTTTCCCAAGCTCTATCCGAGCTGCCCCCTCCTCTTCACTTCCACCTACTTGTGCTGAGCTAAACTCCTTCCTTCCTGGAGTTTCTTACCCAAGTGGCCGAGCCACTGCAGCCCAAGTACCAGCACCGGCAGTCCCCTCCTCCTCGCGTCCACGGCACCCCTATTACTTCTTCTCTACCTCCAAGCTCCTTTTCTCCCTCGTTCTACACAGTCATCGAGCGCCCCTCATTTCCATCTACACCCGGGGCCACTAAGCCCCATTCCCTCCTCCTGAGCGCTCCTCATTCGCCCATCTCCTCATTCTAGTGCCCAACTTTTGCAGAGATGCAACGACCGAAATATTGAGCCACCACCCTCGCGGACCTCATCGCCGGCGACGCAACAACGATCTCCGGCAGCCATGGACCTTCCCATTAGCTTCCTCATCTCGCCCTGAGCGCCCAGGTACTGAGCGTACTTGATGCGTGCCTTAGAGCAACAGTGCGGGCTCGCCAGAGTTTATCCCGCGCTCGTCACCATCGGGCACATTGCCGTTGGCCACAGCAGAGGTGAGCAGCCATCAGCATCTACCCCTCATTTATTCTCTAATCACCGGTAGTTAACTCTAATGCCACACCGGTTAAAAAAGTCCAAACCGTCCGCAGGCTCCACCCATAAGATAAGTGTAGGCGCAAAACCTTCCTACACGTTTCTCCTGGGGGGAAGACGTACTATCTCTCTCGGATGCGCTTTCCTCCTATAGAAGGTGCATTTACTTTTTCACTTCCCCTTCAAGTCGTCATGTATTACCCAAAGGCACTCTTTCCATTTTACGCTTTCGACATCAGCCCTAAGGCCGGCTTAGGTAAACAGTGAATGACCTCTGTATAACTAAACTTCAGACGGCTATAACTCCATGTATACTCATCCGAATCAACTCATTCTTCCTCCTAAATTCCTAATATTTCATGAGCTTTCAATCAATAGTACTTTTGGTATTTTTGAAAGTATTTAAAATTTAAAATTTTAATTTTAAACCTTAGGTAATTGCATAACTTGAAGTATACACATCTCGAAGGTTTGGTCCAGAGAACTTCAAGGGCATTCCTAATATGTATCAAACATATTTCATTCGCTGACCTCCACTATATTGTTGAGATCCTAGGAATTCATTTGAAAGGCTATGAGGCAGATTATACACGCATATACCATCTAAAACATTAAAGAAAGATTTGAAGTAAGCTCGTAGGTATTTCCATAACACATCAGAGCCTCCCACATACTTGGTACCATGGTGGTTCCAAGAATGGCTGAGGCTCCCATCCTTGATGAGATAGAAACAGTAAAGGGAGAGGGGAGAAACCGTAACACGCTTAGTATTCTGCTAAGTGAATATACCCGGCTATTTTCCTCAAACCCTAACCAGGCATAAAATCTTTCAACACAACCTTATACCCATTATTTGCCAAACAAAACCAGAATCCAGCGCATCTCCATACTGCTAAAGCAACAATTAAAGCAACCCTAATATGTGTCCCCTTCGACACGGTAGTAACTAAATGTACCCTAAGCGCAATGTCCTTGCTATATTAACCTAAGGCATCCGTTGACTTCCTAAAAGCTCCCAAAAACCCATAGCTAACAAGTTCCCTGTGATCACATGAATTACTTTTTCGGATGTTACCTTTGATTGTTATTGACCTTGCTCGCACCGTTCTTTATTCGATGAAATTCCGATGTGTAGTTCTGACGACACGACAAATCACGTGAAAGAATCCGAAGAGTTGTCATAGCAAGTTAGGACAGAGACCCAGCCAATATCGCCAGGCAAGCATTCCCACCTTGATCATGTTGGATCCCATATGTGTGAAAACTTAATTATTTTGTTTGCAACTCTGCATGTCATGTGAGTATCAACGATATTTTATGCTAGACCTAGCTACACCCTATAGTTGCATATGACTTGGGTCCGATAAATCAATCCTTGTAACCCTAGTGCTATTTGCTGCTCATCATACGTCCAGCAATGTATTTAGGAATATAGGCAAGAGCCCTGCTTAAACCTGCTATAGAAAAAAAATCTAATTTTGTTCGATCCATGCGAAACCCCTTGGTTATGGGATTAAAACCCTCGGGAAGGTGTGTACCTTCCGAGGTGATTGTTTCAAAGTGATGTTTGCCAAAACCCTAAACTAAAATGGATGATGATTTGGATTCAGGCGAGATCATTAAGTGGAGATCAGAGGAAGGATTGTAGCATGAAGGAACACGGTTATGAGGTGACGATGTGTAGTCTTGCTCGAGTCAATTAAGGACCGAGCCTAAGTGCTGCTCAACCAAGTTCACCCTGTACGTCCACATGTCCTTTATGGGAAGGACTTGACTAAATACTCTATCGAGTACTAGTGTCTGGACCCGTGGGCAGTAGGAAGAGAGTGCTAGGTAGATTGGCACCCCTAGAGAACTTCCGTATGACTATGTAGGGAGTCGTTCGACACAAAGATAAGTCCACTTCGGGTTGTGGGCCGGGAGTTGCCAAGCACAAGCGGAGATTGAGTAGATCTTATCTAGCGGGTCCAGCACTAGAATGAAAGTAGGGGAAATGTCTCGTTGTAATAACCCTACCGGCACCCCTCGTAAAGAGTGCTTATTTGGCCATAGCAGCAAGGGGGACTTGTATCTTGTGGGTAAAGCCGTACAACCTCTGTAGAGTGTTAAAAATCTATTCGAATAACCGCGTCCTTGGTTATGGACACAACTTGAAAATGCCACACACTGATTAGATTAAGTTTTGGTTACGAAATATGGGAATGGGACTAAGGACGTGGGCATGATGTGTCCACAGTGTGCAGTTTGAGCTACAGGCTGGTAGAAAGGAACTGTAGAAGTGAAACCTAGCCCGTGCTGCCGGGCGGTAGCACGGGTGGGCTTAAGGGCTGTCTGAGGTGATACACGGGTTATCAACCTCTAATTGACGCTTGTTAGAAGATAATCTCTAGCACCAGATACTGACCCGTCAAAGACGGGCTTGCTTTCAGAAATGCTTTTGAATCTATTACCATCGATTTCAAATGAAAACTTACTTTTCCGCTCAACCTTCAACTTAGGGTAGAGCCTTTTTATTGAACAAATCTTGCATGAAATATGTCCATTATACTCTTCCTACGGGATGCTTGCGAGTACATTCTATGTACTCACCTGGCTTGTTGATTTGGCCAGACGAAAGAGACATCAACTCCGAGGATCCAAATGTGTTCACGAAAGCTAGGGCGTAACACCCAGTCAGTTGCCTGTCGGGTATGGCATATTGATGGGCCTTATCATCTCTTGATTTCCACTGCAAGTTACAAGCCGTTGGCTACAGGTATAAGCCTACCGACCCTGACGGTCTATTTACATATCGTATTATAATATGTGTGTGTATGACAATGGTATACAGGTTAACTTGTGGGTACTGGCTACTGATCACGGGACCAGTACCGGGAACACAAGGGATTATCCGGTCCTAAAATCAGGTACGCCACAACTTGGTATCAGAGCCATACTGACTGTAGGTTAACCCTAGCTAGCATGGCCGTTAGATGTAAACCCTAGGAATAAAAATTATTTTCAGATACATACCTAAACTTGTTATAAGAGTGGGATCTATCCTTCTCATCCTTCCTAGCTTCCCCTCCTACCTACGTGGCTCTAAGAGAAACATAACATTTTCTTGCACCCTCGCCTACTTCAAAACTTTTAGGCAACCCTAAGCCAGTAACGAGCCCCACGCGGAACAGACGAAAAGGTCCGCCAACCCTACTGAGGAGTTGTATCTACATCTTACGACAGACCAGCAAGGCTCAACGTCACGCTCGACCCTGCCCTAACAGACAACCACCTCGATCTCTACCCCGACACCTCAAGATGGACCTCTTCGTCGCACGATCCAAGAGCTCGTCACGGCTATAACTCCCTGTATACTCATCTGAATCAACTCATTCTTCCTCCTAAATTCCTAATATTTCATGAGCTTTCAATCAATAGTACTTTTGGAATTTTTGAAAGTATTTAAATTTAAAATTTTAATTTTAAACCTTAGGTAATTGCATAACTTGAAGTATACACATCTCGAAGGTTTGGTCCAGAGAACTTCAAGGGCATTTCTAATATGTATCAAACATATTTCATTCGCTGGCCTCAACTATATTGTTGAGATCCTAGGAATTCATTTGAAAGGCTATGAGGCAGGTTATACACGCATATACCATCTAAAACATTAAAGAAAGATTTGTATGGAACTTTGAGATAGGAACTAACTTCTATCATTTTTTCATGAGACAAATAGGTGCCTCATCATAACTTGAGTGGTCGAAGAGGGACTTGGCAGGTCTTCAGCTTGCCATGGCGAGACCAGCAACTTCATCATCATCACCATCATTGGAGTCAGAGCGGAAGCTTGAATCGTCATAATCTCATTCCACGCCAATGTGGGCTTGAGTTTTGTAGTGGTTCTTCATGAATTTGTCCTTCCAACGACACTACTTCTTTTTATACCTTTCTCCTACTCATCCTTCTTGTCCTTCTTGTCAGCACAGTTGACGATAAAGTGTCTCGTTTTGCCGCACTCGAAGCATGCAGCCTTAGTAAGTTTATTCTTTATATCCTTTGAGTACTTGTGGCTTCTTTCTTTGCCGAAGAGCTTGTCGTCACTATCGTTCTTGAACATCTTGGAGAATCTTCTCAAAAGTAGGGCGGTGTCCTCTTCGTCATGTCCATCGCTTGAGTCATCCTCGATGGCGTGCTTGGCCTTTAATGAAATATTATTTATGAGGCTTAGTTGGAGGCCACAAGCTCTTCCTTGTCTTAGATTACCTCAAAGGGAGTCCTCTTCTTGAAGTCGTCCTTCTCACGACTAAGCATCCCCAATTATTCATACTTGGCTTGGAGGTCTCGTAACATCTTCTTGATAACGAGGTGGTTGATGATCTCTGGCACCTAATAAAATTGAGCTTGTTCAAGATGTGATTAAGGCAAGCGAACATTTCATTCACATACTCATTCTCCATCGTGGTGAAGCGGTCAAGCTTGCTTGTCAGGATGTCAAGCTTGGACTCCTTGACGGAACAACTTCTCCTCATGGATCTTCATGAGCATGTTCCACATTGTCTTGGCGTCCTCAAGTGTGCTCACCTGGTTAAATTCATCCGGGTTCAATGCGTTGAAGATGGCATTCGTCACTTGGACATTGAGGTGGATGTTCCGTCGGTCACCATCGGTGAGCTCGTCTTTGCTGAGCACTAAATGATATGGTTGGACTAATGGTCATTAAATGTATTTTTATTTTGTGTTTCCAACTAGCATAATTCGAACCATCAAAATATGGACATCTCCCCACATGAATTCCCACACTAGTAGACATGGTATCTCTCTAGGTGGTAAAACCTAAGAAATGAGAGTATGAGACTCTCATACCAATTGAAAGGATCAAGGGTGTCGACTAGAGAAGGGATGAATAGAATATTAACAAAAATATGACTTAAAGTTACTTTCTGCACAAGTGTCACTAAATAAACCTATGCAAACCTAGTGTACTAGTGATTAAAACAAGTAAAAGAAAAGCTGAGGCACAAGCATATGAGCTAGAAAGCAAAACCTATCAAGCTAGTAGCAAGTATAGGAACAAAACATGCAAGTGAACAATTAAGGAGTGCAAAGAGACAACCACATGGGAGACAAAAGATTTTTATCGATGTTTGAGCCTTTGATGAGACTTTACATCTCCGTTAAGGAAGTTTGATCCTATGATTGAAGCGGACACAAAATTGAGCTCTTTCAACAAGTTTTACCGATGCAAAGCTTCACTTCTCTTTTGGTAGCTCTTCACCTTACGATAGGCGAGCTCCAAACTCTCACAAACGTCTTTGGGGTGCTTTAGATCAATCTGCTTGACGACTAATAAGCGACTCCTAGCTGTCTAGGAGATGCCAATCTCCAAGAATAACAAGTGTGGTGTACCCGGTTTTTAGCCCGGATAAACCCTTGTGTTTACCGTACTAGTCCCATGATCAGTGGCTAGTACACACAAGCAACCTGATAACATTATCATACAATACCGAGTATATTACATAAATAACCAGCAATGTTCTTAATTATACAAACACGGCCTATTGGCCAAATACAACTGCAGCGGGAATAAAACTCGTGGTAGATAGCCCATCAATATGCCGATCCACAGGCAACTTACTGGGGGTAAAACCCTACGCTTCAAAGTCATTGTCGCTATCTCCGGACTGGTATTCTTCTTCACCTGGCCAAATCAACAAGCCAGGTGAGTATATTGAATGTACTCGCAAGCCCTCCGCCAGGGAGTTCAACACGGATATATGCATGCAAGGCTCTAGCAAGAATATAGCTCTAACCTATGTCTCATATTGTGCGAGAAAGTAAGTTTGCATTGAAAGGTAATTATGTAGATGATAAAGCTATTTTTGGAAACTGTCTCGTTTCTTTCCGAGATCTTGCCTTCTTTTAGCAATCGGTCGTGTCTGCCTCCTCGCAGAACGACGTCCCACTTGACAACCTCGACTCCCGCCTGACTCGCGGTAGACCTCAGAACCACTCCTCCCGCCTCACTCGCGGGGAAATCCTCATGATGCTCTGCGAACACGGCGAATCGCGTCCTTAAACCCATACCCATTTTGATTTTCAAACTCTTGGTCTACTATAGTGTGGCCCAACCAAGTTCGTCCATGACCATGGACGTGGCTATTCGAATAGTTTTTAACACTCTGCAGAGGTTGTACGGCTTTACCCACACGATGTAGTTTATCCTGGGTACACTGTGCACCGTATACTGACAGGGCTAGTACAATGAGACGTTTCACCGAGATAACCCTAGCGACGAACCCGCCAGATGGACTTAACCAACTCTAGTTATTTCAGCCTGCTCGCTTTAAGTAGAGGGGTGTTCCAGCTTTGTGGCGGAAGCAACCCCTTGACTCGGGAAACTCCCTCTACAGAGGACGACACCTCTTTGCACTCTACAAACTACATACGGGTTCACACACTAGCACCATACCGGGTAATAGGTCAAGTCCTTCCCACAAAGGACATGTGGACGTACGGTAATAACTTGGCCAAACAGCACTTTAGCTCGGTCCTTAGTTGATCCGAGAGGGACTCCTCTCCACGTTCGTAAACGGACAGCGAGAACCACACCGGGCATTACCTCGCCTATAAGATTCTTCCTGCTTTCCCCTTCATTACCGACCCGGATCCAAAACTTCTCCATTTGATTTTTGGTTTCGAAAATCCTTTTTCGGAAATATCCCAACCCATAGATGTTCCTAACTTCATACACCTTCGGACACGACGGTCCTTTCAAAGCTTTTCACATATGAATTTTCAGAGAATCCTCCTTTTATAAAACCCTAATTTTTAACTACTGTAGGGCTAAGCCATAATCTACCTTAAATTCCCAGTAATATTTGTGGGATAAATAACTCCTAGGGCGACAAAGGATTCGTCGGCAAGATAGGGCTTCTACAACATAGGTCTTAACTATACTACATAAAATAATGGGTTGTAAAACATAGCATGCATGTTTCGTAAACAAAATATTTCTTCCCGAAATCATAGGATTCAACATGATCAAAGGTGGAGAGCTTGCCTGACAGTTCCTAGTTGAGTTCCGAACGCGGAGGCAATTCTGGCTCCTCCTGACGAATGTACCTCACTCCGTCCACTACACGTCGAAGAAAATTCCAAATGAACACCAAGGCGGAGAAACGTCAACGAGAATCAAAAGATATGCATTGTTAAAGATGATGGTATTGTGCCGAAGGCCTGTGCATCTTGATCTCGACGATAGGGAGTTAGGGCTAGGGTTTCTAAGGCATATGCTTATCTTTGCCCTTAGGTTTGGGCAACGACTTTTCCAAAAGTAGGTTTTAAATCTATCGATACCTTGCTCAGCATTTCATGGGATTTTTAATTACAGAGATTTAAAAACATTTCACACCATTTGTCCCCATGATTCGAAGGCTATGGAAATTGGTCTAAACAATGAGAACATTTTTCATGCATATTAAAATTCATATGATTATGCTATAATGGTGTCTAATCAAGGGAAAACAGTTTTGCTTGATACATGTGTACATACGGGAAGCTAAGGGTTTAACGATTAGACATGTTGTGCTTTTAGGTCAGGGAATTTCTGGAAATAACCTTTAATAGTGTATATGTTTATTAAAGAAAAAAGAGAAACCCTCCCTAGGCTCACTTTCTCTGTTGCTAACTGATTAACTTCAAGATTTCAAAATGTGGCTGAAGCAAAAGATGACAAATTATTCCTGTAACTCAGAACCGGCGGATAAACTCCAAGAACTGGTTAGTATGATGTTGAACCGGGTGAACCGAAGTAGACCGATTTCTTAAATAGGAGAACCGGAGGACTAAAAGACTTTTGCGCCTTCTTCAGAGGAAGAAATACGCCTTCCGACGGCTGAAAACGGCATGTGAGTGGGCGTGGCCACTTAGACCGTAGTGGGCCTTGCTGGACTCCTAGGCCCACCCATCGGCTGGCTTGTGCTGCACCCACCTTGGTCAGCACTCAGCATACCTGCTAGCCGAGCAGAGCACCTCGGTTGCTCAGGACTAAAAATAGGGGCGGTCGGCGGTGCTCTGGTAGGATAGGGGTCTCCGGCAGCGGAGCTTGTTTCCCCCAAGAGAAATGTGGAAGAACTTAATGGGAAGAGGATGAACTCATGGGTGGGAGGTAATTGGCAAAAGGGGGCTCGGTGGTGACTAATTTTAGAGAACCCGAAATGAACTAGGTCTGATCCACTGGGGAGAAAGAGAGGGTTTGAGAAGAATTGGTGCTTGCTTGAGGCTTGGGGATAGAGAGGGTACCTGGTGCAAGGGAGGGTATGTTCGGGTGGCGCTTATGTAGGAGGAGCGGCGAGGTCTTTAGGGGAGGCAGCCGTTGTTGCCGCTTGAGCTCGGTGAGGCATCAATCCGATGGGAATTGGGTCACGCAGGGCTTGTAGGAGGTCGGGGCGATGCCGTGGCGGCCCAGGGCTCAGAGGGCCGTGGCCTAGCAGCGAGCGGTGCGCCGGTGTTGCTGCAAACGGGCTGGTGCGCGTGCTGTCTAGCACGGGGGCGCGGCCGACGGTCGGTGCGTTGAGGCAGGGGGTGTCAGGTGGCGCTGGTGACGCAGAACGTGATGGGGGGTGTGCGAGGCACTCAGCGGCGCGAAGGTGCCGAGGCTAGCGGCGGACGGCACGGCTCTACCATCGAGCGGCATGTTGATGCGCACGTTGTGCACTGCGAGAGCGTGGCCAGCGCGCACTTCGACTAGCGTGAGGTGGCCAGGGCAAGTCTGAGCAGGTACCGTCGTGCCCCTTCATGCCACATGTGGAAGGAATGAGGTGTTCGGGGCGTTGGCAGAGTTAGGCACCGAAAGGTATAGTATGGTTGGTGTTACCATGAATGCCAAGACGTGTTCTGCTAGGTTTTAACAAGACGAAGACAAGAAGAGGGCTCTGGACAAGGAGGAGAGAGTGTGCACGTGTGCCTGGCATGGAATAGTGTTCTTGAGAAAAGTCTAGAGGTCAATGGATTGGACTCGGGTTTCGGTTCCATGAGTAAACAAAAGGGAAGCAAGGTGTTTGATGTAGTTTACTCCAAAATTTTGTACTGAAGATGTTCATAATTTTTTTTGCATGTCCGGTGCTTTGGTACTAGGAGGAATTGTGGAATTTAGCTAGATTTTTCCGAGCTTAATTGACTAGGATTGCAGTTCAAAGCGACATTTAGCGTCTGATTCAATTGTAAATGTATTTAAAAATATTTGAACTAGACTACTATTTATTATTTCATAATTGGGTATGAAATAGGTTTAGGTGACTCCGGTAAAAAAAAATTTAGAATTCTTGGATGAGGAGAAACACATGCGATATGCATTTTAGGGTTTTCTACCCGAGGGAAACTAATTGTGAGGATGCATCGCGAGGTTGGTTTCTAGGGTTTCGGTGACGGCAGGATGTATACGGGTTATGTGGTGGCATAGGGACCTATATATCTTGTGGTGGAGATACTATTTTGTGAAATGCCATTAGGGTTTGCCTGATTATACGCGTATAGGATGTGTGTGTCGGGTTATGATTTCATGCACATGTGATAATGACATGCTTCAAAAGTTTTAGCAAACCAGGGCGTGACAACAAGTTTCAATCAGTTTGGCTTAGAAATGAACTCTTGCTTGCTCAATCTTGTTCTCTCAAATATTTCCTCACAAGAAAGACAACTAGGCTTGAGAAAATGTGGAGTAGCACTCAGGAGAGCAGAGGAATGGATGACAAAGAGTTAGGAATGCAAAGAGACTTCGGGCCAACTCCTCAGAACTTGCCGTTAGTGTAAAAGCTGAAGAACTCAGAATTTCTGAGATTGAACCCAGAGGTTTCAACATTTGGAAGCAATGACTAATTTGTCTGTTTAAAAACGAATCTCGAAACTTTCGTCAATAACTTGGACGTTCCGACTTTCAAACCACAATAGACAGAAGTACAAGTCGGAGGTTCCGACATGGAATCCAGACGCTCTGATAATTTGAAAGACCTCAAAGAGGCAACAACAGAACCAATTTCTGGAGGTTCTGACTTTTACACTCGAAGCTTTTGAGATTTGAAAGGACCTCAATTGAGTTGGACAGTACGCAAACTCAGAGATTCTGAATATTGACTTAGACATTCCAAGATTTCAAAGGAAGCCTAGAAACAGATCTCAGAGACTCTGAAAAAATCTAGCAGCTCCGATTTCAAAGTAGAAGGACTTAGGCCTGTATAGAACCGTAACTAGAGGTCCGAGAAATCTCGAATGTTCCGATATCTAGAATAACAGACAGGAAGGGCAACTCAGAGGCTCTAAGTTCCCTAACTCTTCACGCAGAAGTGAAACTTGGACGTTCCAACATCACTCTCGGATATTCCGACATTTCCAGAAAAGGTATGTATGAAGAAATTTTAAAAGCCTCTTTGAATTTGAAAATAGATTCCTAGCTGGGCATTAGTAAGGACTCTTATCAGCTTCTACATTTTAAGTCTCCTTAATAGTATGACTTTTTCTAAATTCAATGTGATACCTTGAACTATCAAAAGAACGAAAAAAATCCATAATCTTCGTTTCTTGGAGCCAACTTTCCCGATAACTTTTTAGAGGTCATCAACGCTAGTTTCAACACTACTTTTAGGGCTAAACACTTTATCACACTTGATGCACTCATTAGTCCCTTAATCGTTTTGTCATTTATCGTCAAATCCCATTTTGGGGGCCAAGATGCACTTTCAAACACGACATAAGAATTTGTTAACGAAGTTCAGCGAACACGCATACATCCCCGAGAGCTCTTCTTTGAGTGCACCGCTCCATATATTATTGCAATATGCTAACTATTGATATCTCCGGGTATACACAGTGTGACCGTGCCCCGGCCGACCGAAGTTACTTTGCTCTCGTTTCCTCACGATTACATTGTATTGTGCCTCTATTAATGAATGGCCCAGGTACAAGAGTCCGACTCCTACTCTATCAGTACCCCATAGTATTTCTTATAGTATCCTATTACAATAATACAACTTCCCTAAATCCAACACGAAATATACCCGTACATATATTCGACGCATATTCATAACAACTCTATCACCTTTAACACCGGATGATAGGAAGGACTAATTCAAAGAGTGTCTATTTTTAAGTCGACTAAGAAATTATTATTTCTAAGCCAACGATTTTGGATGTTGATTTTTTATCTAATGGTTAACTGGGTAGTTACACATTTAAGATATTACGTGTAACTTTAAATTCAGACATGTTTAACTGGATAATTACTCTTGTTATATTTAAAGCTGTACAATTTTTTATGTACTATAGACTTAAAATGTGTAACTCAATTGAAAAATAATTTTTTAGATGACGCAGAAATAGTAAATCTATGATTCAAAGATGAAGGAAGGGCCCAGCAAACGAACATCTCTTTTAACACAAATAAACTGTACAACAGTAGCAGGTGCATCAATGCACCTCTCTGACTTATAAATCCGCAGTTCAAAATTAACGAGATCCGTTAGACACTGTCTAATCTCCACATCCACCGCCAGTCCAAAATTAACTCGACGTGTGAACTACGTAGAAACCAGCGTCATCGCAGGTACTCCCCCGTCAGCACTAATAAATAAACGCCATTCGCAGCGCAACATGCAGCACCGGCACGGGAAAAAAAAACTCGAAAAAGGGGCCAAAAAGCTAACCAGAAACGAGGCCCCTCCCCTTCCCTTCCCCTCCGCCGTCCCACCCAACCTACCGCACCCAAAGCGGCGAGAAAACCCCACTCACCCCGGAAGTAACAAGAGAAGCGAGAGACTGAGATCAGGTAGCGCAAGAACCAGAACCAAAGCAACTCGCGGGGGGAATGGGCGACCTGGCACTCCCCAGCGGCCGCTCACGCACCCGGCCCGTGTAAATCTCCCCTCCCGACTCGCGAGAACCGCTTGATACCGGTATACCCCACCCGGCCAAAGAGGGCAAAGTAGCCGGGAGTATCTGCCACCGACGGGAGAAGCCGAGGACGGCGGCGGCGGCGGCGAGGAGCAGCCACGGCGCCAGGAATGAAGGGAGGGGGCGGTAAGGAGACCGTCACCGGCTCCTTCCTCCGCTTCCTCCTCCTGCTCCTCCTCCCCCTCACCGCCCTCTATTTCTTCTACACGCTCCACCTCCTCCTCGCATCGGCGTCGTCCTCGGCCGCCTCCTCCTCCTCCTGCACACCTGACTCCACGGCATCCCTGTCGGTCTCCCGTCTTTCCACCACCAACCGCACCGCCGCCGCGGTGTCCGAGAGTAATAAGGCCTCCGCCGCGGTGTCGTCCACGGCGACGACGCTGCAGCACGTGGTGTTCGGCATCGCGGCCTCGTCGCGGTTCTGGGACAAGCGCAAGGAGTACATCAAGGTGTGGTGGCGCCCGCGCGGCGCCATGCGCGGGTACGTGTGGCTGGACCGCCAGGTGCGGGAGTCCAACATGTCCACTGCGCGGACGGGACTCCCGGCCATCAAGATCTCGTCGAACACCTCCGACTTTCCCTACACGCACCGGCGCGGCCACCGCTCCGCCATCCGCATCTCCCGCATCGTCTCCGAGACGTTCCGCCTCGGCCTCCCCGGGGTCCGGTGGTTCGTCATGGGCGACGATGACACCGTCTTCTTCCCCGACAACCTTCTCACCGTGCTCAACAAGTTCGACCACCGCCAGCCTTACTACATAGGCTCCCTCTCCGAGAGCCATCTGCAGAACATTTACTTCTCCTACGGGATGGCGTACGGCGGCGGCGGGTTCGCCATCAGCAGGCCGCTGGCTGAGGCGCTCGCGCGGATTCAGGACGGATGTATCCGCCGCTACCCGGCGCTGTACGGCAGCGACGACCGGATCCAGGCGTGCATGGCGGAGCTGGGCGTGCCGCTCACTAAGCACCCGGGGTTCCACCAGTACGACGTGTACGGGGACCTCCTGGGCCTCCTCGCGGCCCACCCGGTGGCGCCGATCGTGACGCTGCACCACCTCGACGTCGTGCAGCCCCTGTTCCCGAACGCGCCATCGCGCCCGGCGGCGGTGCGGAGGCTGTTTCAATGGACCGATGAGGCTGGATCCGGCGGGGATAATGCAGCAGTCCATCTGCTACGACGGCGCCAACCGGTGGACGGTGTCGGTGGCGTGGGGGTTCGCGGTGCTGGTATCCAGGGGTGTAATGTCGCCGCGGGAGATGGAGATGCCGGCGCGGACGTTCCTAAACTGGTACCGCCGCGCCGACTACACGGCGTACGCGTTCAACACGAGGCCCCTGGCGCGCACCCCGTGCCATAAGCCCGCGGTGTACTACCTGTCGTCGGCGCGGAGCGCGGCTGCGCGCGGCGGGGAGACCACGGTGACGCGGTACGAGCGGTGGCGCCGCGCGAACGAGACGCGGCCCCCGTGCCGTTGGAATATCACCGACCCGGACGCGCATCTCGATCACGTCGTCGTGCTCAAGAAGCCTGACCCTGGAATATGGGACCGGGTAATCCCTTCTCTGCAAATTCATTTCCCTTATCTCCAGTACGTACTAAACACATGACGAATTGCTATTTAGAGAGAAAACAAGACATAAATCGGTGTAGAAAGTTCGTTGTTACTACATATATCAAACCCTTTCTAAAACTACTAATAGAAGAATGTATGATTACTTTATCCCACTTGTTCATAAGAGTAGCATTGGGCCAAAAGGTGAATAGCATCGTTATACATTTCTAGCAAGGGTAGACAACCATACAAAACTAGTACTGATAGTTGCATATTATGTTTGGTTGATTATCTGGGGGAATGTTCACCGGAGCTGATGTTTACTGATGTATTTTGGGGCATTGGTTATGGTGTTTAGCAAGTTTACTGATGCATAACTCACATGGATGTGCAGTCACCGAGGAGAAATTGCTGTAGAGTGATGTCTTCGCCCAAGGAGGGGAAGAAAGGAGACAAGACGATGACCATCGACGTGGGTGTATGCAAGGAAGGCGAGTTCAGCCAAGTAGTGTAGTCTGGTAGACAAAGGAAGATAGGATGATTCATATTTTTCCTCCTTGTATTCTTGTTCGAAGATAACAAACGACGAGCCTGAGGTATATTTGCTGCACTAGCATTTTTGAGATTACTAGTACTAGTGCATTTGGCCCCTAATTCACCGTTTAAAAAGTCATGAAAATTGTTGAATTTTTTTTGCCAACATTCATACAACATGCATATACCATATCACAAAAATTTCAAATCCAAATTCGATTTATAGATTGAAAACAAAAAAGACAGATCGGACTGTAAATAGTACAAATGGGTACTATTCGTCCTAGATTCAGATTTGGTGCTATTTACAGTTGAATTTGTCTTTTTTGTTTCTCGATCTGTGGATTGAATTTGAATTTGAAATTTTATGGCATGATATATATATATGTAATTTTCACGTCATAATTTTCTTCAAATTTTTTACGACTATTAAAGACATTTTTTGATGGCTTAGCGTACTACACCTAAGTATGTTAGCGCACAAATATGCCCCCTTGTTTGGTCATCTCCTGCCGTGTCGTTTTGCGCCTCACGGGTCATCAGGTACAAATTTTGCAGGACTTTTCCGCCATCTCACCATTGCTGCCCTACGGGCTACGGCTACTCTGTTCTAGTATTCGGATCGGGGCAGGTCACTGAGGTCAGGGCAGGCTCACTGTGCTTCTGCTGACTGCTGTAGTGGGGTGTGGCCGTGTGGGACTGGGATTTGGACTTGTGGAAAAGCTTGGATTGAAATTACGAGTTCCATGAGATCCAGGCAGTCAGCCAACGCGGGGATGGCAACAGGGATCACGGTTCTGGTGGTGGGGGCGTGTGCTTGTGAGTGAAATGAGATCCGCACGTCGGTTTTTACTTCATTTTTGGTACTCGGTGTGCCTCACGTCGGCCGTGACACGGGTACCGGCGCCTTGGCAAGAGCCCACCCCGCGACAGCTTGTACAGGATTTCGCTTGCTTTCTGGCAATAGTGACGACCAGATTTACTAGCCCCATGCTCCCGGTCATAATTAAGGCGACGTAGACAGTGTTCATTGATTCCTCCGAACCATCAGCAACAGAGCTATAAATGCTCGTTGAGGCGGGTTCAACAGGTGTCACCGTCGCGCCTAAATACAATATCATTTCCCAGGATGCACATGGGGAAGAAAAGGATGTCCCACGCTAACGTTGACACGTTGTAGTGTGATTTCACGTAGCTCAAGGTTGTACCCCAGACATGAAAGCAAAAGGCGTTGCCTAACTTGAGTATTTTTTTCGCTAGTTAACAGTGTCAATGTCTGGGAGTAGTATTGTGCCGTTGTGTGCGCAAATGCAAAGCAGGATGGTAGACGCGGACGCCCATGCTGCAGCTTCGGTGCTGGTGATATCACTTCGATCGAACGGCACTCTGTTCGCTCCCCAATATACTCCACACAGAAACAAACAACGCACAAGCGTATCGCTAGGAATATGGGCACCAATTTAACAGTACAACCTTACTACAGTAGCTACTGAAAAAACGCTAGCTGCAAGATCTTGCTTCAACCAACGACGCGTGTCCTACATGGTCCCGATCACCGATTCAGGACAAAGCTGCCAGCATGCGTGAAAACAATACTTATCACACATGCATAGGTTCCAACATTTAGAGTTCCAAGGCAGAAGTGGCATGCAGTTGGTGCCTAGTGCGCTGCTGGGGTAAGCCGGTATCTGGGAGCAAACTTCAATTTATCAAACATGAGTCAGACATGCATTGGTTCGAAGTTACCACTACTAAACACTTAACAAAACGGTGCACACTATCCTCTCACCAATATCAGCACGCGTAGCAGCGGACAGTGATGTTCCCCAGTAATGGATGATGTATCATGCAAAATTTAAGACGAACAGTAAAGTGGAACACGACTTTGGTTACAAAGGAACTGTTAGTGTATGGGGGTCTGAAGACATGAAAGACTGGAATCCTTGCCTTCGCACACCAAGCAAAAATCCTAACCACCGGGTATGTACTTCTGTAGATTAATGAGATTCACCTGCCAATGATGCAATTCCCTCGTCAAAGAATTTACAGCACTAACTTATCCCATAACTGTAATGAGCAGCCAAACTTTATTGAAGGCTAGAAATGGTTGCAAAGTAGAAATGCAATAACCGTTCATGCAATCATTTTTGCTTAGAGAACAATACCAATTGTAATGCGCCTATTAGTGGTAAATCGCATACATCCTACCATGAAATTACATCCAACCTTGACGTGCAAGTTCCATTCAATATTCTCTAGTGTGTGCATATATTGAATTAATCCAAAAAGAAAGAAAGACGAATGCACATGTAAAAATAGTCATATGAAACTGTGGCATGCTAAATGTCTAAGAGCACATGTATAGTTTGTGAGAAACTGAAACCATAAAATGCTATCACATTTGAGCTACAAATGGTAAATGCAAAAATGTAATCGCGAACGGAAAAAAGGAAAGCACAACCTAACATAGCAGTTTGGATAAATTCTGACAGACTACTGTTTTGGATAGTTTATCTACAGGGTACAGCAGCCAAATACTGAAACACTTACCTACTTAGAAGTTTCAGAAGCATCAGAATCAACAGAAACTGAGTGGTGCCTCCCAATTCAACGCCATGCGACCTGATAATCCTAGCAGCTTCCAAAAGAATATCTTGTTCTGTACATAGCAGCTCATCTTTTCTCTGTAGGTATGCAAAAGATTTATGTCAGAAATAAAAAAATTGAGGACCATAACTGTTCTAAACTTGTATTGTTTAGAAAAGACAAAGCATTGTTCTACGCCCCTGGTGGTCAATCGTGGACAATAATGTATTCTCGGAGAAAAAAATTGTGGACAATAACCAACTCTGAATTAGTGTGGGTAATTTAGGCCCCTAGAGCCTCCTATTAGTAAATAGGTTGTCGCAGCACCTGTAGAACATCTAACTGCTTAAGTTGGACAGACTCCAAGAATCTGACGTTACATTATATTAATTCAGCGAGACAAAATATTCCGGATCACATATCTCAGTCTTGTTGCAGCACAGCTCTAGGACACCAAACAACAGCATATAGGTTCGCCTCAACAGAACATGTTGCCGTGATGTGGTTTAGTATGTACAGGCAACCAATTTATGCTAAAGACAATAATCCAAAGGGATACATAACGTTTTGCATCATATCTTTTGTTCTACTTTCAATCATGGACCCATGTACAAGAGAAAATGTGCCCAAATATGCATGTATAATAGACAAATACCACCAGTATTGCCAGGTTATCTCACACCATATGACATTTATTCGGTGCTAACTATGAGAAGTAAGCCAGTACTTTTCTTCACCTTGTCATCCAAATAAATTGCTAAAAGTAACTCTTTGTGTAGCATAGAGATACAAAATGCTTTTGAAATCCATAACACATGATAACTATGAAATGAATAGACGCACCATTTTTTGGAGGTTGCACCCAATGATGAGCTCTCCATATGAACTTTCCAATCTTGAGAGATAGCAATAAGGAGCATCTGTTTCCAAGGTAACTTTGGATTGGACCTTAACATAGCCTTTATCCCCTCTGATATAGCAGGAACCTTCTCAATATCCTCCAATCTTATAGGAATCTTTGTCACACTAGCACGCAATAAAGCTCGTGATCTGTTCACTATAATCTGCAAATTATTTAAAGAATACCATGATTAGCAGGTAGGCCTCCTGATACTGATAAGCCTACCCAAGAACAGTAAGACATAAAAACTTGACTGAAGAAATCCTCGCATCATTATCTTGACATACAGCATGACTGACATCTTCCTAGGATATTTTAATTAGCTAACCAATCAAGCAAAACGTTTGAGTTTTTTCCTCCTCCAAACTTCCTATAGAAGTGCACCATGCAGAGCTTTAAAGGCTTTCAATCCCAAAAAATTCGTATGTTTTCCTCCATTCCATGTGAACTGAGGCTAAAAGTCTAAATAGTAAGCTTTCGTAGTGAAAACTACTATATTGGCTAAGCTGTGAATTCCTGATGCCTGAGATATAGTTAGTATAGCTAATCATTAGAAGTGCTATCAGATGAGATACATGTGCTAGAGGTTTCCACATTTTCCTAAGGATTCCAGATGTTATTTATGGTGTATCTAGTGATTGTTGCATCGAGTAAAGACATCAAGGGTGTTAATATCCCAAGCAGTGGAATCTTGCATATAGGATGGTTCCAGGTTCAAACATACAAGACAGACATCTCAAACATGCAAAGCGGTTGAAGGTGCCTTAACTAATCCATGTGCCAAAATATCACAGCACAATGACCATCTTGAGATAGTCCGTTCACATCTTGGTGAGTGATATCATATCATCAAACCAATGCCCCACCAACCACCCCTTCCCCCCTCCCAACAACCCCCAAAGGTAAATAAATAAATGAACAAATGTCAAGAGGGCATAGAAAGTATGTGTGATTACACATTACATATGTAACCATGTACGTATAGAGTATAATTCGTGTGATTTAAATATATCCGGTGGTTGAAGCCATGACGATACCTGACTGGAGAACAGAGAGTTGGGTACTGTGACCGGAAGCTTTTCTGGATTGATCAATGAAGTAGAAGTCAGTCCTATGTCAACCACCGTGCCTTCTATTGACCCAGCCTTCAGAGAAAAATCTTTTACTTAGAAATCTTGCAACTATAGGTTATATAGATCAAATCGACCACTACAAAGCAATAAAAGATAAATACTTGGGCAGCAAAAACTATGAATTTCTACGACTGTCTGCAAACATAAGCTTCCTGAGAAACAAGGTAACATCTGATTTACACTTACAAAAGGATAGGATTTGCATTTCATCCTCAACTTTCCACCTTGACCACTGCTTAGGGAAACATATTTAGTACTATCAAGTGCTGATAGCACAAATACCATGAGAAAAGTGACATTATTAAGCATAACAATTTAGGGAAGTGTATTGTATTCCTTAAAACAAATGTAATGCTCATAACTGTATGAGCGGTTCTCCATGTCTCCGGTCTGCATTTTTTTCTCCCTTCTTAAAGCCTCTTACCAACCATTGACTTGGTAATTGGTATCCCTTTGCTAGAAAGGTAGTTTGTAATGTCCAGTTTATATGATTCATTAGCTGCAATGCTCAACTCTTAAGAGTTGAAGTTTTTTCTTTAGGCCATGCTTCAAGCACATACCCGTGTCTAAGATGAATGTGTCCTATTCTCCCAGGAGCTCATAATAATGAACTAATACCACTAAATGTAATTGTGTGAGAAACTACTGGCACTAAGTTGCATCTATCACACAGCAAACAAACTTCATAGTACGTATGGTAAACTCATGGTTCTAGCAAATATGTGTCCAGAAAAAAGTGACCATATCTATGAGAAGGCACCTTTATGTATTCTCCAACTGAGAATGGCCTAGAAAACTGTAAGGAGAACCCACTGAGCACGTTACCAAGGACATCTCTAGCGGCAAAAGCAGTAGCAACACCTACAGTACACAGTAACAGAAGAGAATTCTAGTTATGTTAAAAATATTATCTACTGCAATCAAGAAATATCAGGAGTCCTCATACTGAGCAGGAAAAGTTCATATGGTATTTACGTGCAGATTGCTTAAGACAATTATATTTCTTAACCACATTTTCACATTTTAGCCTACATAGCATAACTATACATGAGTTATGCACATATTAAGCAACAACTGGAAAGGTCCAACATGGATCTATTCCTTATATCATATTATGCTAACTATAAATGATCGTGTATCATTATGTGATAATTAATTAAGGGAGCGTGGTAGGCCAGAAACAAAATGGGGCTTTGGTGTCAAAGAAAAAACCCGTGTAAAAGATTATTTTGGAAAGAAACAAGAGGACATTGAGCTTCTTCGGTCTGAGAAGCACCTGAAAAACTTAAAATTAATTAGTGTTTACATTTTACAATCTTTGTTTGGTTATCTTGATTTTTTTTAGTGCATATGATGATTACTGAATGAAATATAATATGGTTCCACAAAAAAGTTACGAATATTACCTCCCACACCACCAACAGTTAATATTGATTGAGCAGCTACACCACAAGCCTCAGCAAGACCCATTACTCCAAGTGCAATCAGTCCCAATGATGCCACCTTATTAAATCCTAATAACCTTGCTTGATCAATATTTAAGGCAGTTTGGTTGGTCATAGCTTTAGTGATGAAGTTCGCTTTCCACCCATGAAGGAACCAGACCAAAGAGAGAACACATGCACCCCTCCATGCTTGTGGAAGATAAGCTGATATGCTTGGTGCGATAACTGCAGCCCTGAGTAAGATAAGCCATCAGAAATAATGAGCATTCCCAGAATACAATATGTCACTTCTGATCAGGCCAAAACATATTAGGAAGTGTTCATACAATTGCTAAGCATAAATGAATATTGTACTATTGTATTATCACCAAGAAACAAGGTTTAAAAAGCATCCTAGATTTTGATGGAACATTTCTCTCACAAATATTGAAGAAATATTGTCAATCTAGAGCATGTTATTTTAGTAAAGTAGCAGATGCATCTTTGAATCTTTTTCCCGAAAGAGAGGAACAAGATAAATGCTGCAATACTGCACTCAATGTAAGTTTTCCTAAAGATGTGAACTTGGCAATCTATTAAGTCTAAAATAAAATTATCTGAAGACATGACTCTAGATTAAAGAAAACCATTCCTCAAAAAAAGAAAGATTAAAGAACACCCCCACCGCAACAGAAAATGGTATAGTTCTGCAGGAAAAGTTAAATAGAACCTCACATCTCTGAAAACGCCATAAATGTGATAAGATATTTTGCAGGCTCCTCCAATGCACTCCAAAGGCTAGTTTGATATGAAACCTCAGTCTTGGTTGAGTTCCCCAAAAGTGCTGATATAGGACTTTGTGATCCATACTTATGAAGCCTCCTTAAGATAATAGGCATGACAAACCATGCCATCATTGTACCAAATAATGTCCCGCCAAGTGGAACAATTATCTTTTCTAGATCTGGATTTTTCTCAAGAAACTGTTGTACATGGGGTGTAATTGCATCAGTCATCTCCTTAATTTTCTTGCTTGCATCAGTCGTAGCATCTACAGTAGACTTGCAGGCATTATCCAAGATATCAGTCCAAGTACTCCCACTAGCACCTGCAGTGCCAAACTCAGAGGTTTCTGTAGAAGGAACATTTGAGACAGTATTCTGTGGAACTTCTGGTTTGATTCCACTGTCTGAGGAGTACGCACGACGGATGCTTAAAACACCTAACTGTCCTGGTAATGCATTAAATCTGGGCTTTGAGGTAATCAACCAATTAGTGTCCATAGGTGCACAAAGGGGCATCATACTAGTCCTTGACACAGCATTGACTAGAGAATAACGATCCACTGCCTTGATCTGGCTAAGAACGGAAGGGCCTGGCTTTATTGAGTGCTTAGCACAGCTGCTGAACCACCTTAAACAAGCACCAGAAGATACACACGACCCAACACATGTCTCCATGATATTCTCACTAGCAGCTGCTAGACATGACCGGCGCAAAATAGTTGTAATCCCAAACATTGTGCAGTACTCTAGAACCAACTTGACATGTAATCCACAGAAAGAGTTCAAAATGGGAAATTGTTGTCCTGAAATGTGAAATTAATTAGTATGCAGATTTGACACCACGTAAACATAATCAAAGCAACAGGAGAGTCCTGGCATTCTTTAGTACATATGTAGTTGCTGCCAGCAATAGAGAGGTTAATTCTACAACTCCAGTAATGATGACTAAAGACGAATGATAAACCATAATTCCCTCTCTCGCTCGTCTTTTACGGTATCTCTATAAGAGAGCTTGACTAGCAAAGTGACAAAGTGAATGAGATTGTTAGTTATCAACATACAAATCCAACCTGACTAGATTAAGCTTGTAGGACAGAAGATAACATAAAACTATCTGGTGCCAATGAAACAGATCAAACTTGAGGGCAAACTATAGCCATACAAATATTAGTACAGCCATCAACTGCTTTTCTATCTGATTTGGGAGATAACCATGGTTTCGCATCTCTTTTAGTCTTAACTAAAACAACAAACTCCGTGGTTGCATCGAATAATTGGGTTCGAGCTTCTAAAGACCAAACACCAAAAGCTACAGCGCAGAGCGACCACGCAAGTGCCTCCCAACCAAAAAAAAATTACAGACCAAAGCAACTAGTACCCAAAATTCCCGATCACGACAACTATAATTCGTCGGCACAATCAAAATCAGGTTAATCAGCCAGGGACATTTGGGCCTACGAACTACAAAATCAAAACTCCGAGCTCGACCGAATGCTTCACTTGCATAAACCCTTGATTGCTGAATCAGGTGACACGGAACCGAACCAGCGGAAGAGCAGCAGTTACTAGAAATAAAAAACTTGCATCAAATCGCCGGAAACTAAGCGTATGACGCCCGGAAAAGGTTCTGGAACTAGCGAACGGGGCATCCAAAGCAGTACGAAACCACGTCGTGCGAAATGGAATCTACTAAACGAGCAAGCTTCTCGGAGGCGCCACTACTTCGAAAGGGGAAGCGGGGTGCTTGGGCTTACGATTTAGAGAGGAGGCGGCTGCGTTTGAGATCCGGCGTCGCGCTCGCGCTTCGTCCCCGCCGCAGGCGCCGCGTTACCAACACCTGGCCGGGAGAGCGTGGTCGCAATGGCGTATGAAGCGTGAGCCCTCGACGACGACGGACTTGGACGGGGATGTGCTTTTGCTTTTGCTTTGGCCTTTCATGCGGCGGTGCCTAGGGAGGCTGCAAGTGGGGCTCGTCCCTGCCCCACTGCCACGACGTACGGCACGTGGTGGTCTTCTGGTTCTGGATGCTTCCAAATTCGAAATCCACCGTGAGGCCCAAGTTTTCTTTTACAGAGAGGACCGTTAGGCCCAAGTAGTTCGCATTGCAACTTTACTGGGCTTGAGCCTTCAAGGCTAGCATGGTGGGCCGTGAGGCCCAAGTAGTTCGCGTTGCAACTTTACTGGGCTTGAGCCTTCAAGGCAAGCACGGTGGGCCTTGAGGCCCAAGTAGTCCTCAGTGCAACTTTTCTGGGCTTGAGCCTTTAAGGCTAGCATGGTGGGCGGAGTTCGTACTTACATTGGGCCGCACAATCAGAAGCAAGGCCCAACAGTACACCTGGCTTGCCGCGTGGGGCGCATTCCACCGTAGCGGCCAGCATCGCGGGGCGCAGACCAGCGTGGCATGGTTGGCGTCGTAAGACGGGAGGCGCGGCACGCGCCGGGAGGCGCGGCACGCGGCGGCGCGTGCCGAGCCAGCGCCAGCCGTGCGCCATCACACGCCGGGACCGGGCCTCGCCGCCTTAGTGCGCGGCGCCATTAGTGATCTTTTTGGCTCACCGTACAGTGGCGCCACCACCGCCCATATCCCGTCGTCGCTCATTAGCCGATGCGCGTGGTGCGATTATCTCTCCCGGCTCCATGCGTACGTGTTCGGTGCATCTCCCCAAATTTTGCATAGGTCACACGTCACTCACTCGCAAGGCAACATCATCCGTTGACCAAGGGAGAAAGAAAAGGAGAGGACACGACGCCACAAGGGTTGACAAATTAACTACAGCGCTGCCCATTTGTGACAATAGAAAATTTTATATTATATTATCTTAGCAAAGGAAAACACCTTATATACTTTCTGTTAGCTTTTGCTTGTTGCTTGCGTACGTACAACCTCTGTAAAATCTTCACCACGGATATGCATGGATGTATTTAAGACTTGACATCGAAGATATTTCTATATCATTACAATTCTTTTGGAACATATGTTAGAAAATATTTGCATCACTGACCATGACCATGTTCAAAACATACGTTAAGAAACATGTGCATCACAGACCATGAATCATGATCAAAACAACTAAGTAGTATAGTGGCATTCATGCAACAACGAGAGAGCGCCACACCATCCATTTTATCTCTACTAGTAGAAGGAAGCACGTGTGCATTCTGAATCACAATTTGCATGTCCATAAGGGAATTATATGCATGCAGCTACTAGCTGGAAATTAAGCAAGATAAATTTTGCACAAAACGGAGAATGGCAGAAATGAACTGCTTGTAGAGGTGTTAGAAAGCCAAAAGAGAGAGAAATGCTTGTTGTATCAGAGGTGGGTACCTTTATTGTAGTGAAATGCATGGTATCAGGTAGGTTTTGCTGATTAAACGTGAGCTTGTTGAAAATAGACGGTATCGGGTCCTTTTGTTTGTATTCAAAAAACATAACAAGTGCTGTCATCAGACACGTTCCTTCTCTCCTCTCCTCTCCTTTTCCTAATTTCTCGCTCTCTCTCTCTCTCGCGTTGATCTGCCCTCTCGCTTCCTCTGGAGCTCGTGCTCGTCACCAATTTCGTGCCGCCGCCTCCAGCGATTAATGTTGCCGGCGTCATTGCTGCACTCTGCGTCCAAGGAATTGACATCTCCCCGCCTCGCAGATTGCAATGCCTCTTCGCCACCGATTGCGTCGCCGCGGCTACTCTTGTTGTGCGAGCAAGGGCCTGGATACGCCGGGGAGGCCATCAGGTTGCTGCTCTCGAAGCCGTGATGCTGAGACAGTCTCATGGCTACTTGCCTTTCATTTTCATTCGAGAAATTTTACGGTACTTCGGTACTTCCTAAGATGGTTTGGGAGTACCAAATAAATCTCACTAAGGGTAATTTAGACCTTTATTATCTGCCAATATCATATCAAGCGCCAGCTGAAATTGTGCCTACACCCTGTAGCCCTAATTTAGATGTGTACACGCTAGAGCCCGATGGAAGCCGCCGTCGCCTTGGCTCTCTGAAGCCGCCGCTGCCTTGGATCTGCACTGCTAGCTGTCAAGAGATCGCAGGACGGGACGGCCGGGACATGACGGTGTTGCTTTCCAAGGCCATGGCACAACCATCCAGATCGTAGTGCATGCTAATAATACCAAGGGGACACGCATCAGTCTAATTGGTTCATGTGCTTTTTCTTCTTCTTTGCAAGGTTATGTAGTTGACTCACCATCGGTGTCGCCGGCGGCAATTAGCGCACGAACTTGAGCACATCGGTATCGGTGTTGCGATATTGGACTAGAAAACGACGGGGAAACATAGAGTACTAAAATACCCATGCGAAAAAAAGCGTGTCAATTTTACCCTATCATCAAGATACTCCACAGTTTTTGGAAGGGGCACACCATGAGATTTGGCTGGAGTACTAGTTAAAAATAATCATTAGATTTGCCTAGATGGACGACCTATATTCATTCCGGGGTACCGTAAAGAGCTTCTTTCATTAATGTGGTCATCACAATTTGTTCAGTGAGGTGTTAGGGGCGCGCGAGTGACTTTCGTACTCGTACGTGAAGGGCGAGTCTGAGAGAAGTCATAGCGTGGGCAGCTCGTGGTGGTGGACATTGTCGGAGTATTATTCCGGCAATACTACTTATGGGGCGGCGTGAGCACAGCAAATCTGGATGGGTGCACACGGGAGACAAGATTTAGGCAGGTTCAGGCCCTCTCGGAGAGGTAATACCCTACGTCCTGTGTTTGGTGGCTGGTATTACGTGTACCCCGAGTGCCGCAAGCCCTAGAGAATCGATCTCGAGGGGGCTTGAGGTTAGAAACAATGGAGACTAGGTCCAATGAGATCAGATACTATGAGATACCGATCGGAGGTCCCCTACCGGGCCTTATATAGCCGGCCGGGATAGGGTTACAGGAGTCCGGATCGGTTAACAGATATGTTTCCTAATTGGTTACAACAGATTCCGGGTATGCCGGATTGGTAATAGTCATTGTCTTGTACTCCACGTTGATGAGGCGCCCCCGTGCTGTAGTTGGACTCCGAGTAGTCGGCCCGGCTCACCCCGTGGCCGAGAGGCCGGATTCGTCCTCCTTGATGATACCCGGGTGCCATGTCATCATCAGTAGCCCCCGAGTCCTTCACGATCTCACCGTTGCCGGTCTTTGCCTCTGGATGATCTTCCTGACTGACTTCGGCTGACTGGGAGATTGCGAAGGGCTAATGGAACTCCTGCAAACAAGACAATTAGAGACAAATAACACTCACCCGTAAGGCAGGAATGTTAAGGCGATTGAGCTGTTAACGGGCCATCTCTGGTGGCACTCGGTCCATCCCTGGGGACAGGGACCGACTGATAACCCGACGTAGGGCATGCCATGAATCCCGACTGAATTCCCGAGTAGCACCCAGCCTCCCCGAGAGGGTTAGGGCCAGCTAGAGTCCCCTGAAGGAATGCCTCCGAAATTCTTGTGCGAACCAGAGAAAACAGACACGGCGCATAGGTTCCCGAGTTTCGAAGTCTCATACCGGGTCATTCCACTGAAACTGGGGATCCCAGTTACCAAGGCCTTCGAGACTTAAGTGCTCGACAGGTCTGGGTGGAGAATCCAGTAGCTCTGAATTGCTCAGCGTCCAACTTGTGGCCCACGGAGGGCACGCCATTACTGTCCCTCACTCGGGTGTACTCAGTCGACTGTGTTCCTACTTGAGGCCAGCCTCTGATACCCTTCGCAGCCAAAGCGCCCGGCGCCGACTCTTCCCGGCAGCCGGCTAGTGATTTACGGGAAATACGCTTTAGCCGCAGTGTGGCGGAGACGTACTCCGTCGGGTTCTCAGCCTGAAAAGCCAACCATCGGATGTCCCTTCATTAAGTCACACGAATCGCGGCGCCGCCAGGTCGTGGGCGCGAAATAAGCGCGACGTGGCCCGCGGGATGCGCACGGGAATCCGGAGAGGCGCGTAGTGGGACGCGGCAGATTCGGACACGTGGGCGCGTGGGGGAGCCAAACCGTCGGCCCATCTTTTAATACCCCGAAAAGGTCGCGGGTTTGGCCCACGCACCCATTCGCCTTCGTCTTCCTCCTCGCGCCCGAACGGTTCGCCTTCTTCTCCCAAATCCATCTGCGCACGCCGCTCCATTCGAAACCCTAACTGCCGCCTCAACTATCTCGGATGCAATCCCCGGATTGGGAAGCCGATCCGACGGAAGCCGAAGAGGACGCTTTGGTTTGGAAGTTGCTGGGTGAGGAGGAGTCGCCTGCTAGCCAGATGGCCCTGTGGGTGAAGTCGATGGCGACAGACATTCGGCTATCACTCCTCGTGCGACTCGGGCATCTGCCACCAAAGGAGTTGGTCGGGTGGCGCGCCGCCGCTAGGGAGACTATTCCTACCCCCGACACCGGCGAGTTGGTCGTCCACGGCCCCTTCTTCGAGCGGGGGTTCTCCGTGCCAGCGCACCCATTCTTGCGGGGGCTGCTCTACTACTACGGGTTGGAGTTTCACAATCTCAACCCGAACAGCATCCTCCACGTTTCTTGCTTCATCACCCTCTGCGAGTGCTTCCTCGGCATCCAGCCGCACTTCGCCCTGTGGAAGCACCTCTTCATGATGAAGCCGCAGCCGAGCAGAGACAGCCCGGCCGTGGTGGGCGGCGCCGGGTTCCAGCTGAGGTCGGGAACAGCGAAGAGCTACCCAGCCCCGCCAATGCAGACGTCCAACAAAAGCTGGCACGCCTTCTGGTTCTACTGTGCCAACCCGGCACCCTCGCTGTCGGCCTTCTCGGGTCAGCCGCCGGTGATCAAGCCAAGCTGGTCGGACCCGCCACTCGAGAGGGAGCAGGACAGCATCGCGGTGGTGATGGCGCAGCTCGAGGCGGCGATGAAGGCCGGGGTCACTGGAGTGGTCGTCGCCGCGACCTTCGTCCGCTGGCGGGTGCAGCCGGCCAAGCTGCGGGCGCACCCGATATACGAGTACACTGGCGAAAGCGACCCGACTCGGGAGTCCGCGGAGGAGCTCACGGAGAGCGAAATCCAGGGTCGGCTCGAGAGGCTTTTGGCCCAGGGGACGAGTCTGGTCTTCCCCGAGCGGCCAGCCCCCTTCAGCCGGGTGAACCCCCCGAGTGACGTAAGTACCCGAGTGTCACGCCCTGATTTTCTAACTTGCATAAAATCATGACATCCTGCATATTAGGGTATATTTTACGCATTTCATGCATGCATTATCCCTAATCTTTCCCTCTCGGAATCTCCCTATCAAAACCCTAATCAGAAATTCTCTCTCTCTCCCCGTTTGACCGATATCCAGTGATACCCTTGCGGCACCTCCCCACCATTTGTCCTCAAGCACCGTCCCGGAACTCCGGAGACATTCCCATTCACCCCATCCCTTGCCGCACTCCGAAACCCTGGTCTCGACCCCGATTTCCACTTTTCCCCGTACTAGAGCCACGCATGCAATCGCAATAAATCTTCTCGGTCAAAGCAGTCAGCTCTCAGTGAATGGTCACTCAGCACTGCACTCACCTGTCTCAATCCCACTTAATCACCCTGTGAGCTCACGTCTCCATCTTCCCTCTGTTGAAGCCATGTCATGTCACACTTGGCATGCATAGCCTGCCATGCATGTTACCCCATTCATTGCCCACTCCTGCAAAGCTCTCGGTCAAGCCTCCACAGACACCCTGGACATGGTTGTGCACGTGGAAAATTTCTCAGTCGCGCGGTGACAGGGGCATGCCACTCTGGACACGCGCTGGACGCGTCCAGTCCAGCCACAGCACGCGCCGCTGACTCCCCTCGCTGCCAGACCGCCGTTGAGCCTTGTCCGAGCGCCACCCCCATGCCTGAGACGTCTATCCTCTCCCCTGTGCCCTGCCCTCGCCGTACCACCAGCCTAGCTCGCCATTACACCGAGCCATCACCTCACTTGGACTCAGCACAGCAGCCATGGCCAACCAGCAGCCACGCCGGCTATAAAAATGGGGCAGCCGAGCACCCTTCTCACCAGCCGAACAACCACCATCTTCTTCCCCAGAGCGCCCAAGCTCCTACCTTCTTCCTGCTCAAACCAACAACAGCCATTAGCTTTGCCCTGCTGGACCTCGAGCTCCAGTAGGTTGACTCCCCGCCATTTCCCAATCCAAGCCGAAGCACTAGACAAGCCTTTGAGTACCAGAGCTAAAGAGCTGCCGTTCTCCCCAGCTCCTCTCACCTCCAGAACTCCGGCCAGCTTCCGCCCTGTCGCGCCCTCGGTCCGAGCTACGCCGCCGCGGGGTAAGGCAAAGCCAGCGCCGCCGGCCTCTCCTTTGCTATTTCTGTTTGCTCTCCAGCGTATTAGCTCAACCGTGTTCTGCCTATTATCCTTCTAAGCACATTTATTTCTCAGCTCCTTTAGCTTGTATTCCTCACCGACAGCCTCTAGGATTTTTTCTTTGTTGCTTTTCAGCTCGTAGACTCACTGGTTCATTTCGCTTGAGCTGCTGGTCCTGTAGCATGTGTGGCCATTTATTTCATTTTTCAGCTCATTAGCAACCATGGTCTGCGTACTCTTCACTCCTAAGCACATGTAGTTCTCAGCTCAGCTCCTGTAGCATGTGTGGCCATTTATTTCATTTTTCAGCACAATGGCAGCCGTGGTCTGCATGCAAGCATTTAGCTCACTAGTTCACTGTAGCATGTTTGGGTATTTTCTTCATTTTCCCAGCTCACCGGCCACTAAGCCCAATAGCTCCATTAAGCCACTAAATTAAGTCCTGTTAACTGAAAGCCTAAGCTAACCAGGTAGTTGATTTAATTCGCTGATGTAGCTTATTTCTTTAACTAGGTTAGCTAATGCCTAATGCCCAGTGCGCTCTCTCTTTTGTTTTTCTTCTTATTAGCACCTTAAACTCACTGCTTAGCTTCTTTAACATTAGTGCTAATCCAACAGTTTTAAAAACCTTACTGGCCGACTGCTGTTGCACTGCAGTTTTGATTCTGGAGTCCCTAGGGAAAATCCTAAACACTAGTTTTATTTATTCGCCTAAATACCAAATGTCTAGTGTAACTGTTAATTAGTAGACTAGAGTTAGTTATTCCAGTATCTGATCTCTTGCATGCATAGTTTACGCATGCGTAAACCTCTGAGCAGCTTAGGTTAAGGATCCCTATTCCCAGCTCGTAGAAATAAAAACATCAGTAGCCTAAACTCATTGAACCAAATTCATTAGTTTAAAACTTAGCGATAACGAATTCCCCGTTAAACGCATCGTCATTTTATGTGACCATTTTGTAGATAACCCTCGCCACTGTTATTTGCTGCTTTTCTAAACCTAAACCGTGAAGTCGTAGGGTCGAACCCTAAACCTAACTCCATTCACATCAATCCTTTTCTAAATCGCCGTCCGAAACCCTACATCTCAAATCGATCGTCCGAGGGCAAGTACCCTCTCTAGTTCAACATGCTATTCACCATTTATTCCGTCATGCATGCTGTTCGATTTTCTTGAATTGTTGGATTGCTTTTTATTCGATGTTTTATTTCGACGCGTAGTCCACGGAGTGAAGTACGTGCGTCAGGACGAACCGGCAACACCCCCACCTCAGGAACAGGAACAGGAACTGCCAGGCAAGCAATCTCCCGCCTTGACCATTTCGCATCCTATAATTGTGAAGTATATTTATTTTGATTTCGAAATATGCATGCTATGTTATAAACAGTATTTTATGTAGAAGTAATTATGTCCGATAGATGCATATGGACTAGGGTCGAACGTCGATTCCTTGTAACCCTAGAGATCCGTCGGTCGGTTTTCCAACCGCCGACATACCAAGGTTATAGGCAATAGCCAATGCTTAGCCCTGCTATAGTTAAAATTAAAATTTTGTTTAAACCGGGGATGGGAATATCAAACCCGCGGATAGCATATGTTATCCGCGGTGATTTTAAATGAAATGTTGCCAAAACCCAAAATGGAGATGGAGATGATTTGGATTCGGGTAGGAAGTAAGGTGGTTCGAAGGGAGACGAAGTAGCTGGAGGCTATTCGGTGATCGATGATGACCTGGAGTCCTACTCGAATCAGTTAAGGACCGAGCCACCGTGCCGCTAAACCAGTTCCCCCACCGTACGTCCACATGTCCTTTATGGGAAGGACTTGACTCGGTAACCCGCCTAATACTAGGGTTCGGACCCGTGGGAAGTAAGAAGTATGTGCTAGGTAGGACGATGGGTCCCCTAGAGAATTTCTCACGGCGCTACATGGGTCGAGACTCTTAGTGAGCTCCATTTAGGCAGGGGATGAGGATTCGACACAAAGATGAGCTCTTTCTCCGTGTTGTGGTGTCAGGCTGCCTGGGCACAACCGGAGTTGGGGTTAGTCTCATTTAGCGGGTCCGACTCTAGTATGAAAGCAGGCGAAAAGTCTCGTTGTAATAGCCCTGTCAGTATACGTCGCGAAGTATACCCAGGGTGACCTACATCTTGTGGGTAAAGCCGTACCACCTCTGCAGAGGGTTAAAATCTATTCGAATAGCCGCGTCCTCGGTTATGGACATGAACTGGCACAGCCACACCCAGGCTAGACTAAGTTTTGTTTGCCAAAGTTGGGCAAAGGGATTAAGGACGTGGGCATGATGTGTCCACAGATTTGGGCAATTTAGGCCATGTGTCGGTGGTAAGGAAATTGCCGAAGTAGTCCGCCGTATTGCCGGGAAGGACCGGAATACGGTGGGGTGTTGGAAAGCCTAGTTATCTGATAGGGTGAAGCCACCGTTTGATGGGCGGAGCCATTGACGGTGAGTGGAAGCTATCAGGTAATAGGTCATGAGGTGTTAGCGGTGTTTACCGCACAAGCTGAGAAAGGAAGGGATGTGATGGGATGCTGTTGATTTGCTACCAGCTTTTCCAACTGCTTTTACAATCTATTATGCCGTATTTACAAATCCAGAACTTACATTTCCGCACAACTGCCAACATAGGTTAGAGCTGTCCCTTGAAATATTCCTGCATGAATTATAGCCGTATATTCCCCCAATGGGGATTGCTTGCGAGTACATTCAATGTACTCACCTGGCTTGTTGAATTGGCCAGAGGAGGAAGAAGACCTCGATTACGAAGAGGGCGACAGCGAGGCCGAGGGTTAGGACGTTTTCCCCAGTCAGCTGCCTGTTGGGTCGGCAAGCCGATGGGCTATCCACTTCGTTATGTTTTCCGCTGCTGTTTTATTCGGCCAATAGGCCATGTATCGAACCGCGACCATAATGGTCTAACCGTGTAATAAGAATTCGGTATTGTATGTGAATGCTATCAAGTATTTGTGCGTACTGGCTACTGATCCAGGGACCAGTACGGTAATCACAAATGACGTGTCCGGCCTTAAAACCGGGTGCGCCACAAGCTTGGTATCAGAGCATACTGACTGTAGGAAAACCCTAGGAGCAATGGCCGCTAGATAGACCTAGGATATATGTATTTTCCAAAAACTTTTCAAAAACAAAAGTAACTATGCATATATTCTCGTATTCTTTCCCCTTTCTGAAAAATGCATTCTTCTCCAAGCAAAACTCTGACTAACTAAAGTTCATTTGTTTTGGTTTTAAAAATTTTAGAGTGAACGATGGAGATGTTTGGAGAGACCTGCGCCATCACCACCGAGGGATGCCCACGACTGCTCCGGGAGGCAGTAGAGCGCTGTGGATACACTGTCTACCCCGAGTACCACATCTTCCAGGAGAAGTTGTCAGACACGGTGACAGAGTACTGGGCTAGGGTACTCCTCGTTGGACTAAGGAACGCCGACAACCAGACATACAGCTTTGTGGGACCCAGCAGCTGGTCATACGAGCAGGCGGTACATTTGGTGGCATACAAGGCACTGGTACACCTCCGCCACGAGCTGACAGAGATGGGAGTCTTCAGGGCCACGAGGTACATCCCACAGTACCTAATCCAGGAGAATGTCCGCTGGTACACCCCGCCTACGGCAGAGAACGACGCTGCCGTGACGAACTTGGCCCACTACGTGCAAGCTCAGGACTCTCTACTGCACGGCGCTCTGGTAGAGCTGGAGGAGGTACGCAAGGAGCTGCTGCGTGTGAAGGCATTGCTGGAGCAGGCCACTAGTCACCAGGGAGGGACCACTGCCGCAGCTGAAGTACCCCCAGAGTCCAGGGACATTCCAGTGGCAAGCGAGCAGCCACCTCCGCCGAAGAGACGCTGCGGGAACAGCCGAGAGTACATCCGCCGGTTCACACCAAGAGCCGGGACTTCTCAGGCCATCCCTGAGATACCGAGCCCTACGCCACTCTTTGGAGCTGTTGATGTTCAGGACTCGGATGAGGAAGAGGACCCAGAGGAGTTAGTGCCAGCCTCAGAGGACGAGGAGATCCAGCTGATGGCATCGATCTTCTCCGGGTTGACTTCGATTCCTCGTTCGGAAACGATGAAACCGAATAGCTTGCTCGAAGGGACCCCGAATACGCATTTTTCGGGGTTGAGCTTCATGCTGAATCTTCGAAGGTTGGAGAAGGTCTCTCCCAAGTCGCTCAGGAGGTCTTCTTTCTTTTGGGACTTGATCACCACATCGTCGACGTAGGCTTGTACGTTTCGGCCGATCTGCGACTGAAGGCAGCGCTGTATGCACCGTTGGTACGTAGCGCCTGCGTTCTTGAGGCCGAAAGGCATGGAGACGTAGCAGAAAGCGCCAAACGGAGTGATGAAAGATGTCTTGATCTCGTCATCCTCCTTCATCTTGATCTGGTGATAGCCCGAGTAGGCGTCGAGAAAGCATAAAAATCTCACACCCGGCCGTGGAATCGATCACTTGGTCGATGCGAGGCAGGGTGAAAGGGTCTTTGGGACATGCCTTGTTGAGGCTAGTATAATCAACACACATCCTCCATTTTCTATTCTTTTTGCGAACAAGAACTGGGTTCGCTAACCAGTCGGGATGATACACTTCTTTAATGAAGCCGGCTGCTAAAAGCTTGGCTATTTCTTCTCCTATAGCCTGACGTCTATCCTCAGCGAATCGGCGCAAGCGCTGTTTGACCGGCTTGGCATCCGGCTCGAACATTTAGAGAGTGCTCGGCAGCCTCCCGTGGAACTCCGGGCATGTCGGAAGATGTCCATGCGAAGATGTCCCGGTTGTCCTGGAGGAAGCTGACGAGCGCGCTTTCCTATTTGTCGCTGAGTGCAGTCCCGATCTGCGTCGTCTTCGAGGGGTCTTCGGGGTCGAGCTGGATGGCCTTGGTGTCCCGGGCCGGCTGGAAGGATGTCGACGTCGAAGCCTTCTTGGCCGGGGGTGCTTCCTCGACCACGGCCGACTTGAGATCAGCGAAGCGTGGCCTCGGCGATCTGGGCCGCGGCAAGGTTGCAGTTTTCCAGGTCACACGTGTAAGCGTGCTGGAAGCTGCTTTGCACCGTGATTACCCCGTGGGGGCCCGGCATCTTGAGCTTCAAGTAGACATAACTGGGAACGGCCATGAATTTGGCGTAGCAGGGACGCCCCAAGATGGCATGATACGATCCTGGGAAGTCGACAACCTCGAAGGTGAGAGTCTCGGTCCGGAAGTTGTCGGGAGTGCCAAAGTGACGGGCAGGCTGACCTGCCCGAGTGGACTCGCCATCTTGCCGGGTACCACCCCGTGGAAGGGGGCACCAGTCGGCTTGATCTCGGAACGAGGAATCTTCATGTCGTCAAGGGTTTTGACGTAGAGGATGTTGAGACCACTCCCGCCGTCCATGAGGACCTTGGTGAGGCGGACGCCGCAAACGATCGGGTCTACCACCAAGGGGAATCGTCCTGGCTGGGGGATGTAGTCGGGGTGATCCGCGCGTCCGAATGAAATTACGGACTCGGACCATCGCAGGTACTTGGGGCACGGCCGGTTCCACTGCGTTGACCTCTCGATCAATAATCTTTTGGCGACGTTTGGAATCGTAGCCGTTTGGGCCGCCAAAGATCATCAAGCAAGCAGTCTCTTTCGGGAATTCGTCTCCCTCGTCCTGAGGGGGCTCCTTTTTTCCCTTATTGTTGGTGTAGGGCTTGTTTAAATTCTTCAAGAGGTTGCAGTCGCGCGTCAGATGATTGGACTTAGGCCCATGAAAGTGACACGGCTGACTCATCATCTCTTCGAAGGTCGCGTTGGTGCGCTGAGGTCGGCGCGGCGGGGCGCGCTCAGCCGCAGCAACGAGATCTCCACCTTTACGCTTCCGGTGCTTCTTCCTGGATGACTCGGGTTGAGCGTCCCGACTGGGTGAGTCGGACCCTTTGCCCTTGTTTCTTCCCTTGTCATCCCGAGTAGCACTGCGGACAGCCTCTTCACCGGTGGCGAAGTTATTGGCTATGTCAAAGAGCTCGCGCGTGGTCTGGGGATTCTTGCGCGCTATCTTGTGGATGAGGTCGGTGCTTCGAACTCCCTTGGAGAAGGCAGTGATGACGTCACCCTCTCGGACCTCGGGCAAGGAGTTCTTCTTCTTGGAGAAGCGCTGGATGTACTCACGGAGAGTCTCATCCGCCTTTTGTGTACAACTGTGGAGGTCCCACGCGTTCCCGGGCCGATTGTACGTGCCCTGGAAGTTGTTCACAAAAAGGGTCTCGAGGTCGCTCCATGTCTGGATGCAACCCGGAGGTAAGCTGGTGAGCCAGGCTCGAGCCGAGTCAGCCAGGAACAGCGGCAAGTAGTGGATCGCGACGTAGTCGTTCCCACCATTGGTCCTGCACGCCGTGTGGTAGTCGGCCAGCCAGATGTCCGGTCGAGTCTCTCCGGTGTACTTGTCGATGCCGGTGACTCGGAACCGCGACGGGAAAATCACACTGCGGATACGGGGACCGAATGCCTTCGGGCCCGAATATCCCATGCCGGAGGAAGTTGGAGAACGTCCCCGGCTGGTGGCGCCGCTGTCGTTGCGGTGGCCGCCACGATCGTTTCTCCCAGAACCATGATGAGCGCTTCCTTCAGCGCCTGCAGGGTCCCTTGGTCCGAGTCGATCGCGGACCGGTGCAGCTTGACGGGCGTTTTTGTCCGCATCCTGTCGGGCGCGGGTTCTGGCGGCTATGGTGCCGCGGGCGTCTCGGTCAGGACCGAGTCGCTCATGAACATCTCCGGCCGGCTGACGTCGGCCGGGGCTTGCCCGTCGTCCACCCAAGTTTGATGGGCTTTTCGGCGGTGTAGAGCGCCGACTCCTTGCACCTGCTGAGGAGCCGGGATGACCTTCTGAAGCTTCGGCGTGCTGGAGGGCGGTTTCCTCTAGCAGAACTCGAAGTCGCCGAAGTTCGTCGTGCCCCGGGTTGCCCTCGGGGATCTCAATGGCGCGTGCCGCCATCGTGGCCGCGACGATGTTATGACTCGGGAGAGGAAAATATCGGGACTCCTTCCCTTTCGCGCATGCGGAGCTCATTGTGGACCTGGCGTCCACGAGCCCTCATGTCGTCGTTGCGTCGTTGGTCGTCACGCTGGCGGGCGAGCCGAGTCTGTTGCTCGATCAACTCTTCCTCCTTAGCAAGGAGTCGGAGTCGGGTGGCTTCGAGCTCAGCCGGTGTTTGCTCCACAATGGGGACCTCTTGGCCGTTGCCGCCATCTGGCGAGTCGGCGTTGGCCATGAAGACTTCCCGGGACGGATGGTGGCTGCCAGAGCTCTCATCCTCGTCCGAGTAATACTCGAGGACAGGGAGGAGAGAGTCAATTGCTCCCACCAGTCGGGATCCGAGTGCGAACTCATGCGCGACAAACGGATCTGGCTTTCGGCGAAGCCTCTTCCCTGAGGAGAGGGGCCGAAAGCGCGGGCTCGGAGGAGAGCTCGTGCTGAGGAGCTGAAGCAGCCTCTGCTGGTCGGGGCGTCGCCGAGTAGCAGAGGTGAAGCTGGCCGATCTTGTCGGCGATGAAGCTCAACTTTCCAAATTGAAAAAGTTGGCCGGGCTCCGGAACAGCACTCATGAAGCGAATCTCATGATGCTTCCCGGGACGAAGACGTTGTTGACGTTGACGAAACCCATCCGGATTCGTGCAGATGGATCTATGCGCACTCCCCTACCTGGCGCGCCAACTGTCGGAGTATTATTCCGGCAATACTACTTATGGGGCGGCGTGAGCACAGCAAATCTGGATGGGTGCACACGGGAGACAAGATTTAGACAGGTTCAGGCCCTCACGGAGAGGTAATACCCTACGTCCTGTGTTTGGTGGCTGGTATTGCGTGTATCCCGAGTGCCGCAAGCCCTAGAGAATCGATCTCGAGGGGGCTTGAGGTTTGAAACAATGGAGCTAGTCATGAGATCAGATGCCGATCGGAGGTCCCCTACCGGGCCTTATATAGCCGGCCAGGGATAGGGTTACAAGAGTCTGGATCGGTTAACAGATATGTTTTCCTAATCGGTTACAACAGATTCCGGGTATGCCGGATTGGTAATAGTCCTTGTCTTGTACTCCACGCTGATGAGGCGCCCCCGTGCTGTAGTCGGACTCCGAGTAGTCGGCCCGGCCCATCCCGTGGCCGGGAGGCCGGATTCGTCCTCCTTGATGATACCCGGGTGCCATGTCATCATCAGACATCGACTCTGATGAGCTCCGCTACGTTTGCGGCGGTGGTGGCTCGACGTGGAGGCGGGCGTGCTATTGCACGACGTCGAGAGGGAGAAGATCAGAAGAGGCAAGGGCTAGCAGAGGATGGCACGGGAAATGACCAAAGAAACCGAGAAGAATCCGGAACAGATATTTTGGTTAGCCTTCGCATGAAGTTTTTGGAGAATGGTACATCATCTACTTGGGTGCGGGGAGTTCGAGCAGCGCTGCTAGAGATGCAACGTGGCGAAATCATATGCAATCATATGCACCAAGGAGTTTATCTGATGGTTGACGACGTTCGGATTTGCCGCCTCTTGACCTTTGGATCGAGTACATCCAACGACCAATATTTGAAATTATTCCCACACTATATAGTGTATAAACAAAATAGATATTTTCTAATTCTTATACAACCGCACCATATGCAGTGGAAAAGAGATATTTAATATCCCTCAGTTCGTAAATAGTTATCGTTTTAGATATTGACGCGGTCTCCAATATGCATTTTTGATTGTCAACATATATGTTAGCAAAAAAAGTTAAAAAATATATTTTTAAAATATTTTTCATGATAAATCTAATTATACTACTTACCTCATCAATCTAAACATATTTTAACCTATTAGTAGTTAAAGTTAGAACTGTTCGACTACTACGTACCTTTTAAAATGAGACCTATTTATAAATGGAGTTAGTACCATATATATATGTTCATAAAGATGATGTCTCGAGATATTGTCAAAAAAAAGGAAGAAGGATGATGTGTTGACTCTTTGAGACCGAGACGGGTATGCAAATCTGACCAAAGAAATACCTTGTCGAGATAATTGCATACATAGCACAGTACAAGTGAGAAAAGTAGATTCTGTGCCACTTCTATATGAACACGCCATACGTACGTGAGTACCCAGTGCGTCCTTACCAGTTAGCCGCGCGCATCTTTTTTCGAGAACAGTGCCGTGCGCATCTACCTATTTGAAGAAGACGATCTAGAGTATATGACCAAATACGGTGGTTAAGAGCAGGGAATTGTGAATTTGCGATGGACGATACACGTGGCCGAGGCGAGAAGGGCGTGCCGTCAGTGGCGGCCAGGAACGCCATGCTTCTTCTGGCCGTCGTCGTGTTTGTGGGGTGGCTCATGATGTGGGTCGTGTTGCCAACAAGAACTTACAGTTCGACATGGGCGCCGAAGCTCGCCACCGTCACTAACTCCACCTACTTTGGAAAACAAGGTTCTCTCTCTCTCTCACGGTTTGTATGAACTGCATCAGTCGCAGTTTAAAAACAGCAAAATTTCTCTTTGGTTTTTTACAGGGACTAGAATCATGATCTACGTGTTTCCAGTATTGTTCGTCTATGTCGTTGCGTGCGTTTACCTGCATCTGCTGAAGGGGAGCGACCCTGACACCCAAAGCCGGAGGAGGTACGGTCATTTTCTGGCTAAAAACAACTAAACAAGCAGTGCTCAGTCTTACATATGTTGCCCAAGGACTAATGCAAACATTCTCTGTACGTTCTCATCTTCTTCTGTTCATGCAGAGGAGTATTTAGCTCGACAATGGCAGCCTGGAGGAGACCTGTGCTAGTGAGAGGCCCACTGGGAATCGTGACAGCCATAGAACTCGCCTTCTTTCTCATGTTCCTGGCGCTCCTGGTCTGGTGCTATTCTGCGTTGATCAGCGTCGAGTTCTCAAAATCCGCGTCAAGCCATCCATGAAACTGTAAGCAATTGCAGCCGACACAAATATCACACCTAGTAATGTTATGCTGGACCTAGGAGCACACCTGCAAAAGTAAAATAAAGCCCTGAAAACTTGCGTACGTGCAATGTTCTCAGGTGGCAGGCGGAGCTGGATAGAGCAGCATTGCGGCTTGGCACGGTTGGGAGCTTATGCTGCGCACTTCTGTTCTTTCCCGTGACACGCGGCTCGTCGCTCTTGCCGCTCATCGGCCTCACACCGGAAGCCAGCGTCAAGTACCATGTCTGGCTTGGTCATATCGTCATGGTCATCTTCACCGCTCATGGACTCTCCTACATCGTGTTCTGGGCATCGACTGACCAAATCCACGAGGTAACAATTTATCTCGTCAAGCTATATAGTGCCCTGATAAATGACTAGTAACTTTGGCGCGGCCAAAACTGCATGCACGTGTTATCCAGATGGCGAAATGGGCAAGAACGAGAGTCTCTAACGTCGCCGGGGAGCTTGCATTGCTCAGCGGCCTAGCGATGTGGGCGACGTCGCTGCCGCGCGTCCGCCGCCGGATGTTCGAGCTCTTCTTCTACACGCACCACCTACATCCCCTTCCTCGTGTTCTGCGCGCTCCACGTCGGCGTCACCGTCTTTTGCTTCGTCCTGCCCGGCGTCTTCCTCTTCATGGTCGACCGCTGCCTCCGGTTCATGCAGTTGCGCACCCGCGTCCGTCTCGTGTCTGCCCGCCTCCTGCCGTCGGAGGCCGTCGAGCTCAACTTCTCCAAGCCTGTAAGCAACGCGCAGCACGCCGCGCACCGCATGCAAGGATCGAAAATCTAGCGTTTACAGGTTTTAGACATGTTGCAGGTCTGAGGTACAATCCTATGAGCACGATCTTCATCAACGTCCCATGCGTCTCATGGCTCCAATGGCACCCGTTCACGGTGACGTCGAGCTGCAGCCTTGAGCCCGACAGGCTAAGCGTCGTCATCAAGAAGGGAGGCAACTGGACGCGGAGGCTGTACGAGACGGTCTCGTCTCTGCCGGCATCGGCCCGACACCTCGACATCTCGGTCGAGGGTCCTTACAGGCTTACAGCCCAATCACGTCCACGCGCCTCCTGGGTTATGACTCGCTGGTCATGGTCAGCGGCGGCAGCGGCGTCACGCCGTTCATCTCCATCATCCGCGAGCTCGTTCACCGAAGCGCCACGACAGAAACCGCGACGCGGAGCCTTGTCCTCATCTGCGTCTTCAAGACGTCGGCCGATCTGGCCATGCTGAACCTCCTCGTCCCAGCCTCGGGCGGCGTCTCCAACATCTCCGGCCTCGACCTGCGCATCGAGACCTTCGTCACGAGCGAAGGCGAGACCTCCACCGGCGACGGCGCGCGCAAGGTGCCGAGCCAAGAGGCCTGGTTCCAGCCGTGGCCGTCGGACGCGCCCATCGCCCCGGTGCTCGGCTCCAACAGCTGGCTCTGGCTGTCCGCCATCGTGTCCTCGTCATTCGTCGTCTTCCTCGTGCTCGTCGCCGCACTGCAGCGGTTCTGCGTTTACCCCGTGGACGGCAACAGCAACCGCTTTTACCCGTGGGCGGCCAGAACAATGTTCAACCTGCTGTTTCTCTGCGTCAGCGTCGCCGGTGTGGCCGGTGCGGCGTTCCTGTGGAATAAGCGGAGGAGCGCCAAGGAGGCGAAGCAGATCAAGAGCGTGGACGTGCCGACGCCAGGGACGTCGCCGGCATCGTGGCTCCATGGTGCAGGCGGCGTGGACAGGGAGCTGGAGAGTTTGCCTGTGCAGTCTCTTGACCAGGCCACTGCTGTGCACTTCGGCCGCCGTCCAGATCTCGAGAGTAAGCTGCACAGTGTCAATTTTAGCGTCGACTCTTTTTTTCTTTCAGTTCTTCAAGTGCGTGAAATGCTCAACTGGCGTGTGCAGGGATGTTGCTGGAGATCGACGGCGAAAAACGTCGGGGTAATGGCGAGTGGTCCGACGGGGATGCTTGAGGACGTCGCGACCATCTGCTCATCTGGGCTAGCGAGCAACCTTCATTTCGAGTCCATAAGTTTCAGCTGGTGAATAACACAAGTCATTCGGAGCAATAATGTAATACGAAGTTTATGTTTGTTTCTCCAGTTCTGAATGCCATTGCATTGGACTCTCAAGGTGAAAAAGTTTTCTAAGTTTGTACAGTATCGTGACCTGTGGCGGTAGCTCTGACACGTCTGTTGCAGCATGTAAACTATCCAATATGAATCGAGAGGCAAAATCCAATGCAGAAAAATATAGCATATGCAAACTGACAAACTTAGGTGTTATTCTTAACTGAAAGAGTTCTTTTCAGTCTGAAAACTTGTCAGTACAAGACTAGAACATTACCGTTATCGGCAGAGCTTCAATAACAGACTGCCTACTCCCTACTACAGTACCAGGATCACTACAACTTCCAACTCTGTACAAGGCCTACCACTGGAGGTGGGCTACTCGGACATCATTTGGTAGATCCCTGAACAACATAGTGAATTTTATGTCAATATGGGCCTATGGCACTATGGCGCAAAATAAAGAAGAATATATGCTATATGTATACGTACCATACCGACTCATTCGTTGTCTTCATCTCTAGATGACGCTTGAAAAAGCGAGAGCATGATCAAAGGGCCAAGAACTGGTGGCAGAGGAGGTGGTCTGCTGAAAGCAACAAGGGGCTCAACGTTTTCATCCTTTGTGAGGACCGATTCGTTGGAACTAATATCCTTCTCATGCTTCTGAGGAGTAACTGTCATCAACCCTGCTTAACAGTATGTCATAGCAGAAACATAAGAAGGTAAAGTAAGGCACTGAACGTCATTTAAAAAATAAATAAATAAACAAATTGAAATGCATATTGACATACTGACGAGTCCATTGAGAGGTTTGATTTGCCTGGTTGCATCTTCCACTAGAAACCTTGCACTCCCCCTCATCAGTATGCTGCCTGTAATCTTTACTCAAAGAAGAGAGATTACGGGAATAAGCAGGGAACAAGGTTATGTTTGGTATCTCCAATAATACCAGGCAAGTGTTCAAAAGTAGAACAAGTGTTCAAAAGTAGAGCAAACAATCAATGAACTAAACCAATCCCAGGTAACAAGAGATATTGTAAACCATACAGAAAGGCTCATACACAAGGTACAAATAACCTTTGCTCAGAATGCTATCTGATATCACAAGACAGTCAAGGTTGCTGAATTTCTGTTGACAGTGCACTGCAGGGCTGCGGGTTAGTTTTCCCGTTTGCTACACATCGAGTCTGAAGTCTAATACACAGTTAAAATTTTGTGTACATCGTAAACAACTTACTTTTTTTCTCTTATACTCGCCATGCTTCCAATATTTGATTCATGCTCAATTAGATCATAACATCAATTGTTTATTTGCACAATATCCTAAACGTCTATCAGTTTAGTTGAGACTTTCGTGACCGTGCCGTGACCAATTCTTTTGTTGGCGCAAACCACGGTTTTTTGTTGGACTTCCACAGAACCATGCCATGGATCATCATCGCATAATATAGTTAGAACTTGATCACGAATCAAATTACGAAATACCTTGATTGCCACATATGGTCCTAGTGCCGACTTTGAAAGGAAAAAAAAAGAACATTCGAACACACCATCCAGCACTTCCCACATTTCTGGTTTCTAATCTCCACGCAGACCACATGCATATTCATCTGCGTCCATATTCGTTTCGTTGCCTCGCCAATGAACAAGCAAGCAAACAACAAGGGAGATTTGAGGCAATGAATCCCCCATATGAGACATACATGTGAGACGCAACAATCCTGGATCTTCGAGAGCATGGAAGCGGCAGAGCTAACACAGACTGCTACGAGCATCGCAGAGGATTAAGAAGCCACACCTCGATCACGTTGCGCAGGATGGATTAATTTTGAGCGTGCGAAGGACGGTGATTGACGATGTATCCTTGAGGAGAGAACGGGCTGTTTGGTTCTTCGGTTGTGGAGGATGTGGCCGAAACCTCCAGAAATTTCTGGGAGGATGCCAGAATCATCGCCTCCCGGGCAGATCGTATGGGCCAAACTTATTTGCAAGGACGGGCCCCAGATACCAATGAGTCAACCCCAAAAACTAATCTCTGCATGGGGACGGTCGTATCCGCACCAGGCAGCCCGTCTTGGCAAGTGAACAGCTGCCCATATTATGGGCCGGCTGCCGAGCCGAACTATGACGGGCTATTTTGTGTGATCTCTAATGTGGCCCATGCTTACCCGGTACTTGTATATTTTGCCCTTCTATCTCGTGCTTGGCGTGGCTCTTGGCTAGTCTAGCATGCAGCAGACCGTCGCGGCACCGTGCATTGATCGACCACACAGGCCACCGCTACCGAAGCCTGATTCCCGTGAGAAGTCAACTAGCCCAGTGAGTACAACTACGACAAGAGCCAGTACCTGGTAGCTCTTACCAGGGGACCTAGAGGTTCTTGACAGTTGACACCGCAGCATGCTAGACCAAAACGCACGTAACGAATTTTCGCGAAATGTGTTCTCAAAATTCCGTCCCAGTCTGTGTCCAGCTTTCGCCGACTCTGAGCCATGTGCTGGCCGGTTCCGGATTGGCATCGGCCTGGACCTATCTACCAGCCGACCTTATGCCAGCAATGTAGACCCAGGATCGACTACTACGTAAAATATTGGGAGGCCTCATCACTCTACCTTGTCGCACCTTCCTATATCGCCATCGCAAATTCGTCCATCAACACTTTGGTTTTCCAATCCCTTTTCCCCCACTCAGAGATCCGTACTCCAGTCCAGCTCATTTGCCACACTCATCAAAGATCAATCTGATGTTCACGAATATTCAAGTTGTTACAGTTTGACGGGAGTCTAGAAAATCCGAATCCATATGAGAGATTTGGTGTCGCGGAGCAATCGTGACGAAAGCGACGTGACGTGGCTATTTGAAACGGTGTAGGAGCTAAAGGTTGACGCCGCGCACACACATTCTGCTACCAAAATCTAAAGGAAACTCCAGTTTAAGAGCAGCGCGTGCTGGTGCTGCGTATTTGTGTAAGCGTTACTCCCAGCTAGGTGTCGTCGTGCCGGGCTGTGCATGCGCTTCGTGCTCATGCATTTGACGCACGCAGTGGCGCACGCATTAGCTGAGACGGTGCATATAATAGCATAGCGTGAGGGGAGTGCTCGGTCGGTTAACTTATCGTGCTGTGCTTGCGTGTCTCCCGCTTAATTTGCACCGTCTTTATCGTTGATGGATAAGAATTACACATATATATGCTAGTAATTGTGTACGTACATATCAACAAGAGTAAGTTTAGCCGTACTACATTTAACATGTCACAATGAATGCATTAGGTTTGCAACCACAGCACCAATCATATAAAGTTCACATCATAGTTAGGCATAATTAAAAAAATCTACGAAACCTAATATTCCTTCTGTTTCATTATATATGTCCTCAGTCCATGATACACATAGACGAAAGTAGCACTATACCTAAGGAAAAATTAATACAAAATAATCGTACACATCTGTATTAAACCAACAATACAATCATTTAACCATTTACAAAACATTTAAATAGCGTAAAAAATCTAGATATTATAATAACTATATTCTTGATATCCTCAATGGACAAATCCAAAAATTCCACATAAGGAAGCAAAAAAGAAAAAGGAAACATGACGACTCAGGTTATATTTTGAGAAATTAAGTGTATCGTTAATAGGGGAATTAAATGTGTCATAAGTAGGAAGTGATTAAGGGAGTAATGCCTCATCCTCAGCCATTAGATAAAGAGTTATGAAATGGTAAAAGAACTTTGGACGTAGATAGAAAGTACCCCACCTTAATTATTATTTTTCTTTTTTATTTTGGTACAGACGAATATGTATATTGAAGTGTATCTCACTATATTACTAAAAATATTGGATGGAGCACAGGGAGGGCCGGGGCATGGTGTCTATCAAACTATGGATGACTATGGAGCAAGGAGGAAAGGAGGCTAACTTCCTAAATTTATATTTTATATAAGGGATTTTGAGGGAGCAATACAACAATCTTCCACAAGCAGCATCAAGTTAGTAAAAGATCACAATAAAATCATTTTTGAGAGGTGAATCCAATTTGGAATAAGTAAATGGGAAATATGTCCTTGTCTCTGGTGGCCTATACCACCCCTCCATTCACTATCAATTTGTGTTTTAAGACTTGCATATTTTATTACTCTATATTATGCAACATTACACTCTTCGTGATGAATCAATCCATATTTATCTTGTATTAATCTATTTTTATACCTGCTAAAAATTAAAAATAAATTAACAATTAGTGATATTTAAATCCAGACCATATCAACCATGTTCTAGATATGACATTATTATAAAATTAGATTTATTAAGGTGTGAGACTATGCTATAATAAAATGATTAAAATATGTAAATCTCAAAACATGATGAAGGGTGGTGTAGCCCACCGGAGGTAACAAATCCACACTCATAAATAAATTCTGAGTCAAGCCTAGTATGTATGTATGATGTCCTCGCAAAAAGAAAAAATTGATGTTTGACCAACATAACAAATTAACAATATTCCACGAGCAACATTAAGTAAGTGGTAGAACACAACGAATTCATTTTTTCAGGTGAGTCCAATTTAGAAAAAGTATATATTGATTTGATATAAAATATTTATCATCTAAACTTTGTAAATTGTAACCAATAATTAGCTCAACAGTATACATTTTTGGTAACAGAAAAGCGAAAATATTATATTTTGTATTCCAAAGAACTTTGCAATGCCAGTTGGCTAAAGATGGAAGAAGCGAACACTCACAACGGTCTTAGAGGTGGGTACAGACGTTTTCACTTTCCACCGTCCGGCACATGCATGATGATGATTTTGTAGTCCGATTATGGACTTCCCTCAAAAAGAATATTGTCCTCATTCTATCTATTGAAAAGAGCAAAAGCCTAGAAGAAAATCTATAAGCACACGGAGTCTAAACCAAGAAAAAAAAACGCGAAAGCAACCGTCACCCTCAGAGCATACGCATCTCAACACCCATAAATTTGATGTTAAGATGGATACGTCAGTTTTCTCTCTCTATTCAATTCTTCAAGCTTCTTTTACCACATCCATTAGCATCATCTATAAGTATTAAGAATTTTAAGATTTATCATTTAAATTACAAAATAAGTGTTTATAGATACCAATGGGCAACGGTAATATGTTCCATCGATCTTGTCAATTATGAATCCTTTCGAGGCAATAAATATTTTATGTTTCTTTACGATCAACCTAAATTCGTTTCATTGATCAACATATATAGTACAAGTTCTTGGGTACATCTAGAGAGGAAAAGAAATGTTGCAAGCTATAAAATATAATTTGTAGTTGCGTGCTCATGCCATCGTGATATCAACGTGATGCCCATGTGTTGTAGCCGCCGGTAGATTAGCTCATCTGTGTAAATACACAAGCACATCGACCATGGGAATAATTAGTTATACAAAATGATAAAAATTCAACATATATATGTGTATGTATATACATGTATATATTATTTAACATAGCATTGGGTGCTAAGAGCATCTGCGTCTAGGGGGTTGTAGAACGAAAGAAATTGGCAAGAGCTGGTGCTAAATGATGTGATGATAGGTGCTGAGATCAAAAATCTTAGCACCACTGCTAAGCTAAATAAAATATATATTTTTAAGTTCTTAGCACCCTGGTGCTAAGATATATGGTAAAAGAAGCTAAGAGAGATGAATGGAGAGAGAAAACTGACGTGTCTACCTTAGCATCTAATTTATGGACGCTATGATGTAGATGCTCTAAGCTTTGCGGTGGTATTAAACTTTTCGATCTTAGCACCTATCTTTATATCTCTATTCTTAGACACTAGGGAGCCACTAGAGGTGAGAGAAATTGGCTAACGCCGATATTAAAGCATGTGAGGATAGATGCTAAGATCAAAATGTTTAGCACCACCACTAAGCTTAGAACCCTATACAAAGCTAAGTAAGTCGCTTTTTGAAAATATTATCATTTTTAATACTTCAATTAGTTATTTCTTAGCGCTTATGCTTGGTTCTAAGAGACGTGATAAGAAAAGCTTAAAGAGTGGATAATGAGAGAAAATTGATAAATCCATTTTAACGTTTAATTGATGAGTGCTAAGGATTTATACGCTTTCTGAGGCCACGCCTTCTACTGATTAGAAACAGGGAAAGGACGTATGAGGCTATATTTGCTACGTGTATATGTGTGCCTTCCAGGAAGACACAGAGCTTCCTTGCGCTGGCCTCAATCTAGTAGTTCGTTGCTTCCTTGATCATAGCCACCAGGCCGTTTGTTTAAGCATATTTTAATTCGAGGACCCTTTCCAAATTTCCCAGCGTGTCAGCATGATTGAGGCCGGACATAGCTCTGCCATGACCGGAGCGTATCTATTATATATTAAAAGTAAATGTTGGTCAGTAAAAAAAATAGACAGATTAGAAAATTAGAAAATAAAAGCTCCAGCCATTGATCTGTTAAATAGACAGACTGATCCTCGATTCTGTGGACCATAATTTATAGGTAAATAACCAACTGACCATACCCTGTGGGCCTTTATTTTTAGGCCCAACTAACTACATGTTGTTGCTAATTAAACATAACACATTCCACCTCTAAAATAAGTATATAACGGGGTGTTCTCTCGTGCAAGAGCTACCGGAACATTAACTGCTGATCTAATATCAACTATCGACAATCCGAGTTTCAAAAGAAAAACATAATTACTAATGCACAATAAGCCTAAATTTCTTTTAAGTTTCAATCGATATCTTAGACATCCAATTTACTAAAAAATATTACAGGGATACCATATTACAGAGATCTAGCTGTGGTGGAAATCAACCGGAACATAAAAAAGATTCAGGTCCTGTGCAATTACTCCAAAAAGAATATCATGATTTGACCCTTAATTCAGATTATTAATCTAATATTACGTACAAATAACATGTCAGCTCAATACACGACCGAACTTCAATTCTATGCACCGATCTAATATCATGTACAAATGCCTGAACTTCAATTATGTGCACTGATCTAATGTTATTTATAAATGACCGATCATCTCACGTAACAAAGCAAAAAGTAACAAACCGACGGTTGACTCAATGATTCGAACATTACTTCCGCATATGAACTTTAATTTTGTGTATTAATATAGTATCACGTACAACCAATCAGTTAGCTCCTGACTCGAACTTTAATTTCATATACTTCCAAATGGCCGATGTCTCACGTACAAACCGTCTGTTAGATCCATATACTTCCGCATTCCTAGATATATTGGGCTTAATTAATCTCATGACCTAATATCACGTACAAATGACCTGCTAACTCACATAAAAATGGCAGATCAGTTTACTTGCGACCTAAACTTTAATTTCGTATACTGATTATGTGCCGCACACAAATGACACCCTCGGTCGTTGTTTTGCCGTTCTTACAAATAGCATAATCATATAAATTTTTTAAAGTGGTAAAAATATTTCACATATGATTGCGCCTGACATCATGTTAGTTTTTTTAAATAGGAATTAGCTGGTAGAGTTCAATTTCGAAGACTGCCGGGTCAAACCATAAAAATCAATGGACAATACATTATTTTCGTTATTGAAATCTAAAATGATCTTTGTACATGTCCATGTTTTAGGAAATTAGGAGGGATCAGGAGCGGGGGAGATACTTTGAGTAGCAACGACAATACTGTGTCATCCTATCTGAGGGAGAACGTGCTGCTAGTACATAAAAGAAAAAGAATTAATACAACGCACATGCATGCACAATTTGTGTGTTGTCAAATTGTTACAACTTGGTACTACCGCAATAGTAATGTAGAAAGAGCAGTGCTACACATGGCCATTTTGCAAGGAGTCACTCATACAGGGGAAAGTTCTGAATTTTCAGCATTCTTGCCAACCGCTAACTTTACTTTCATTGAAGTAGTTCACCATCTTCTCTACATGTTATACACAGCAGTGTAGTTTCTAGCCATAAGGACAAGAAATGGAACATGATCTCGGCAAAAAAAAATATGTGGACGTGGTGAAGCCGTGAAGGCAGGGGGAAAAAAATCCTGGCAGCGAACTTCCTCGTGTAGGAAAAAATAATGGAGTTCTCCACCACCACCGCCACCTGATCATCAGATTGCTTCTGGTTCCGGACTCCCCGTCTCCAGTGCCGTCAATTGAATCAACAAAGCGACCAAAAACAAAAATCTTGGAACGGAATTCTGCACTTCCGCTAGATCACCAGGTGGTAGCTGCATTCTGCCACGTCCTGAATTCAGATACTCCGAGTCCTGTTGCTTCTCGCGAGCTCCTTCTCCAGCTCGTCCAGGCCACCAACCTCCTCCAGCTCCTGCACTCACCACAGAAACCACAACCACACTCGCGTTGAGACCAACGGCAGTACAAGGAAACCAGAGCGCTTGTCCTGTACTGGTCAGTGGTCACAGCACAGCCAAAGGCACGGGCAAAGAGAGGACAAAGGGATGGGCGCCAGGCACCACTCACTCACCCTGGGTCCCAGGAACAGCCCATACGGTACGCCCTCGAACTTGTCCATGTGGTGTATCTGCTCGCGACATCGCCACGGAGCCAAACCACACACACATAATCAGCAAAAAATTCAGGGAATCACCAAGTTGGTACCACACTCTTACACTCTATTGAGTAAATTGTCAGTCAGAGGTCGGCAGCCTCGTCCTACCTTGTGAGCCGCAGCCACTCGCCGGAAGTAGGGTACATTCGCGATGGGGCCGACGGGGAAACGGCGGTGGACCAGGCCGTCGTGGACGAACATGTAGGCCATGCCGAATAGCGTAATCCCAAGACCCTGTAGGACATGGACACGTGGCAGGTCAGATACCAATTGGGTGGCTCTTACAGATGGGCCCGATCGACCAGAGAGACATCGTGTGTGTGCGTATGTGTGTGTGTGTGGCTTTGGTGGTGGCTTACCGCGCCGAAGCAGAGGCCGGGGACGAGGCCGCGGTGGAAGAAGCCGTAGGCGAGGAGGCAGATGGCCGGCACGGCGTTGATGATGGCGAACACGTCATTGAGCTCGAACGGGCCGTCGCGTGGCCGGTGGTGCGACTCGTGCATGTGCCACAGGGAGGCGTGCCACAGCGCTCGGTGCGCCCACTGCGCCCAGAACTCCATCCCAACCTGCAGCGCACGCGCACGCCAAAATTAGCTGTTTCTCTGCCTCAAGAACGCCACCAGCAAGCGAAAGAGTATGCAGTGCCGCTTACCGCTGCACCGACGGAGAGCGCAAACGTGCCCAACATCTCGGTTATCGGCACCTCGCCGCCCTGCACGCACAGCAATGGTCAGGTTCAACCATCGGCATGCTTAATTACTGCCACGCGCCCACACTACCTAACGGTACCGAGAAAAGATAGTGAAAGGTACATATGTGTACCTCCATTTGCCAGGCGAAGCGGTAATACACGGCGGCGACGGCCATCGAGGTGACGCCGAGGCTGGACATGACGGCGGCGACCAGGTACGTCCGCCTCTCTGACAGCTTCCGCGCCTTCCTCTCCGCGACGCGGCGCGACGCCGCGGACGCCGCCTCTTCCTCCATCGAAGTAGCAGGCACGGGCGCCGGCGCCTGCAGCTGCTCCGTGTCCTGCGGGACGAAGCACGTGACGGTCTCGAGCCCGCGCCTGCGCGACGTCCGCGTGAACGGGGAGAACGGGAGAGTGCGTCTGGCAAGGGACGGCAGCGTCCGGCAGCGGGCGGCGGCCGCGAGGAGAGGGTTCTTGACTGCGAAGCTGGTCATGGTGGCGCCGGAGAGTCCGGCGGCCATGGCTTTGGCGTTCTTAGCACTCCCTTCGGATGTAGTGCACTTTCTAGGAGGCTATAAATGGACAGGGACGGAGCGGAGACTGGACCGAGAGATTTGCTTTGATACGCGTGTACAAGTGTGACTTTTCATAGTCTCAGAAAGGTGCACTGACACCGAGAGGCAGGGGACCGTCTGCAGGCCGGACGATTTGGATCCAACGGTCGAGACTACATGCCAGTTGATTCGAAACTACGCTTGGGCGGAGGCGATGGGCGTTGTGTGGCCAAGGGCAGCGACACGCTCTCGCCTTCCCCGCCCTTCTCTTCTCTGGACAAAAAACCACGGCGAGGCGCGCCGTCGGATCTGATAGTTTGGTCCGAGCCCAGGGTGGTCTCGCCGCCACGGAATGGGGCCAGAAAAGCGCACCGGCGAAACATGAAGAAAAACATGAGAAAAAAACGTCGAGCAGATTGACAGACGCAGCAGCTTCGGTCGGTTGTTCTTTTGAGGGAAAAAAGCATATTTGGCCCCTCCCGAGTTCTAATGGGAAAAATAGCCCCCGAGCGCAGACAAACGCAAAACTGTCCCTGCGACGCACCGGGCACGCGACACGTGCCAAAATCGCGCCGGGGGCCCGCGAGCGGCGTCGATCGCGCGTGCGGCCCGCGACGGAGTCCGGTCGCGGGCCCAGCCCGCGAAGGAGGCCAGGCCGCGCGCCAAACCAGCGACGCAGACCGCGTCGCGCTCCAGGCCCGCGACGGGCTAACGCCATCACCGACGGCGTTTAACTCCGCGAGCTAACGCCATCAGGTCTGGCGTTCGTCCAGAGCTCCGAATTCATGAATTAATTTGATGATTCGTTGTCTGATGACATCCAATTCAAGATGCATGCAAGGTTATCTGGAGGTTATTTCAGAATGTTAAACGAGAAATTATACACTTGCAGGTTCACATTCTTTCCACAAGACACTTCTTTTTGTTTAAGTTGATGTGTTGGTAGGCATGATATTTTACTTTCTCTAATAGCATAGGATAGTTTTGGCCAATAGTTAAGCATAAGAATATGGTAATATTTCTATTTCATATTTTGAAACATCACATGGTGATGCGATTTGCGATTAATTAGCTCTGATTTTGTACAAATATTACCTATGTATTGATGATAATAGGATATAAGTTGTACAACAATTTTTGACCTTAATACCGGCAGTTTTGTTCATGCTTTGTTTGACCTGGTACTGCTAATTACCCTCATATCAACTTGTATCCTGAAAAAAAGGGATTGCTCTCTCATTAACAAAGCATGCTGTTCTGAGTTCTGACATGGAGTACTAGTGTGCCTTTACTCTTGGAAATGGAACACTGGAAACCCATACGATGTTGCTACTGCTACTCTTTTTTACACTGATGTTGGATCTTTTTAGCGTAATGTGAAGCTTGCGTCCTAGTAAATCGCAGATGCCTGAAGGAAGATCAGGACAGAAGATCGGACGTGAAGTATATTATCAGAGGTGTTTGGACTTCACGTACGTAGGAGCAAAAAGGTTCCAAGAAAATGCCCTGCACAATCCTGGAGACGTATATACACGTACGTTACCATACATACATACTCACATGACGTTTACCGAAGACTGAACCGAGGCCGCGAGCTGGTGGTGGCCGCGGGCCGACGGCGCGACGCGTGATCGCGGGCCCAGGCCGCGACGCACCGTGTGCTCGCGGGCCAACGCCGCGATCTGGGCAGCCCGTGGGCCGAGGCCGCGACGCGGGGCCTTCCGCGGGGCGGAGGCGCGACGGCAGCCGATCGCGGATCCAGCGCACGATCTTGCCACGCGTCAGATGCCCCTTGCTTCGCGGTGCCACTTCTGCCGTTGCGCGCGGCCGGGGGCCAAAACCCCCATTGCAACTCGCGGGGGGGCTAGATTTGCTTTTTCCCGTTCTTTTGATGGAGATCCTTCCACGTTTTTCTTTCCCTGACACGGCATGGACTTATGTTGTACGCATCAGGTATTTAATTCGGAATTATAGGAGTTTGGAAATTGACCGCATATATCCACATCGATGGGATACGTTCGACGATCGAAACAAATGGAGGCTGCTGCTGCTGCTGCTGCTTTGGCGCTATGAGTGTAGCCCATTGGGCCAAGCATCCGTAGCCGTGTGAGTGCGGTGGCCTGTTTAGCACTCCTCTCGCTTTTTTCTTTTCGACGAGAAGTTCTCTCTTTTGAGAATACCGCATTGAGCCTCTATCTCAACAAAAAAAGGTACCCTACTGGGCTCTCCCCCTGAAAATGGGAAACAAATGATATCTTGTGTTAGAAAGCAGGAGCTCCTACACTTTCAGATCACGAGATTATTATTAGACATATAGAATAGTAGAAACAAGGTAGATGTAGCACGTCGACATGATTATAGTCGTACTATCTTCTCGCGGTTTCTCTAGAAAGTAGTAGATCATCCTATCATCACAAACTCACAGTAACGCCTCCAAGACATCCACGTGTATAGAGAAGGAACGCCATGCACCGAAATACTAGCTCCGGGCAGTGTGGTTTGGGCATGGAATGGGTGACGGCTGGTGTCGGCGGAATGGGGCCCAGGGTACCCCTAACCGCCGGCAGAGGCCAACCAAATGCCGTAGATGGTGACACGTGGCGCTCCGGTCGCTGGGGCCTTGGGTCCTACCCGGATCGCCGTACGGAACCCGTGGCCATTCCTAAGGAATAAGGGGTCTCCTCCAGAGGCCGCGTCCGCAAACCAGAAGGGGTCTTGGGCCTCCGGGAGTCCACGGCCCACGCGCTGAGCGAGCACTCGGGGTCCGTCCCCGAGCGCTCGGCGTCCCAGAGGGCGAAGGGCGCGCTCGGGGTCCCTTCCCGAGCGCTCGGCATCTTGGCAGATGTGGGGCCTAGGGGAGCGCTCGGGGTCCGCCCCCGAGCGTTCTCCCTCGGGCTCCCCCTTCAAGGTGCCCCGAGCGGCCCCCCCTGCGAGTGCTCCCCGAGCGCTCGGGATTGCTCGGGGGCATCCGGAAGACAGCTGGCGCCCTCTCCTAGCGAAGGAAGATGCTCGGGACCGAGTGCTCGGGGGACGACGTGTCCTCTGGTGGGACCCTCGCCCATTTACGTCGGCCAGCGCCCAGCTTCTCCAGTAAGCTTCCGCTCTGGCGGAGGCATTTAATGCCTGTCATTTCGACGAGGAACCCCAAGCCCTATGAGGGCATGATGACGGTCAGACCGGGTCCCACTGGTGCAGGTGATAAGCTCTGACAGCTATCCCTCTCTCTCTCTGAAGGGTGGGCCCGGACTGACAGATTCTTTGACCAACCAAGCGCGCCGCCCCGCACGCCCTGTCACTGTCACCCTTTCTACCCCATGGGGGACGCCGCCGCGCAACTCATTGCGCGGGTTGAGAGGCTGACCCATGGGACCCGCGAGTGGGTATTCTACCGACCCAGTCAGAAGAGGCCAATAAGTCTTCATCCACGAGGCCCGCCGAAGGTAAAGATGTCAGAACCCCTGTTCCGACATACGGTGAAGCGACGTCCCGGCCGAAAGTATGCAGTTCGCATTAAATAGAGGTGTGGGCGCTTCCAGTTGCACCCACGTCGCCCCACAGTATCAGTCCAGCTCATTTTCCTTTGCCGACCTATGTGGTATTCCCCCAAGTATATAAGGGGAGAGCCTGGTCCATGCAAGGGGTTGGCTCCTTTCCTAGTTCGATTTTCCTTAGGTTAAATCCGTACCGAAGAAGCACCGTTCTTCCGCTGGGCTAGAGCAAGAAGAAGAACAGTGCGCACCTTTATAACTCATCATACTTGCCATATACGCACATATATTAAAAAACAAGCAGGACGTAGGGTATTACGCCTTCCGGGGTGGCCTGAACCTGGGTAAATCCTTGCGTCATTACATCCTTAGCCACCGGGTTTACTCGCTAAACTCTAATCCACACCAAGGCTCGTAAGAAACTCACTACTCCCCTGGGCCGAATTCCAAAGGGGTCCCTCCGGACCACCGCTAGAGGCGTCTCTACGTCGACAGCTGGCGCGCCAGGTAGGGGGAGTTTTAGGGTTTCTTCGAACCTACATCATCCATGTCGGGCAACGGGGAGTCTTCCGCCTCGAAGCACGACGATCCGTCTAAGAACCCGAGCAAGGCTGGCGGCCCCTCTGCGGTCGACCCCGGGCTTCGGCATGAGTCTCTGGCGGACGAGGGCGCAGGAGGCGCCCATCGGCCTGCCGGCGGTGCCGTCCCACCAGTTCGCCGCCAGCTGAATTTCGATCATGCCGGGGAAGCAAGCACGCTCCAGGCGGTCCAAGTCCTTCTCCGGCATCCTCCTGTCCCAGTAGGTGGCGCGTCCCCAGTGGGCCCTTGGCTCCAGGACGTGGCCGCCCTGGTCGACACCGCCCGCCGCCAGGCTGCGGCCCGGAGTTCCTACGCCCCCTCGGGGCGCGGGAACTCCCACGTCACTCCTTCGGCGGCCGCACAGCCGTGCCCTCCGCGTGATGATACGCGGGGCCGTCGCGGCAAATCACCCCAGTCGGTCGCCTCCCCTTCCCGGGGGGGCGCTCAGGATCTTCGCCATCGCCTTAACAGGCAGAGGGAAAATGAAGATGCTCGCGTCGTTATCGAGCGCCAGCGCGAGGCTAGGGCCGAGGAAGGCCAATCTTCCTCCACTCCTGTCGCCGACCGTGCACGCTCCGCGGCACGCGCCATCGCCCAACCGGGCGCGAAGGCTACCGCCCCACTCTACGGAGCGGGCTGCCAGGCCTTCACCGCAGATCTGCGTCGCGTCACCTGGCCGATAGCGCTCGAGGACGCCTTCGAGCTGGTTCGACGCTGCGAGGCGTGCCAATTCAACGCCAAGCAGATCCATCAACCGGCGCAGGCCCTTCACACCATCCCCCTCTCATGGCCCTTCGCGGTCTGGGGGCTGGATATTCTAGGCCCGTTCCCCCGAGCAGTCGGGGGCTACGAGTACCTCTACGTCGCCATCGACAAGTTCACTAAGTGGACAGAAGCTGAAGCCGTCGTCAAGATCAACAAGCAGTCGGCGATCAAGTTCATCCGAAGCATTATGAGCCGCTTCGCGGTGCCCAACCGCATCATCACCGACAATGGCACGCAGTTCACGAGCGACGCGTTCCTCGAGTACTGCCAAGCCCTTGGGATGGAAGTCTGCTTCGCCTCCGTCGCGCACCCTCGGGCCAACGGGCAAGTTGAGCGTGCCAATGCTCAAGTCCTCCGAGGGCTCAAGACAAGATCCTTCGACAGGCTCAAGAAGTGCGGCGCTGGATGGATAGAAGAGCTCCCGGCCATCCTTTGGTCGATCCGGACGTCCCCTAGCAGGGCGACCGGTGAAACCCCCTTCTTCCTCGTATACGGGGCAGAAGCCGTTCTTCCCTCCGAGCTCGCTTTCCGGTCCCCTCGGGTCGCGGCGTACTCGGAGGAAGATCAAGACCAGCGCAGGCTCGACGACGTCAACTTCCTTGAAGAGCACCGGTGCCGAGCGGCCCTCCGCGCCGCCCTGTATCAGCAAAGCCTCCGGCGCTATCATCAGCGCCGCGTCCGGCCTCGATCGCTCGAAGTCGGAGACCTCGTTCTTCGGCGCGTCCAGACACGGGAAGGAAGGAACAAGCTCTCTCCCATGTGGGAGGGCCCATTCCGAGTGACCCGAGTCACCCGGCCAGGATCAGTAAGGCTGGCTGCCGAAGACGGGATGCCGCTCCCCAACGCGTGGAACATCGAGCTCCTGCGAAAGTTCTACCCGTGAATGGCCCGGGTAAGTTTTTCTTTTGGGGTCAGCTCCCCGAGTGCCGAAAGTGAGTCACGGGAAGTTCCGGGTTTGCCACCTAAGCCCTGGTCGCTCGGCCTGGTTCCTTAACCCCGAGCGCCAGTCCGGCCAAAAGTCGCCCGAGCATCCCTCGCGCTCGCACCTACACTCGGGGGCTCCCTTGTATCCCAAGCTATGTGAATAGCAGTATGATCAATATAAAGATGAATTCCCTTTATAAGAATCCCCTGTGCAGTATTGAATTCTCGTTTCAACATCAATATTCCGTTGCTAGCTCTCAAAAGAGTTCTTTTTCCAGCGGGTGTCAAGGTCCCGAACCCCCACTCGGCAAGTAGATCCCACTGATCCTAGTACGAGCGGTTGAGCTTGCCCAATGACCGTCCGCGGGTTGTAAGACGTTTGGGCAGTTAGCTGTACCCCGAGCACATCTGAGTCAGGGCCATAAGCCCCTGACCACTCGCGCTCTGCTGGTCAGCAACCCCGAGCGTTACCCAACGTCGGGTCACTCGGCTAGCATCACTCCTCGTGCTCGAGACCGGTAGGTAGACTCGAAAGCTTGTGGGGTCCACAAACGGGCAAGTCTTGAAAGAGCCTGTGGAAAAACACCTCTTTTGCTAGTCAAGCTATATAATCGCTCATGAAGTGAACAGGTTCATAAAGGCGAAACCTCCGGGTACCGCCCACATCATCGAGGCCGAGTGCCAGATTCCAATAAATCATGGAGCTTAATCCTTAAGCTAAGCTTCCGATCACTTATCCCCATTTTTTTTAAAAAAAGCTTCCGAGCACTATATTCACAAATAATTCTTACTCGGCAATATTTCCAAGTATTTCTGAGGTCACAATGGGTTTACTTGAAGGTATCGGCGTAAGTCACGGAAAGTACTTCGGGTTGTCCGCTCAAAGCCCTGGTACCCTGCCTGGTTCCTTAACCCTGGGCGCCAGCCTGGCAAAAGAGCCGCCCAAGTACCGTACACGCTTGCGCACGCGCCCGGCGGTTCCCCTTGAGATGCTTGGGAGATATGAGGAAATATTGCCGCGTACAAATGAAAGCCATCAAAGAAACAAAGTTATGCAACTCTATCAGTCGTCGGTAGAGCGTTTGCTAACAATTAATTATTTCAATAATCGTCTTTGCACAAAGTCTTGGACGAGTTTGCAGGAAAAATCCGAAGTCCGGAGCTCGTCCTCTGGACCCCCGGGGTCCCGAGGGCCTGACCTCCCGAGCCTTAGTCTCAGCCCTCCAAGCGCTCGGGGGCTGGGGGCCTCACGCCGAAGAGGAGCGCTCGGGGGCTGATCCCAAGCTCGAGCAGGAGTCCTTTCAAGTGACGGCGCGTCTAGCTCTCGGGGGCTGGGGGCCTCGGGGTCGCCCCGAGCGCTGTCCTCGGCTGTCCGCAAGCGAGAGCTAGACGCCACACAAGTCCAAGACGCGGCGCGTCTAGCTCTCGGGGGCTGGGGGCCTCGGGGTCGCCCCGAGCGCCGTCCTCGGTTGTCCGCAAGCGTGAGCCAGACACGCGACACAAGTCCAAGACGCGGCACGTCTAGCTCTCGGGGGCTGGGGGCCTCGGGTCCATCCCGAGCGCCGTCCTCGGCTGTCCGCGAGCAAGAGCCAGACGCGCCACTGAAGGTGAAGAAGATAACAAGCGTTCGGAGCTAAGTTCGAACGGAAAAAGTTACGAAAGTAAAGCGTCGGGAGCCAAGTCCACGCTTGAAATCGCAACTAAGCGAAGTGTTCAGAGCCAAGTCTGAGCATAACTTTGCAAAAGTAAGATGTTCGCAGCCAAGTCCGCGTCTGAAATTACAAAGAATCTTTCCCGGAGCCAAGTCCGGGCGAAGAACCTGCAAACACAAAAGCAAAAACGCTGCTGGAGCCAAGTTCAGTACACATGCAATAAAAGGAAGGCAAGGAGCAAAAGGCCTTTCGGCCAGGAGTTCTTTGCGCTACAAAAAGTTGCCAATCAGGCACAAGTTCTTACAAAGGGGGTTTCGATCCCCTGGACTAAGAACAGAAAAAGAAAAACAAAGAAGAGGCTACTCCGAGCGGTCGTCGTCGTCGTTGCCGGCATCCACCTCGCGGTTGAAGCGCTGGGCGATCTGGTCGGCCACCGTTCGAATCTCCCTCCGAGCTTCGCCTCCGGCGACCTCGTCGTCCCCTTGCGCGGCGGGCTCCAACGAGAAGCTCGGGTTGCGGCTGCGGTAGCAAGCTAAGGTGTGCTCTGCCACCGCGAACGCCAGTTCTCGGCCTTCTTCTTCAAGCCGCCGGGTCATGGCATCCCCGAGTCCGACGAGGCGCTCCGCGACTTGTTGGAATCCCAGCGCAACGCTCCCGGGGGTATCGGCCTTGAGCCCCTCCGGTAGGGCGACGTCCCCGAGCCCGGCGGCCCGAATGGCCCTCCGAGCCTGCGAGAAGATGTCCCTCATCAGGCGCGTATGCTCCGTGCGTTCGCCAAGCAGCCCGAGGCGGGCCTCCTCCACCTTTTCCCATGCAGCGGTGGCCTCCGAGCGCTCGCGTTTCCTTGCCTCCTCCACCTCTTGGAGCTCGGTTTGGAGGCTGCGCTTGGAAACGCGTGAGTCCTCGAGCCGTCCCTCGAGGTTCTGGACTTGGGAGCGGAGATCTGCCATCTGCTTGGCAAGCTCTTCACGGGCAGCATCGACGCGGCCCTGGACTTCGGCATCCAGCTTATTGGTCGCCTTCTCCAGGTCCCCCTTCGCGCTTCGTGAGCGCGACCTCCTTCGTTTCGACTTCCCTTTCGCGAAGGAAAAGCTGCTCTTCGTGTCGTTTAACCTCGGCGGCCCGCGCCTTCAAACTTTCCTCGCGCGAGGTCATCCGGTCTTCGATGTTACCTTCGCGAAGGGTGAGTTGTTCGTCGTGTCGGTCGGCCTCGGCAGCGCGCTTCTCCAGCCGCGCCTCCGCGTCAGCAACGTCCTTCTCCCGCTGCTTCAAACCTTGCTCCCGCGCGGTCACCCGGGCCTCGATGTTGATGAGGCGGGAGGTTCGCTCATTAAGGAGGTTCTCCTTCTCGACGAGCTCCCTCTTCAGAGCATTCAAGGCTTCCCGCTGGCGAGCGACCTTGTCCATGTCCCGCTCGTATTCCCGCTTGGCAATACGAATGCGGCTCGAAAGGGTCTCCGCCGCCTCTGCAAGCAAAGCCTCCTGATCCTCCAGTGAGGCCTCCTTCTGCGCCAAAGTCTTCTCCTTGGCGGTGAAATCCTCCTGGACCTTGTCAAGGGCCGCGCGCGCGCGGCGTCGAACACTCCGGGGGGGGATCACCCGGGGTGCCTCGTCGCGGCGCGTGGCGCGCTGCCCCCTCGGTAGCACAATGATAGCAGAGCCCCCGAGCTCCTCCTCCTGAGGCTCGGGACACTCCGCAGCGTTAGAGCCGCCGGCCCCTTCCTCGGGCCGAACGCTCTCGGTCTCCTCCGTGGGGACCGCCTCCTGCTCGGGCCCCGGCGCCTGCTCCTCAGGATCGGCGGCGCTCGGCTCCTGCTGACGCCCCGCCGCCTGTTCCTCAGGCGCGGCGGTGCGTGGCTCCTGCTCAAGTGACGCCGCCTGCTCCTCAGCCGCGGCGACACTTGGCTCCCGCTCCTCCTCCGGGCCAGCGCCCAGCTCCTCTGGGTCGGCGCTCGGAGCCTCTGGCGGCGCCTCCTCCGCTTCAGGTGCGGCTGCTCCCGCGCTCGGAACAGTTCCTTCCCGCGAGGCCGCTTCGGCGCTCGGGGACGGAACTGCGCTCGGGGCAAGCGGCGCACTCGGGGCCGGCGCCGCAGGACCGCTCGGGGCAGGGGTGCCGCTCGGGGCAGCGCCCGCGCTCGCGTCCCCGCCCGCGCTCGGGGCAACCGGAGCGCTCGGGCCCACCGGCGGGCTCGGGGACAGCTTAGACTTCTTCGCCCTAAAAAACTGTCACGCCCAGTTTTTCTAATCCTGATTTCGAGCATATCATCGCATGTAAATTAGGTCATTTGCATTAATCATAAACCCAATGCAATAAACGTTCGCACACACGCACTCCAGTCAGAAAACCCTAATCAGGAAACCTACCACCTCTCGGTTTCTCGATAAATGCTGGATTAAATTATGGGGCAACCTAGCATTATAATTTCCTCAGTTATGTCGTAATATAATAGTTTTCCAATCGACCCCGTCTAAGGCTTGGAAAAATATTTTCTTTACCATCCTTCCAGCTTATTCATCTCTTTTATTCTTCCCGGGCAGCTCATGCCTTAACATCTCTCAGTTAAATTCCTAAACCATAGCAGTGGCATGCAAGTCCCGAGAGGAATCCGGTTCGCATCGGTGCCTAGCTTTCTCTGTCGCTCGAATGAGTTTTCTTAGAATCAGTGGCAAGAACCACACACTTCCCTCTGGCCAGCTCACTTCATTTTCTGCACAAGAATTCATTTGCATGCAGGCACTGATACTCACGAATGCATAGTTGCAAAGCTCTGATACTCACGAATGCATAGTTTGCAAAGTACCAGTCGGTGCCAACCATTCGCTGTATGCCCAGGCATGCATGCCCCATTGCCAGCCGGCCACACTACCAGACCACTCATCGTCTTCTCCACGCTACTCACACCACAGCTGCCATTCTTTCCCTGTGGCCACAGCCCGAGCTCTGGCCATGTTCCATCACCTCCCCTGTGGCCAGCTCCCTCTACGCCCCAAGCCTCTCTTCCACCTCCCATCAGCACCACTGTCCCCGGCGACCTGGGACAGTGGCCAAGACCTGACCAGCCGGCGACGTCTCATCCAGAGAGCTGGCGAGCTCCAGTATCAGCCATGGCCAGCTGCCGCGGCGCCGGCCTATAAAAGGAGCACCGGCCGAGCTCAATCCAGCACCCAAGCCAGCCGAGTTCCTCTTACCCACACCTCACAAATTCCTCTGGAATCGCTAGCTCAAGCTCAAATCCCCTCCCATCTGCCACCCGAAGCCCCAAACCAAACATTCTTCCCAAAACCGAGCCAAACTCCATAAAACACATCCAAACCGAAATCCCAGCTCCATCTGCAATCAAGGAACTCACCTAGAGCCGCCGCTCCCTAAGCCCCACTCGCCGGAACCCCAACTACCGGCAGCCCTAACCACAGCACCTCCAACCGCCGTCGGCTTTAGAGCACCCGCAACCGCCGCCGGCCCTAGCTTCCGACCAGCTCCAGCTACCCCAGCTGCCGCCGCCCCGACCAGACAGGACCCCCCCCTTTGCCTCCTTCTAAATCCCGCCTCACGCCAACCTCCGGCAGCCCTAGCCCTGCCGACCATCCAACTGCCGCCGCCGCAACCCCCATTCTCTGTCCGAGCAACCAACGGATTCTGGTCTGGTTCTCCCCAGTTGGTCAAGCCGAGTGAGGTGAATGCTCTGATGAGTGGGCCAAGGTAAGGGGCGAGGCCCACATTGGTAAGCCGCGGGCGTTAAGAGCATTTTTGTTTTTCTTTTTTTTAGCGCACGTTAACTCGGTCGGAATTCCGCGTTAGCTGTTTAATGGCAAGATAGTTGTTCCGTTTCGGGCAAAGCTAAAGAGCTCTGTAGACCAACCGATTTCTCAGTAGCTCATTTATATCAGCAGCGCGGTTAGGAGCTTAATCTTTTGGTTAGAGTGTAGATTGGGTTAAGTAATAACCGAGCAAATTTTCTTTCAATACATAAAATAAATCCTGAAAACAATTAGAGCATTTCCAAACCTTAGCTCCAAAAACAATTGTAATTTAAAAACCTTCTCAGCATTGAAACAGTGTGAGTCTAAAATAAAGCTGTACCCCTTTTCTTTAGGATTTGCATGCAGGTACTGTGATGCTGATTTCTAAAACCCTAAAGTAACTTCTCTCTCACCACCAAAATACCTAAAAGTATTTTAATGCATGTTAGCCCGAAAGCAAATAAAACTAGAAGTTACATTTTAACCCATGCTCATTTCTTTAATCTTTCACCGTCATTTTATGTGATACACGTGCATATACCCCTCCCCCGGATTAAATGGGAATCGACCGTTCAAGTCGTAAACCCTAATTCAACTCTTTGACCATGATTCCCTTTCGAGCATGCATGTCATTTGGTTTGATTGGAGTTATTTGGATTTTCCCTTATTCGATGTTTTTCGGCGCGTAGTTGACGGAGCGACGTACGTGCGCCAGGAGGACCCGACTTCACCCCCGCGTCCGGAACCAGAGCAGGAACTGCCAGGCAAGCATTCCCACCTCGATCATGTCGAAATCCCATATGTGCAAAGTTATGAATATCTTGTTTACGAACTCTGCATGCTATGTGTTTAATATCGATATTTTATGTAGAGGTAGTTATACCCATTAGTTGCACGATACCTAGGTCCGAACATCCTCCCTTGTAACCCTAGGTATATTCAGCGATCGACTCTCGACCGTCGAATAATTAAGGTTATAGGTGTTAACCATGCTTAGCCCTGCTATAGTCAAAAACCAAGTTTTAAACATCCCGTTGGGATATGGGAAAACAAATCCTCGGATAGCATATGCTGTCCGAGGTGACTTTCACAAATAAAGGTTTATCACAAATCAAAAGAAAAGAGGAGATGATTTGGATTCGGGTAGGAGTGTTAAGTGGTGTTCGGGGATGTAGAGCATTGGATGGAGCCATGTTCGTCCAGGACGACATGGGGTCGGGAATTGGAGTCCTACTCGAATCAGTTAAGGACCGAGCCTAAGTGCCGCTAAACCGGTTCCATTACCGTACGTCCACATGTCCTTTATGGGAAGGACTTGGCTTAGTACCCCGGCAAGTATTGGGGTTGGACCCGTGGGAAGTAAGGAGTTAGTGCTAGGTGTTTGAAGTCCTAGAGTTCCACCTACGCCAGGCGGGAGGTGTTGAGACGACACAAAGGTGGAGAGCCCCAATTTGATGTCCAGGACATGCAAACTTGGGTATTCACCTAGCGGGTCCAACTCTGGTATGGAAGCGGGCGAAGGTCTCGTTGTAACCACCCTGCCAATACACTCTGTGCAGTGTATCTGTTAGCGCTCGGCATAAGGGGTGTGATTACATCTTGTGGGTAAAGCCGTACAACCTCTGCAGAGTGTTAAAAACTATTCGAATAGCCGCGTCCTCGGTTATGGACATGAACTGGCAAGGCCACACACTGGTTAGACTAAGTGTTGTTTGCGAAAGCATGGGAAAGGGATTAAGGACGTGGGCATGATGTGTCCACAGAGGGCAATTTACGCTACAGGTTGGTAGCAAGGAATTGCCGGAGGAGTAGGCTAGCCGTGTGATTCGGGATACACGGGCTGAGCCAGGGGCACTCGCTGAGCTATCCAGGATAGTGTCAGTCGAGTGTGGTACCGAGAAGCTAGACATGTTGCCCAGGGTAATATGGTCTGAGCTGTCTCGAGGATTGTAAGGAGGTAGCCGGGTCTACCTCGGGAGGATACTGTTCTTTTTACTTTAAACAGTTTTACTAAATTGCTTTTGAATCTACTATTTAAGTATTTAAATTATGCACTTACTTTTCCGCACATTAATCAGCTTAGAATAGAGCTATCCCTTGTTTATCCTCTGCATGAATTATTTTTCTGTATACTCCTTCCTGTGGGAATAGCTTGCGAGTACATTCAATGTACTCACCTGGCTTGTTGATTTGGCCAGAAGAAGAAGAGGAGTACTGCTCCGACGAGGAAGATTCCGACTTTGAGGTCTAGGGCGTTTCCCCAGTCAGTTGCCTGTGAGGTTGGCATATTGATGGGTTTATCCACGTATTTCTTATATTTCCGCTGCAAGACTTTGAATTCGGCCAATAGGCCATATTGTGTAATGACTCTAAAACAGTATTGTATTGTAATAATCGGTAATGTATGACGACGTTATCAAGTTCTTGTGCGCACCGGCTACTGTTCCAGGGACCGGTACAATAAACACAGGAGCGTTTCCGGACTCAAAACCGGGGGCGCCACAAAAACCAACAGAGCCAAGCTCGGGGTCAGCACCCGAGCACGATACATAGACAAAATAAGGCAAAAGTGAGGATTATTCTTACCGCCACTTGCCCTTCGGGACGACCGAGTCCGGGTCGGAGGACCCCGGCGGGTCTTTCCTCTTCTGTCCGGTGACAGCGTCCGCGCCGGCCGCCGGCGAGCTTCCAGTCGGCGCGGTCCCAGTGGCTCCTCGCCCCGAGCCGCCGCCTCCATTCCCCGGCGCCTGAGGGCCCGCGGGTGGAGGGGGCGGCGGAGGCGGCGCAGAAGGCCACCGCCCGAACTTGAGGCCGGCATGGGCAGAGCTTCCCTGCCCGACATCTCCCGCCACGGTCGGCTTCGGCGTCGTTTTCTTCTTCGCCGCCGGCGCCTGCGGTGGTGGAGACGGAGGTGGCGGGGCTAGCCCCTTGCCCTTCGGGTCGGCGGGGTCGGCAGCAACATCTGCCGCCGGGGCGCTCGCGGCTCTGGCCGCCCGCGCCTGCACCTCGTCTTCATCTGAGAAGATCCGAATGCCCCCAGCCGGCGCGCGCGGGCCAGCTCTCGGCGCGGACACGAAGCCATGCGCGTCGCACACCGGCATCATGTCCAGGATACTCTGCCGGTTCGCATGCACGCAGAGTGGCAGGTCCGGCCGGGCGAGCTCGGCCTGCGAAGGGTCTTGAACCCCGAGCAGCGCCTTCAGAAACATCGCCACCGCGGCAGGGGTCAGGTTCTTGCCAGCGCCGACCTCCGTCCGGCAGAAGTCATCGTCGCCGGTGTACGTCCACGCCGGTCGCGCGCGCTCCCGTAGCGGCGCCAGCCGGCGTCGGAGGAAATCGCCGACGACCATGGTGGCCGTCAGCCCCAACTCCCGAAGTTGGGTGATGCGCGCCACCGCCAAAAACAGCTTCTTGTCGCTCGGGTCCATGTACTCCCATGTCTTCTTGTGCTCCGCCGGCGCCTCCGGGATCAGCAGCTCCGTCGCCGGGTCGGTGTTGACATAGCACCACTGCTGGCGCCAATCGTCCCATTTGTTCCGCAACATCTGCGGAATGTAAAGATCGGCCTCCTTCCCTCCCCGGAGCTGGAAGTTGGCGCTGCCAGTGACCTCCGCTCGGCCGGAGCCCCGCGTCCTCCCGACCGATCGAAGGACGAAGTAATGCCGAAGGAGCGCCACCGACGGCATCACCCCGACGAACATCTCGCAGAGGTGGGCGAAGATCGCCAGCACCACCACGGAGTTGGGGGTGAGATGGAGAAGGTGGACCCCATAATCCTTGAGGACCTCCATGAAGAACGCCGAGAATGGCGGCAGGAGTCCCGCCCCCAGGAAGCTCGTGAAGATCACCGCTTCGTTCGCCCGCGGGTTCGGCGGGTACGTCGCCGGCCGCACCACCGTCGGGTTCGGACGGCCCTCCGGCACCACGATGCCCCGGACCTTGTCCATCGCCTCCTCATTGAGGAGGCGGGACTTCTGGAGCACGCTAGGCGAGCTCGGGGTCGGAGGGCTGCTCTGCCGGGTCTTGCGGCGAGTCATTATGGTGGCGAATTGGTGGCGGAGAAAGCTTTCGGGAGGCAAAAATGGCGGCGGCGGGAGGAAGAAGACGAAGAAAGCGCAAGTACTTTGGGAGACAGAGCGTTTGCGCAAGGAGGTGAAAAGTTCAAAAGTGAGAAGTGGTTTTCTTTTCAAAAGGGAAAAAACCGCAGAAGTTCAACCGTCCGGCGGTTTCCAAAAAACAATCCTGGGCTGTCAGTTTACTGCCGTTGGCAGTAATTTCGCAGTCGCGCGAAATCCGGAGCACGCAACCGCCCGGAACGGCGCGCTTTTCCCGCGCGGGCGCAACACGAAGCGCCGCGGCCAGGTGGCGCGTGCGGATTGGGCGTCGCTCCCGCTCCGCGCGCGCCGCGTTAAAAGCGCCCCTCCGCAGGGCGCATCAGAATGGGCCGGCATCTTTTGCTTGGCCCAAGAAGAAAGGCCTTATCCCCAGTCGTAGCCCTTCGGGCCGTCGCTGGGAGATAAGGCCGGGGGCTACTGTCGGCGGAATGGGGCCCAGGGTACCCCTAACCGCCGGCGGAGGCCAACCAAATGCCGCAGATGGTGACACGTGGCGCTCCGGTCGCTGGGGCCTTGGGTCCCACCCGGATCGCCGTGCGGAACCCGTGGCCATTCCTAAGGAATAAGGGGTCTCCTCCAGAGGCCGCGTCCGCAAACCAGAAGGGGTCTTGGGCCTCCGGGAGTCCACGGCCCACGCGCTGAGCGAGCACTCGGGGTCCGTCCCCGAGCGCTCGGCGTCCCAGAGGGCGAAGGGCGCGCTCGGGGTCCCTTCTGAGCGCTCGGCATCTTGGCAGATGTGGGGCCCAGGGGAGCGCTCGGGGTCCGCCCCCGAGCGCTCTCCCTCGGGCTCCCCCTTCAAGGTGCCCCGAGCGGCCCCCCTGCGAGTGCTCCCCGAGCGCTCGGGATTGCTCGGGGGCATCCGGAAGACAGCTGGCGCCCTCTCCTAGCGAAGGAAGATGCTCGGGACCGAGTGCTCGGGGGACGACGTGTCCTCTGGTGGGACCCTCGCCCATTTACGTCGGCCAGCGCCCAGCTTCTCCAGTAAGCTTCCGCTCTGGCGGAGGCATTTAATGCCTGTCATTTCGACGAGGAACCCCAAGCCCTATGAGGGCATGATGACGGTCAGACCGGGTCCCACTGGTGCAGGTGATAAGCTCTGACAGCTATCCCTCTCTCTCTCTGAAGGGTGGGCCCGGGCTGACAGATTCTTTGACCAACCAAGCGCGCCGCCCCGCACGCCCTGTCACTGTCACCCTTTCTACCCCATGGGGGACGCCGCCGCGCAACTCATTGCGCGGGTTGAGAGGCTGACCCATGGGACCCGCGAGTGGGTATTCTACCGACCCAGTCAGAAGAGGCCAATAAGTCTTCATCCACGGGGCCCGCCGAAGGTAAAGATGTCAGAACCCCTGTTCCGACATACGGTGAAGCGACGTCCCGGCCGAAAGTATGCAGTTCGCATTAAATAGAGGTGTGGGCGCTTCCAGTTGCACCCACGTCGCCCACAGTATCAGTCCAGCTCATTTTCCTTTGCCGACCTATGTGGTATTCCCCCAAGTATATAAGGGGAGAGCCTGGTCCATGCAAGGGGTTGGCTCCTTTCCTAGTTCGATTTTCCTTAGGTTAAATCCGTACCGAAGAAGCACCGTTCTTCCGCTGGGCTAGAGCAAGAAGAAGAACAGTGCGCACCTTTGTAACTCATCATACTTGCCATATACGCACATATATACAAAAACAAGCAGGACGTAGGGTATTACGCCTTCCGGGGTGGCCTGAACCTGGGTAAATCCTTGCGTCATTACATCCTTAGCCACCGGGTTTACTCGCTAAACTCTAATCCACACCAAGGCTCGTAAGAAACTCACTACTCCTCTGGGCCGAATTCCAAAGGGGGTCCCTCCGGACCACCGCTAGAGGCGTCTCTACGCCGATAGCTGGGGTTACGAAAATTTCAAACTGAGTCAACTCTAGTGTCGACACCTACATTCCTAAAATGGGTTTCTACATTACAAGAACATAATATAGGGTTTGAGGTCCAATAGATTTGAGATCCATATCCGAATTAGGTTACAACCCTTTAAGTGTGTGGCTCTATATATTCATGTACACTTAGACATAACACATGTACTCTTACTCAGTCACTAATTGGTAGCAGCCCCTAAAAGGACGTGCCAACTCTCAGGTTGACATAAAAGGTCAAATCGGGGACGAACCTCTATGACATCCAATCATGTGCATTCCTTTTGCTTCATGGGATTTGTCAAATCTAAGGTGAGTATATGTCATCCTTGCTTGGATAGCTCGACTACTCTTTCTCGATCACGTGATTCACAATCCTCATATGTGGTAAACTTGTTAACTATGAGGAGCATGACTATACATTTTTGGATTCGATCGCTCGAGAAACCCAAAGATATCTCTTCCATTGTAGGGGAGGGATTCTATCTTGGTCAATAATGCCTCACGTTATGTTGAATGACAAGCCGGAAAACTACATTTATAACTAACCAATTACGGAGAAGCGTTTGGCAACCCCAAGTAAGCTGTTCCACATTTCGAGTGCATACGACAACCTCAAGTCTAGTGATATATCATACATATTGGATATAAGACCAACAAATGAATGCAAGAATACAAGTTCTCTATTTGTCTCATGGTGGTTCGATCTAACCCTATGTTCTCTTAACACGTGTCCATATTGCTGGTTTGATATCTCCATATTTATAACCTATGAAATATGGTCAACGACCAATCCATACGCTAGAATACACGTACGTGTCATTATATGTTTTATCGACCAGAGATCACTTTAAAATAATCACCACACATATGAACATAGAGTTTCACAAGCAAGTCACGTACTTGATAAATAATATTAAATAGCATCTTTTCAATAAATCATGAATATAAAAAAATATAATCATTTCTATAATTATCTCTGGGCATATTTCCAACATCTTTACGGTATTTGTCGGCAGGGTGGGGTTGTAAATAAGAAAATATGGGCAAATTTACATATACTTGTCGGCAATGAAACATTTTCTAGAAGAAACCGCTAGTCCAAATCTTTTTTAGACGAACCGCTAGTCCAATTGGTATGGTATAAAGCGCGACACTTATTGATAGCGGCTTTGTATACAAAATTCATTGGAGTTTCCTGTATCTTGTTGACGGACCTATCACCCCATAATGTCGTCTTCATCTAGTGACTATTCATGTTATTTTCTTCAATTTGCCGGGGTTGTGATCGTTATAGTAGATATAATGATATATGGTAGTCCCAGCCAACTAAAGGAAAAATGTCTACATTCTGTGGCCTTTTTCGTTTTCCTTGAGGGCCGTCGACAATATTTTAGAAAAAATATTATTCCTACGACTTTCCGTGGAAAATATTACAAAAACTTTCAAAAGCCAAAACAAATGTTTGATACACTGCGTAAAAACCATTGGGGTCATCTGGTTACCTTTGGTTCGTAAGTTCTCTAGATACACCATACATGGCGTGATTAGATAGGTAATAGGTAATTAAGGGTAGCGCCAGAGATGGATCAAGCGTCGAGATGGATGGATATAGGGCCAGCATCCTCCTAATTTTCGAAGAATTGTGCTAAGGAGAGGCTTTTATGGCCAGAATCCTCCTAAATTTGAAGCCCGGTGTGTAGTGTTTATATGGGTTTTGGTCTTCGGCATAGGGCCGTAAACCCGTCAGCCCAAGTTATGGAGATTCAAGTGATGATATTTGATTTTCGGATTAAGTGTTCCACTTTTCCTCGAAAAGATAAGTGCTTAACTTTTCTTCGAAAGATAAGTATTCCATTCACAAAGGCATAAATATCACCTTTTTTTTTCCGAATAAGTGTTACATGTTGTTTGAGTGTATTCACCTTGTTTCTAAAAGAATTAAATCTATCCATGCATATATTATCCTCCGCAAGTCGGTGAAAACAGCTAGAAATAAGTAGTCCGGTAGGAGGCCAATTCACCGTTCCTTAGAACTACACAGTATTTAGTGAAACCTGTTTGGAATCCCATATTTAAAAAGAAGAGAAAATAGTGCCCACCAAAACGAAGAAAGCCATGTGATGTCATGGACTTTCATCTTGCTCATATGTTTGTTCTTAATTAATCAAATATTTATCACAATAATCAAAATTTACAAATTAGAGAAGCGAATATCTCTCTCAATATCCTCCTGTGTATTCCATATAGTTCCTGAATTTCGTTAACTACCTAGAGCTTAAAGTAAATCAAGCACAAGATTGAAATTACTCAACATTAATTTCTCATTCGTTCAACATAATTTAATTTCAATCCTTTTTGTGCAAGTGTTATTCTTTTACCATAGGCTTTGTATACTTGCAGCACCATATAAATTTTTTGAGAGAAATAAAACATCATATAATCTTATTGGATAAATCATATAATCTTATTGGATAAATAAAATCACATTAACTTACAAGACCATCTACTCATATTTGAACATCCAATCTTAAATTAATCCCCATATATCACTTAAGAGCCAACGTCTTACAAAGATCTGAAAGACCGTGCCATGCAGACACGACCAAACAAAGAAGTACTATAAACATCCATGCACACCGAGCAAGCAACGGTGGACATGTCTATAGACCATGCAAACACAAGCAGACATATGCCATACTAATGCAGACGCCACATAAATTAATTAGATCACCTTTCCCGTAGGCCATAACTGTTGGTGACTGGTGAAAGCATATATATAGTCATAAACTCTTTGTAGATTTGCACACTGTCCATCATCTGTCGTCAGTTGCTTTCGTCGCTGAACAGAAATCCAAGCGACGACGCCCCTCCAGGTGCACAACGGACCCTCGTAGACGGTCGGTCCTAGAACACAAGAGCGAAACATGTATATTTGTTCATCGATCTCTGCATGCATGATCGGTGCAGCTACACATATATGTAGACACCAATTACAAATTAATTAACGTTCTGGAACAGTGCACTACTTACAGTGATAAGAAGCCCGGGGTTGTAGCCTGAATTGTTAGTATGGTAGATGATGGAAGCAGGTCTGTGAGATACTATCGGGTTCGAATCTTCTCTCTTCGGAGGCGCAGGCAGATACGGTTCTTGATCTGCTTCGTCCCCGGTCATGATCTTGTCGTCCTGGACACTGCTGTTTTCGGTGGCCTTCTCGGTTTCTTGGTGGGATTTGATCGTGTGAATCGGAGTGATTTCCTCCGGCTCAAAGAGGTAACCTAGTGAGCTCCGGCCACCCCCACTGCTACCTGCTCTACTCATGTTTTGTTATCTCCACTGGGCGGGTGCTGAGTTGTGTTCTGAACTTCTGATCTCTCTAGTGCGAAAAGTTGCTGTGCGGGTGTCAGCTACTTATAGAGCTTGATGATGCGAGTACGGGGCACACTTGTGCCGACATAATATGGGCATATTGCTGAGTAAGCAATCACACGAACTGAGAATATGTGAAAGGATTCACTATCTTTGGCATATGCATAGTTAGGACAACACACCACAACAACTCAGCCTTTCTCCGCTTCAATCTCGACCCTCCAACACTGATCCTACGCCCGGAAAGCAAAAAAGATGTCGTCCAACGTTTTCTAACTTTTCTAACTGACGCACTCACAAATGTTTGCTACTAAACAATTTTCTCCAAAAAGAGACGTTTGTTTTGGTCGCAGAAAAGCAGTTCGCTCGACCGTACGTGGTGATCGCACAGACGTGATGGTACATGGCTCCCCCAACAGATCATAGTGACGCTCTACGATTTTGCTTGCTCGATTGGTTGGTAAGTGGGTCCTGCATGCCTTCATGGCTCACAAGAGCTAACTTTCCCTAACCAAAATGTGGCTCTAGTGGTATGAACATGACATAACATAACATGGCTGTACCTCTTGCTCACCGGCAATCAAATCCCAATTTTAATTTGCTCTTTGTCCGTCTTATAAATGTGAAACTTAATTTTAGTGGTGAACAACGTATCCGTCGATAACATCCTAATCCAATCTTCTGTGGGCGCAGGTGCCAGTGTGCGAGTGACGGTTTGTGTTCATATCGAGTTATATCGGTTGTTTCTAAATAGTTATACAAATTTTGTTGGCCATGCCTGTGATTTTCTTGTTCTCATCGAACACACACATCAATATGCGCAGTAACACGTCCGAATCGCCAATTTCGAATCATGGCTAGCTAGTGTGACAGGATAGCAACTTTCGGGAGATCTCAATACAGCCGCGCTGTTGCTAACTCCTCTTGCCAGTGATGTTTAAGCTTGCTCGATCCGTGGTGTCCTGCTGGTCCTTAATTTTCGCGAATAAGTGGCACGAGGTTCGTTATAACCCATGGTGCAACTGACACGAGGAGCCTTCTATCACCAAAGAATTTTTCAGATGTGTTGTAGCCGTGAATTTTTTTAGCAAGGTGACACAACCGACCTAGCCATGTTGTTCCAGTGACGGCGATGCTGTAGTTACTCTGTCTTGCATCAGTAGAGCAACGGTGACTTTACAAGTTGAGATTGATGGTGACCATTGATTTATACCTGGCATCGGAAAGATTGCTTAGACCCGTACTGACATGTTATTGCCACCAGAGGTAGTGCGACACTTGAGCAATGGTAGGGGGCTTTAGGCCTGTAGCGCTTACGAGGCCCGGCCCACCTCTCCCATCAAAGCCTAATCTTGACCTAACGCTGTTTTTCTCCGTCCACGGGACCTGTGGAACCCGCCAGTTCTTTAAGGGGGCTATAAAGAAGCAACAGGGACAATCCACCGTTCTGTTACATCCAAGTGCAAGTTGGAAAACGTTTAAATTATCATAGCTTTTCTAAAATGCTCACAAAATGCTCTTATCAGACGTTAATTATTCATTCTTAACGTTTCGTCAAAAGGGTGATTTTTTATTTAACTAATAGATTCCGAAGTGTTGTTGTTCAAGCGCAAATTGGTAACGGCACCCGCGGTCAGTGAAAATTGCGAGAACGGAATTCTAGCCCGAATGGGCCGAAACTCCCAATTGTTAGATTGGGCCTTGCATCTAATTTGCCGACCGAACACAAATGCGAGTAAATCACATAGCTGATCTCCATCATTCCCTCAACAGAAAAGCTAATCTTCTCCCGTCAAAAAAAAAGGGATCAGTCTGTGAAATAAATGTTGGATCGTTTGCGCATGACTGGTGGTTTTCTGTGTCCCGCGTGCGAGGTCAAAAGATTCAAAGAAATTACTGCTTCGCACCTAATTCTTCTTGATCCAATTTTTAAAAAGTTTCTGACAACTGAGTTGCATTAAATCTTTATAGAAAATTCCTGTTATAACATGTTACGATATCGATTTCTATATATTTTTTCTTTTACTGCGTACTAAGAATTTTTCGCATCATCTAATTTTACATTTTTCCTATTTACTGTGTTCCCAGAATCCTGGCATCAAAGGGGCCCTCTGCCAGTGTTTTGCAACTTGCAAGACTATTGTCTACTAAGAAACCATCAAGCTTGGTCAGATCCGGTTTGTGCTTTGTTATAACTACTTAAGTATAAATTAATACCGAAGTTCTCCGACATGTTTAATACGACTAACTAGTTACAGTTTCACGCGTCATAGAAGACTGATGCAACTACGAAATATCTCGGCGACATTTCCCGCTTCCGAACGGTGAGCAGGACAAGGCACATTGGGATAAATCCATTGCTCAGTCATATGAAATTTCTTCTCATGGATGCCAGAAGCATCTCCGAAGTCTGACATGCGAAAATTCATAAATCATCACCGCAATAACACAAAAATCCGAAGACACAGATTAGTATACAAAAGAAAGATAACAAGGATTGGCTGAAGATAACAGCTTTTGTGTAGGATTAGAAGAATATTGAAGATTGGTTATCAGTCACTGGAAAATCAGAAACACGGACCAACTTTTCATCATCACATCCTACAGAAGATCGAGTTCCACAAACTGGAAAAAATAAGAGGCAAGAGAAACAGTAACCATGGCAAAGATGTCATCAGAGACTTAAATACTAAGAATCAGATCATGGATCATATTGTTGCAGTATTTGCTCATCATTTGACGTATACGGCCATCACATCCGGAAGGAAAAAACAAGGCAGAAAGAGAAACGGAAATACCACGAAAAATCAAAGTGTTAACATGGTAGGGTAAGATCGATGAAGAAAGAGTCCTACGAAATAGCGAGGAACTGGAAGTCGAGGAGGGACTTCCCGCTGTTACAGTCGGCAGCCAACGCCGCAATCTACACACCTCCTCCCCTCTTCTGATCCCAACTTATAAAGGCGTGCAGAGCAGAAACCCTAAAAGGCCCAGACTGTGTGATATGGGCCGGGCCGGGCCGGTCTACAGCGCAACCAAGTACGATCCGATCGAGGTCAAGAAAGTTCCAGAATCAACGATGATGACATTGCTTAAAATCCTGGCCGTTTATTTGATTTCCAGCGTTCCAGATCGTAGGTAGGCAGTTGCAGGTGCGGCGGCAGCGGCACAAGGTAACTCCTATACTGCACGGTTTCATGAGATACGGTTTGAGTCGTGCGCAGATAAAACGTGTCTGCAGGCGATTTAAACTCTGCTTTTCATTTCGTCACTGGATGACGAAACACAACATTTCCAGACATTTTCTTATTTATAACAAGGTTATATATATATGGGGAGTAATAAACAGTTGCGTCCTCTCTTGCAAAGGCTTGATTGGTTCTTCACCTCAGTTTCTTGGACACGTAGCTTTCTTAACGCAACTAGCACGGTGTCCTGTGCAATTGCGCAGAAAATATTTTTAATTATTTTTATTTTTTATCTGTACGTGTGATATTAGATTAGTACGAAAAATAAAAATTTAGATCGCGAGATTTAGGTACAGTTATGATGATCTATCGGATGTGATCTGTTTAGATACAATTATGATGATCTATCGATTGTGATCTGTTTAGATATAGTTATGATGATTTATCGGTTATGATCTGTTTAGATACAGTAATGTAGATCTATTGGTTGTGATCTGTTTAAGTATAGTTAGGTAGATCTATCGGCTGTGATCTGTTTAGATACAGTTATGTAGATCTATTGGCTGTGATCTGTTTAGATATAGGTATGAAGATCTATCGGCTGTGATATTTTTAGGTGCAGTTATGAAGATCTATCGGCTGCGATCTGTTTATGTACAGTTATAAAGATCTATCGGTTGTAATCCATTAATAATAAAAGGGTCCACCAAATTAACGATCAGATGTTTTACTTTTTTGTGAGAATTTTTAGCATATCTCTATTTTTTCTATTGTATTCTGCTTTTAGTATATAATAGATAGATGGCTTTCCCCTGAATCGCCTAAGGTTGGAAAATGTTTCTCCCAAATTGGTTAGGAGATCTTCTTTCTTCTCGGACTTGACCACCACATCATCGACGTAGGCTTGCATGTTCCTGCCGATCTGTTCCTGGAGGCAGCGCTGCATGCACCGTTGGTACGTGATGCCGGCGTTCTTGAGGCCGAAATGCATGGAGACGCAGCAGAAGGCTCCGAATGGAGTGATGAACGAAGTTTTGATCTCATCATCTTCCTTCATTTTGATCTGATGGTAGCTCGAGTAGGCGTCGAGAAAACATAAAATCTCGCAACCGGCCGTGGAGTCGATTACCTGGTCGATGCGAGGTAGTGTGAAAGGATCTTTGGGATATGCTTTGTTGAGACTCGTGTAATCAACGCATATCCTGTATTTTCCATTCTTTTTGCGAATAAAAACTGGATTCGCCAACTAGTCGGGATGGTACACTTTTTTAATAAAGCCAGCTGCTAGAAGCTTGGCTATCTCCTCTCCTATTGCTCTACGCCTATCCTCAGTGAAACGGCACAGGCGTTGCTTGACCGGTTTGGCGTCCGGTCGGACATTGAGAGAGTGCTCGGAAGCCTCCCTTAGAACTCCGAGCATGTCAGAAGACGTCCATGCAAAAATATCCCGATTGTCACGAAGGAAGCTGACGAGTGCGTCTTTCTATTTGTCGCTGAGCGCAGTCCCGATCTGCGTCGTCTTGGAGGAGTCTTCCGGATCCAGCTGAATCGACTTGATGTCCCGCGCCGACTGGAACGATGTCGTTGCTGAAGCTTTTTTAGTCGGGGGCGCTTCCTCGACCACGGCCGACTTAAGGTTGTCAAGCTCGGCTGCAGCGATTTGGGCCGCGGCAAGGTTACAGTTTTCCAGGTCACACACGTAAGCGTGCTAGAAGCTGCTTTGCACCGTTATTATCCCGTGGGGACCCGGCATTTTAAGCTTCAAATAAACATAACTAGGAACAACCATGAATTTGGCGTAGCAGGGACATCCCAGGATGGCGTGATACAAGCCTGAGAAGTTGACGACCTCGAAGGTGAGGGTCTCGGTCCGGAAGTTGTCTAGAGTGCCAAAAGTAACGGGCAAACTGATTTGCTCGAGTGGACTTGCCATCTTGCCAGGGACGACCCCATGGAAGGGGGCACCGGTAGGCTTGATTTCCGACCGGAGAATCCTTATGTCGTCCAAAGTCTTGATGTAAAGGATGTTCAGACCACTCCCTCCATCCATGAGGACCTTGGTGAGACGAACGCCACTGACGATTGGGTCTACCACCAAGGGGAACCAGGGTGAGGTATGTAGTCGGGGTGGTTCGAGCGGTCGAAGGAAATTATGGACTCGGACCACCGGAGGTACTGAGGTACAACCAGCTCGGCTGCGTTGACTTTGCGGTCCGTGATCTTCTGGCGTCGTTTGGACTCGTAGCTGTCGGGACCACCGAATATCATGAGACACACGGTCTCCTTTGAGAACTCGTCGCCCTCCTCAGGAGGAGGATCTTTTTTGTTCTGCTTGGGGACGAAAGGCTTGTTCAGGTTTTTCAAAAGATTGCAGTCGCGCGTGATGTGATTGAATTTTGGTCCATGGAAGTGACACAGCTGACTCATCATCTCCTCAAAAGTTGTGTTGCCACGCTGAGGACGACGCCGCGGGGTACGCTCGACTACGGCAACGAGGTCTCCGCCCTTGCACTTCCGGTGTTTTTTCCTGGACGACTCAGGGTGAAGGGATCTGGGGGACTCGGGAGCCTTGCCCTTTCCCTTATCATCCTTGGTTGCGCTACGGACAGCTTCTTCGCCGGTGGCGAAGTTGTTGGCGATGTCGAAGAGTTCGCGCGTAGTCTGAGGATCCTTACGCGCGATCTTGTGGATGAGGTCGGTGCTATGAACACCTTTGGAGAAGGCGGTGATGACGTCACCTTCTCGAGCCTCCGGCAGAGAGTTCTTCTTCTTGGAGAAGCGTTGGATGTACTCTCTGAGAGTTTCGCCCTCCTCTTGGGTACAACTGTGAAGACCCCACGCGTTCCCGGGCTTGTTATCCGTGCCCTGGAAGTTGTTCACGAAGAGGGTCCCAAGGTCGGTCCATGACTGGATGCAACCCTGAGGCAAGCTGGAAAGTCAGGCTTGAGCTGAGTCGGCTAGAAATAGAGGTAGGTAGTGGATTGCGATATAGTCGTTGCCACCATTAGTCCTGCTCGCCGTGTGGTAGTCGGCCAGCCAGATGTCTGGCCAGGTCTCGCCCTTGTACTTATCAATTCCGGTGACCCGAAATCGCGGCGGAAGACGACGTCGCGGACGCGAGATCCGAACGCCTTCGGGCCTATGTAGGCCATGCCGGAAGGAGCTGGAGAGCTGCGCCGGCTTGTAGCACTGCGGTCACTACTCTCACCGTAGTGACCGCTGCGGTTGTCCCTCCCTGCGTCTCGACAAGCGTCGCACCTAGCCTCGAGGGTGTTTCGCGCATCGCGGTCTCCAAGTCGGTTGCGTGCCGACCCAGCAGGGTGAGCGTCTTTGTCCGCGTCTTGACGGGCGCGATTTCTTGCAACAATAGTCCCCCGTGCATCACGATTCGGTCCGAGTCGGCTGCGAACCGATCCGGCGGGGTGATGACGTTCGGTTCGAGTCGACTGTGAACCGATCCGGCGGCGCGACGACCCTCTATGGCTTGTGGATTCCTCGAAGGGGAAACACACCGGCTCCTAGCACTCGCCGAGGAACCTGCACGGTTCTCAGAGATCTCGGCCTGCTGGAGGGCTGCTTCCTCCACTAGGATCTGGAGCCGCCGAAGTTCGTCGTGGCCTGGGGTGCCTTCAAGGATATTGATGGCACGTGCTGCCACTGAGGCAGCAACGATGTTGTGACTGGGAAGCGGAAATATCGGGACGCCGTCCCTTTCACGCATACGGAGCGCGTTATGGACCTGGCGTCCACGATCCCGCATGTCCTCATTGCGTTCTCTTTCTCCGCGCTGGCGAACCAACGCGGTTAGTTGTTCAACTAGTTCCTCCTCCTTGGCAAAAAGACGGAGCCGAGTGGCCGCTAGCTGCTCAGGAGTCTGTTCTTCGATGGGGACGAGCCGATCGTCGTTGTTGACCGGCACGTCCGGGTTAGCCATGAAGACTTCCCGAGAAGGATGGTGGCTTCCCGAGCTTTCGAAGTCGTCCGAGTTATACTCAAGGGCAGGTAGAAGAGACTCGATTGCACCAGCCAGTCGGGATCTCTGCTCGACGGGTGGAAATCCGTGCTCGAGCAGCAGATCCGACTTCGGCGTAACCTCGTCCTTGGCGAGGGGGGATGAAGACGTGGACTCAGGAGTGAGTCCGAGTGAAGATGTTGATGAAGCCTTCGTTGATCGGCGGGCAGCCGAGTCGCAGAGGTGAACCTTGCCGATCTGATCGGCGATGAAGTCCAGCTTCCCGAAATGGAAAAGCTGGTCGGGATCAGGGTCGACGCTCAGGGAAGCGAATCGCATGATGCTGCCCGGAACGAAACCGCCGTTGTTGTTGAAGAAACCCATCTGGATCTTCTCGGATGGATCTATGCGCACAGCCCCTACCTGGCGCGCCAACTGTCGGTGTAGTAATCCGGCAATAATGAATACGGGGCAGCGTACGAACAGCAAATCTAGACGGGTGCACATGGGAGAGAAAGTTTAGACAGGTTCAGGCCCTCAAGAGGAGGTAATACCCTACGTCCTGTGTTTGGTGTATGATATTGCTTGTATCCCGAGTGCCGCAAAGCCTCGAGAATAGATCTCTAGGTTGCTAAGGTGATATGCGTATGAGAGTATGGGAACTTATGAGAGCGTACCGATCGGAGGATCCCTTCCCGGTCTTATATAGACGACCGGGGTATGGTTACAAGAGTCCAGATCGGTTTATAAATTGGTTTCCTAATTAGTTACAACCGAATCTGGGATTGCCGGGTAAGTGTTTATCCCTGTCTTGTACTCCAAGTTGATGAAGCGCCCCCGTGTAGAAGTCGGACTCCGCGTAGTCGGTCCGGCTCACCCTATGTCCAGAGGGCCGGCTTTGTCCTCCTTGATGATACCTGGGTGTCATGCCATTGTCACCATCTCATGGATCAGCTAGATAAGCAAAGATCATATTGGAAACAAAGGGGCAAAATAAAATAGGTTAAACTAGGTGATAAAAATTGCAGGTTCTTTCATTCACTAGCAACTATCCAACAAAGAAGAAATCATATTGAAGTTTTATCTCATGATGGGGACTCTGACATCTCTGGTCATGATAGAAAAGTTGCAATCCTTTGCGGTCATATAAGGACTGGTTAGGACAATCTGAGCCGCATGAAAGGTAGCTTCCTTTGGCGGACATTCTTTAATCACATGATGATTTAGCCCCTCTCGAAGCTCTTTTCACTCACAAGGAAATCGATGAAGTGGTGGCAAATTCACCATCAAACAAGACTCCCAGACCACCTTCTAGCTTCGGTTTGCATACTAATTAGTTGATTGTATCTATATTAGCGTGTTTCAGTACTAGACGTCTCCTCCCTTCTTTTTTGGTATTATTTCATCTTCGGACATGACTTCACCCGGTGGCCAAATATTTTGCAATAACTGCATTGTTTGGTTGGCCCACTAGCCTCTGCCTCGTCCATCGTGTTAGTAATTTGGCGAGTCCGGCGTCGTCCCACGGAAGCTCGGAGGAGGCTGAAATCGGGGACCCAGAACCGTTCGCCTAAAGGTACATGCGTGAAATTATCCACCACATGGAAACCATACAGCTCGCCTGTCCAGGTATCACGGATAGCATCTTTTGTGAAGTAGTACGATACAAACGGCCTCGTGTCCATCTTTGTCATGGTAGCCGCAGCAAGGACGTGAGAGCAAGGCTTGTGAAGAAGCATGGGCTTGTTGCACGTACATCTCCTGTGTGCAAACCCCAAATCCACTCTTCTGCTTCAAACATACCTCAAACCTACGTTGCACATTACCTGTGCGTCTGGCCTTGTGCATTTGCCCCTTCTTGGCCTTCTCCTCAATGAACAACATAGTCTTAGCACAGTAAGTGTGACGGACCCCGGAATTACATATGAGTAGGGGAACGAATAATCGCCAAGGACCGAGAAACCAATCGACCTGGTGGCACGGTACCTGCGCTGTACGCACCAAGGCGGAGTGGTCTGACACTTGACCAACGCACCATACGCTTACCAACGTTGTATGCCTTCACCGTTGGTCAAGCCGGCCGGAAGCGATTAGACTTCTCAAAATCACATATAATTCCCGATCCTGAGAAGAGTTAGAGTTATTCTCAATCCCACTAAACATAACAAGTACGGAGGATCCTGGCGATCCTACCCACACCCTAACCTAGCTCGAAAGCTAGTGGGTCACTCGAAAGCCTGGTAGGATCAGCCCAGACCCTGCCTGGCCGGCACAGCATCTCAGCCAGCGGGTCACTCAACCGATACATGCTCTATCTAGTGGAAAGAAGAATTGCCCTACTTCTTCACAGCACACCCGTACACTTCATTTCATACACGCATTGTGCACGGGCTGCCACTAAACAACTTGCATATCATCACAAAACTCTACCAAAGAGGGATTTAAAGGTAATACATACAACCCATACAAAGGGTATGTCTTAGCTTCGATATTACACGACTTAGGAGTCGTTTTCAGCACACAACAACACCAAAAACAGCAGAGGAACAGTGGAATAAACCTAGAGATGATTGACTAAAATTATCTCCCAAAAACTATACAACCCTTTATTAGACCAAGGTGGACAAGCTTGCAACATTAGACCTCCGGAACGGTGTTCTCAGATTCAAAATACTCGTCGATGCTAGGATCATCTGCAGGAGTTGAATTCCCGAGTGAGTACTTTTGTACTCGCAAGATGCTAATTGCTCATTCCGGATTAATCTTAAGCATGGCATGGTAATTAAATGACGACAACAATCAATGCAAGTCATTTGAGCAGAATCAACTAAAGACGATGTATCTCTAGCATCTAATTCATGAATTACAAAGTATAAACCATAAAACAAGCTCCAACCTGCCATTTCATCCACACAAGGACCAAAATCAGATCTGAATTGCATGACTGCTATCATACAAAACATCCACAATTGCTGCCAACAAGCAACAATTCATCATTAAGAACACTAGAGTTGAGCTACTACTCAATACTCTTTTGAAATGTTCGAATTATTGGCTACAACCAATTTGTGACTACAATCACAGTCGAACATTGCAATCAATTCCTTTTATTCCCTCTAAGACCTACTAGCCATTAGAGGGATTCCGGGCTCCTACCCGAATCAAGTGTAGTCGGGGGAAGTGGCTACTACCACTTTTACCCCGAACGAAGGTATCCCGATTAGGTCGAGGGTAAATGGTTGGCCGGCCATTACCCTACCTGACTCTCATCGATCATACCCTTGCCGGCTTGAGGAGATCAGATCACATTTCTAGGATCATGCGGGCTACTACCTGCCAAGTCCCTAATGTGTATCCACTCCCGTCTCTCGCAACTTTCCAGAGTTCAAGTATTCATTAAGGTGATTTAAACAGCACACCAATGCTGAACATTCACACGAGCAACCTACTCATGCTAGTAAATAGAAGCACCACATACATCATTTTGAAATATTCGAACTACACGTCATTAATTAACCACGACATAGCAAAAGATAACCAGAATATTTCCAACAAGCGAGCATGCTTGCCTGATTGTTCTGGAATGTATCCCTGCTGATGATCACACTCGACAAAGCCCTCGTTGCTCGGCTCTAGCGAATAGACATCCAAACACCGGACAAGCAAATGAGCAAATAAGGAATGCTGAAGTTTTGGAAGTGATGGTATGTATGCAATGCATTCTACATCATACGGAATGAAAATACGAAACTAACGTTATTAGTTTTACTTTAGTCGGAGTTAGGGTTATTCAGTTACGAATTTGGGAACTGCTATAAAATCTCCAAAGTCTTCCATTCCAGAACTAAGGATAATATATATACATGTATATTTCAGCAAAAGCTAATTACTTTTATGAGGAATAGACATGTCCGAATCACTCAAACTGAACTTCGAGTGATCTACATATAGAGGGTCAAGTTTTAATTCATGTTTAAGGTCCTTTTTTGTATTTTTCTCAGTGAAGACAAGGATTTAAATATCCTCATAATTAACTAAGTGTTGGGGCTAGAGGATGACTAGTGGGTCCAGGTTTTATGCATTTTATTTCTTCACCATATGTTGTATACTAGTGCACTAGTTATACTAAACATCCGATGAAACAATTTGGAGTGCCAAACATAGAAATAGTAGTATCGCCAGATGGGAGTGATCATCACTTGGTTAAGAGTATCCTAATTCAGATATATGGAGCTCAAAGTAGAATTTAAGAATATTCAAATCTGGTATTGGGGTGTTACCTCTCTAGCAAATTAATCATATGTGACTACCGCACATTAGCTTCCCTAATGTCTGTCATGTTTACAATCTCAATATTTATATGCAATTTCTATTGTTATTCTCAGATTAGATGCTAATTACCCCTTTTCATATATATTGTTACTAAATTTCATTACTTATAGCATGCTAAAGAAATGGAAGTAACCATATCGGTTGGTTCAATAGGTTAGCAGCTAATTGATTAATCCATTAATTTAGGTGATAAAAAGGGCTTCAACCGAATGCATTGGCTCACAGTTCAGCTGAGCAAGACTTGCTATTGACTGGGCAATTAACAGAGGGCTCAAAAGGTGACTAGTGCCATTACTTAGTAGATGGTCTGGTGAGGAGTTAGTTAGACGAGCTGCCGGTTTAAAACTCCCGGTTTGCAACATAGGGAGGAGGAGTCAAGGGGGAGCTCACCCGAGGGAGGAACTAGAGCCGGCTGTTCAAGCTTGAGGAAGCATCCGTAGCTGGTTGCAGAGGGAAGACGTCGGGGAGCTCGGACCTCACTGGAGTATCGGGTAGTCGCCGGTGGTGGTAGGGAAAGGGCCGGAGTTGGGGAAGAACCCGCCGCATCGGTGGAGTCCTCGGCGAGTACCTGCGGTGGCCACGAGCAGAAGAATGAGAGGGGGAAGGGAACACAGGGCGCTCGGCGATGGGGCAAGGAAGCTCGCCGTCGGACTCCTCGTCAGAGTTGGGACGGAGGCGGCGCTGCTCTCGGCGATGGCGAAGAACGAGAGGGCGACGATTTCGGGGAGGAGTACTGGCGAGAAGAGAAAAGGGAGAAGGGGAGATCGGTGCGTCCGAGGGAGGGTCCCATTCTGCATGGAGAGAGAAGGAGTGGAGTTTCCGGTGGACGCGTGCCCCGGCCACGTGGCGGCGGAGCTCTGCGATGGGGTCCCACGGATCAGTGCGATGGAACGGAGGTGAGGGCGGCAAGCGTCAGCAGCGGCGTGCCCTAGAGAAGAGGCGGGCGCGGAGTGTAGAGGAGAGGGAAGAACGGGCTGAGGGAAAGAAAAAGGAATTGGGCCGGCGGCCCAGTACGGGGAAGGGAAGAAAAGAAATTTCATTTCTTTATAGATATATTGCTCAATTTTATTTGCAATTTAAAGAGAGCAGGGACAAAGGTTCAAAAGGGGTTTAAAATTTAGAAGGTTTGAACTGTGTTTTCCTAGGACATTGTCAATTCCTTTTGTGTTGTCTTGGGTTAGTCGTTACCTCATTTGAGCTTAAACTTTACACTTGGAACAATTTGCTAAGTGAAAATTTGGTTCAGAAAATCCTAAGTGAACATGGACATCCCAGCAGCTTCTTATTTTAACCCATTGCACCCCAAAAACCTTGAGACGGCGCTAATTCCACCCGTTTAAGATGTTGTTATTCGATGCATAACTACCTATATGTATGCAAATGAGAACTTAGTTTATCAACCGAATGAGCTTTTACCGGTGCCGTGTTATATGAAGTAGAGTTTACATGTGAGTCTTTACAGTAAGGTGTTCCACCGAATTTTTTCATATGCAGTACAGCTTTTGCACGCCTCTCCTGAAAGTACCTCATTGTGCCGTGAAGCGAACCCTCCACGATGACCACCAGGGGTAAACCACATACCCTCCTGAGAACAAAATTGTAAACCTCAGCAAGATTGCTAGTCATGATTCCATATCTAGCGTCGTCCGTGTCATGGAGGAGCGACCACTACTCAAGTGGTTCCTTACTTATCCAATCTGAGAAGCACTTCACCCTATTTGAAGCCTTCCTCCTAGTGTTTGGATCGTCAACTCCCAGAAGGTCACAAAATCTATGTATTACCTCCCCAGGGTTACGTTGTCTAACCTCCTTCTTCGTGAACTCGTCCAGTCTGCTCCAATACGCGTCAAACTTCCTAGACTGGTTCTGTTTGCGTAACGTTTTAAAGAGATTTATCAACTGCTTGTTCTTGAATTGACGATAGAAATTGGCTGCTTGTTCTTGAATTGACAATAGAAATTAGCGGCTAGATGGCGCGTACACCACCTACTCCATATGTCGTACCAACTGGAATCTTCTGATAAATCTTTCCCCTCCCGAGTCTTCGCTCTTCCTTGCTGAAGATTGTGAATTGCTAGCAGCAGCCCGACATGCCAGTCATGAATAACACACACATTTGGTTGATCCTTCACACCTTTCTTCAGACACACAAGAAACCACAACCAGTTATCGTAGCTCTCGCAATCAGCGAAGGCCATTGCCAGTGGCACTAACTGATCATTTTCGTCTGCCCCAATTGCAGTAAACAGTGTCCTCTTCATCTGGCCTGTCATGAAAGTCCCATAATACAAATAACCGGCCGATAATGTCTGAAAGCTTCTACGCATGGGCCAAAGTACCAGAAAGCACCATTCAACATCATTTTTCCAGACATGTACGTAGAGGGCAATTCGAGATGGCTAACATATGTCCCATCGTTCCTCTGGCCCAGTGTGTCCAGCAGGTATGGCAAATTATGATATGAATCGATGAATGTCCCAAACCGCCGCTCCAGTGCGATCTGCTTAGCCCTCCATGCCATGGCATAACTTATGCTATACTGATATTTGCTTTTTATAGATGTCTGTATTAACTGTGCTGGAATGCAGACATTCTTCACTATCTCGTGATACATCAACCCAGCTACAAGTTTAGCACTGATATTTCGATGGGTGTCAGGAACACCGTTTATCACACATGTGTACGGCACCACCCTTCGTATGATCCACTGCACTTCATACTTCCTCAGGGACGCATGCACGTAGCCCTCACGCCCAGCAGACTTACACTTCACTGAGTACTGATCCGTGCAACTTTTCTGCACTCCAAATGTCCTCTGTGTCGACATCGCCCAAAGCTTCACCGCCTCTTTCACCTCTTTCTTCGTGCCATAGAATACGCCTTGGACAATCTCGTTCGGTTTATACGGATATCTATCATCACTTGCGCCCTTAACATTCATTATGGTGGACATATTTGTGTTCCACATGCTAGGAATCAGATCGTCCCCTCCTTCTTCATACTCAGTTTCATCTTCTTCGCTGCTACCATCTTCGACATTCATCTGTTCCTCTCTAGCAACGGCATCATCATGCTCCATGATCTGCACTAGTTCCTGATGTATCTCTCCCTCGTCCACCGAACCGCTGAGGTATTCAATAGCTCCTGTCGTGGAAGGTCCAGCAGAAGGTCCACCGCCTTCCACTACAGTGTCCTCTTCCCCAACAACTTCCTCTGCCGCTAGACTGTTCTGTCCAACTTTATTTCCTCTGCTTCCGTCTTCTTCAGATGACACCTCCTTAGCTACTGCCTGGACCAACAGATAATGGGAACCCTTGCGTGCCTTACTTGCTCTCAACCAAGCCCACCAATCTTTTGTCAGATTTAGCGGGAACAAATTCCACCAGACATGCTTGCAAGACTTGCCAAAATACGCCTGCAAGGTTACACTTGCGACCTCCGGATCAAGACCAAAGGCCCGTGTGAACTATTCTTTAATGACATTGATAGGGTATTGTCTGCATCTTGCATACTTAATTTCGTTTGTTGGAAGCTACTAAGATCGATGGAACTAGAGTCATCTATACGGATGGTATCAATACCATAGTAAACTACAAATTCGACTAGTTCTGACATTCCTGCCATCCAAAACGTAATATTTTAGTCTATACAGTCTAAGATCCTGCCATGCGCCAAAAAATGTTCTACTCGATTTTTAAATATAGTATAAACGGGTACAACTAAAATTATATATACTACTTTCTATACATAAATATTATAAAGTATTATTGAACTAAATAGAAACTGTAAATGTTCAACCTCTAAATCGATGTCGACTTGCTACTTGAAAATCGATGTCGACTTCCTACATCATCTCCCTAATTTACCATTTGTTCTGAACTAATCATCTATATAATCTACCATAGGTTTCTATTTAAAATACTACTCTATTTCTACACATTATGAGATCTAAATACTATGAATAAATCTATCCTAAATTTCCCCTTGATTTTAGATCTACTATTATATCTAGTACTAAAAATATAAAATTGCTACAATAAACAGTAAAAGATTCAAAAAATTACCTACAGATCACTGCAGAAACACCTCTCTACCTTCTCTTTTTTTCCTCCTCCTCTCTCTTTCTCTTCCTCCTCTTTTCTCCCTCATCCTCTCTCTTTCTCTTCCTCCTCTTTTCTCCCTCATCCTCTCTCTTTCTCTTCCTCCCTACCCGAAACTCTCCTCCTCTCTTCTCTTCACCCGCTCCTCTCTTCCTAGCACCAGCCGCCGCGTGGTTTATATAGCCAGGGGCTATCGCCACGGCTCGTGGCGATTACGGGCACTATCACCATGGCCCGTGGCGATTACGCCACGTGTCCTGGCAGTTACCGAGTTGGCGGGGGATCCGGTCCGGATTAACTGCCTATTGCCACGGCTGGTGGCGATTTCTGCTTATCGCCACGCGACGTGGCGATAGCTTTCAAAAATCGTCGATAGCTGTGGCGATTGGACCCTATCGCCATCGGTGGTGGTGATTGCCCCCTAATCGCCATGCGTCGTGGCGATTGAGACCATTTTTACAAATTTTTTTGATTGCGATAATATTTCTGAAATTTCTAGATTAAAAAATAATATTAAAAAAACTCTTTTTCTCACTACCTTCGGGCCATAGGGATTACCCCTTTGGCCATCCAGGGTCCATGATGGCATGCTGTATTTTATAGGCTTAAGGTGAATCTGAAATTGCAACCAGTTTGTCAAAATCACATATGCTTTAGGATAAATGTTTACACGAGTAGCTTGGCCATAATGTCCCGTTCGAAACGAGCAAAGTTCGTATAGCAGTTGCTGAATTCACAAGGTTCCATGACCGGTGAACTTTTGTTGCGAGTCGCCATCAATCTCCGACCCACTTTCGCTCACCGTCTCAAGTCTCAACTCCCCTAGCTTCCTACCTAAATATTATTCATGTTTATGCAGAGACGCAGAGTCCAGAGTAGTCTTCATCGATACATCGAAAGTTGATCGAGCTGCCTCCCAATTTTAACTGCGTACCAGCTTTACACCTTGCATTTGCATCTGTCTTGCTTCGATCCACTCACCTGTTCAAGACTTGCGGCAAATCGCCAAACTTACACATGCCTGTTCTGCAACCTATAAGACGGGTTCTCTGACTGACCGTCTGACCATGACTATAAAAAGCATTGGCAAATCAAGTTCTTGGCACGATGCCACTCAGTAAAGGAAACGATCATATAGCTCCTAACCAACTGGAGTAATAGGCAAAAGGCTGGTGTCCCACAGTCTTTGTGAAGTTACCAGCTCTGACGTAACCAACAACAACAATATCCTACTCCACTAGAAAAAGTCAAAAATTTATAATGCATACTTGTCACTGTTACTCCCATAGGAGTGCGCGCCATCAACATGGGCTAACTGTGCTCTCTGCTAACCAAAAAATCGCACAGTCACTCCATCAAGTGCTCCACTCCATGACAGCACCATATAGTTGCAGTACCACACGTCCAAACTGCGACCACAGTGACAGCGTCCCTGCGACGCCATCGATTCATTGTTTCCATCGTCGAGTGAGTTGTTCTTGCTACAGCTTTTTCTGCTGCTGTTGGGAGTGGCCAGGCCACCGATCGAATTGACACGCCCCAAGCGCGCGACCATTTGTCATACCCGAAAGAGCCATGCACGCACTAAGAGCCTGGAATCGACATGTTTGGAGGCTAAGCAACAAGCACTAAACCTTTTTTTCTTTTGCTTCGTCTCCTCGTCTTTTTTTAGGTTCGCATCATATTCAGGTAGCACGTAGGCGTTGGTTGCTTTACCCTTTTTCCTCTCTCTCGAGCTCGTGTCCACTCGGCTTTCTAAAGTATGGTGGTTAGGCCATAACGCATCACCTAAAGCAGGGTTTCCCGTCTTATCTCCTGATCGATGGAGCACTGAATTGTGACTTGTGATGATTATCCTGCACGGCCATTTTCTTTTTCAGACTTTGCTCTAGAAGTAGGAGCATATTAATTGGTCTTAATTAAGCAGTCGGGTGAATTAGTTAATGCATGGAACTCAATATCGTATTACAACTAAGAGGTCCTGACTTCATGGCTAACATATTTTAAGAAAATCATTTTTAGCTCGCTTAATTTGGTCTGACCATTTTGAGAAAGCTAGACGTGAGACCAGTGTTGAAGTAGAGTTTATTTCCACTTTTTCTCAACATGCATAATACTGGTTAGTGCACAAACTCATTGTTTACCACATCTTTACAGAAAAGGCCAGGAAAATATTTGGTGAAAACACCTTACGATGAAAACCGGTGAAAATCATATAGAAATCACGTTTAAAAGTTTTTAAAAATCTTTTTAATACATAGTACATTGAGAGGGTGATGTTCTGTAAATTAAGTTCAAACTCAAATTTATTTTGGAGGTATTAAAAAAAATTCAGCAATGAATAGTAGCAAACAGTAAAACATCACTATTTGTGCTGTTTTCTTTAACCTACCTCCCAAATGAATATAGATTTGAACTTAAAAGTTTATATTTATAGAACATCACCTTCCAACATACTGTAATTTTTAAAAAAAGATTAGAAAAACATAAATTAAATATAACTTTCATGAAGTTTTTTTTATCGGAAATATGATTTCACTGGATAGGTTTTTCAAGGCCTCTCACCTCTCCTCGTTTGTCTAGTAGCACGTACACGTATCAGGTGTCCAATAGTATGTGTTGACCAACCGGTCACTAAGGTTTGATGACGTACGATTTTCATGGTACTACCCCATTCCGTTTCTACACACATCATTTTCGACGATTTGACTGAAACAAAACACGCACATATTCAAACCGTGCTCGATGCATCCCATAATGTAGCGGATTTTTCAATGAGAAGCAACCGAGTACAATATAGACATATACACATTACATACATCATCACACATAACTTTTCTGAAGATTAAAGTTGCAGAACTTGAAGATTAATGAAGTCACCATAAACACCTCGACTATCAGCAGTTACGTTGCTTACCACTGAAAAAATAATCTACCTTCATAAAATATACATGAGATCGAATCTAAAGTTTAATCCCTGATGGATAGAGGGTATAACCACCTCCACTAACCATTCAAGCTATGCTTGATTCTCGTAATGTAGCGGAAATTTGAGATACATGACTCCAATTGTTTGATTGGAGATGCTCTTCCACTCCCATCAAATTCCTGTACTGGATATTACTTAGCTAGCTATATAAGCATGCAGCTCGAGTTCCGTAGATCTGGCATCATTGTCGATACAGCGAAACATAACGATCAAGGTGACAATTCAGAAAACTGCAAAAGTAAAACACGTAGTAGCTTGTATCACCTCCTTTCTCGTCCAAAAGCGATGCCCTAACGGACGACATGCAGGTGAGGGAGGGTGAGCTCGCAGAAAAGCATGGAATCCGAGACAGAGATCGATCGACTGGCCGGTATGCCATGCTTAGAACCCAAGTAAAATTAGGAGCTACCTGTCCTTAGACAAAAGAAAAGGTAATTTAATTAGCTAAGGATCTACATATCTGCATATGATATATTAGTGTTGTCTTATCGAGGCGGCTCTCGGCGTCATAACGGAAAACAAGTGACACGGCACCATGCATATGCATGTGCTGATGTGCAGCGCATGGGTAAGTTGAAATGTCAATCTTGGTTAAAAGTCCTTTGCAAAAATATCTTGGTTAAAAGGAAATGCATGCAAAGTCCTCGCATCTAACTGTCGTTGTTTAGTCACCAAATGTTAGAACGAAAAGAAGCTACGTACCACTGATCCTTCTTGCATCAATGATATGATATCAAGATTTGTAGTGCTTATCTTAGCCGGAACAGTGCGTCACATGATTATAGCAAGTATAACTGCATGCGTCCATGCATGCTCTTAATTAGGCTCTTATAGGAGCTAGCTAGCTAGTAATAATGGGGGAGGCGAAAGGATTACATGTCCTAATCGCTGGATATATAGCTGCAAATTCCAAAATGATTAACTGTGAAGGGATCACGCCGGTCACGACCTGCCAAGTACTACGGCACCCAAATCTGCTGATCTGCCCCATATATGAATTATGGATGATGGTCGTGTGCAGGGCAGTGCAGTGGTCCTTGGTGCCCTAGCTCGCGCTAGACGCTGTCCAGAGGAGACCGAGCGAGGCAAGGCAACAATCGCAAGCGCGAGCACACGTAGCGATCATAAATACTCCGAGCTAATAGCTAGCTCGATCGAGAGAGGTGTATGTGGTCCTGGCTGCCTTTCACACAAAGCAACAAGCATGAAAGCATACGGATCACCTACATGTCTGCCTGCCTGCCTGTAGCAGGGCATATCTTCTGTTCGTCCGAGAGCGGCTGGCGCGCCACGGTATAATGCAGATGCAGGTCGTCGTTCGCGCGCTAGCTCTTGCTTTGCGAAGCGGCTATGAGCTGGAGCCGTAGGTGAGGGTCTATTAGCATATACTCCTACGAGAGAAAGGCAAAGGAAATGACAAAGGGAAGACGGCCGGAAAAGTTAAAAGAGGGGCATTAACCTTCAAGCCAAATGATACTCCTAGATGACAGCACACGTGCTAGTATCGGCGACGTATGCGAATATCTGATGGTACGTAGTACAAACGTACGTGCTTGGCTTGTGACGTCGGGATTGATGATCGATCTTTCACGGGGGCGACCGGCCCTCACGCGCGGCCGGGGTCCGGCACAGAAAGCTACATGAGTACTTGCCCTTTCCTAAACAGAGATACGGAGCTTCCCGTGACGCGAAGCAAAAACCGAGCAGAAACGCCGCCGATGCCGGAACAGCACACTTGCGACCACCGGACGTACAAAACCTGCAACCGGCGCCCGTACGTACTACGGCGGAGCGGCAACAAGGTCGACGCTGGCGTCGCCACCAAAACGGGCACGCGATGCCACCGGCCGTTCTGGCCGCGCACGGCCACCACCGCGCGCTCGGGCGGTGGTGGCGGGTGGGTCGGTCGATGGAGCACGACGCAGGGGCACGTGGTGAGTCCGTAAACCGTAACTAGTGCTCCGGCAGCCCAGGCTGTAAAGATCTCACGCACACACCGAGCGCGAGTTTGACCTGCTGCTGCTCCCCACTCCGCGCCACTAACCAGCGCTGGGATTTAAATTAATGCCGCCATAATCCAACCACCTTCCTCCCCCTCCCCGCTCTGCCGCCGCTCCGCCTCGCAGGGTAAAGCGGACGAAAGCTACGACAAACAGCAGTAGCAACGTGGGCAGTAATCACGAGCGCGCAGGCAGGTACGATAATTACTGGTAATTAAGCTGAGATGAGGGGATTAGCAAGTGGTTTGAAAGCTGAAGCACTAGTATAAAAACCGGGAAGCAAACGCGACCCGGCAAAAGACCACCACGGCCACCCGCGTCCGCGTCGCTCCCCACCTCCCGCACCCCCGCCTCTCTCTCTCTCTCCCGCTACGGAACGCCGAGCTAGCCACCGCCTTGGCGGCGCCATGGCGCCGTTCCAGATGCGGTTCGGGCTCCAGATCTCCCCCTCGCGCTCCTACGACGAGGAGGAAGAAGAGGACGAGGACGAGCACGAGGAAGAAGAAGAGTTTGACGAGGAGGAGGAGGAGGACATGGAGGTGGAGAGCGACGGGACGGTGTCGCCGCCGATGATGATGCGGGACGGGAGGGGAGGGGGAGGGCTGGTGGGCGCGGTGGTGGGGGCGCTGCGGAGGTCGCTGGTGATGTGCAGCGCCGGCGTGGTGGGGGAGGAGGAGGACAGCGAGGGGGAAGAGGAGGAGGGGATGGAGATTGGGCGGCCGATGGACGTGCGGCACGTCTCCCACGTCACCTTCGACCGCTTCGGTGGGTTCCTCGGTCTCCCCGCCGACCTAGAGCGCGACGTGCCCCGCCCCACGCCCAGCGTCAGGTGAGCTCTCTGCAGTACTCTATGTCGTGTGATTTAGTATATTAAAACCTTTGTTTTTTTTCCTTTTCTCTTGGGTTATTTCTCTCGTTGAAGTTCTGTGCTGCTTGATTTTTGCCGCTGATGCTGCGAGGAAATTATAATTTCGATGTTATACTACTAGTATCTGAACCGTATACCGCTCAAAAAAATATATTATCTGAACCGTAATTTTTTTCTGGAAAGGAAGATTTTATTGATTGATCCTCCGGTCTCTGCAACAAGATGATACAGCCAGCCAACATTGTTTGAGTTATTCAACATAGTAAATATTTTTTTGGGTGATCAGGAATTTTCGTTTCGAGACTTCAACACGTTAAAAATATATTTGGTGATACCTTATTCATTTAGCATATAACTTTTTAGTGCTAAAAAAATCGTACATGAAACTATTGGTACGAGTACTGTTTCCAGGGAAGGCTCCTAAGCAAGTTGGTGGAAATATGCTGTTTCTAGGACAATGGAAATGAGCTGCGTTTTGCACTTCTTTTGTTATGCTTATGCACTCCGAGATGGTAGATCAGAGATGGTAGAGGGCACAATTAATTAGTTCAACAAGTGGATCTCCAAATAAAAAAAAGACAAGTGTTACTTTTGAATAAGACGTCCTGTTACTTATGGTGTATTATACGGTTAGATTCCATGCCGAGAAGAGGAAGCAAGAAATTTATTGATTCTTGGGTGAGTTGGGCTGGTCTGCTCCTGGCATAGTTGCCATGAAGCAAGGGATGGAACACTCTGACGATATGTGAGGGCATACGATTCTGAAGATACAGGAGGGCATATGAGAGAAATAAGTTGATTGCAGGATTCTGTGGCATGACTAAGGGTTGAGCTCTTCATTGGATTTCGTAGCCAGACTTGATTACTTCTGTGCTTGAGCTTGAAGCAGGGCTGTTTGAGCTGGTTGACCAGCTTGGGTAGCTAATGGGAATCTTCTAACCTATCCTTTAGTTTGGATTAGGTTCAAGTCAGCAACTGTACTTGCATCAGATACAGTATGTGATGTTTTTGTCTTTTTTGCATTTACAAATGCCATTCACATCATCTTTTTAGGTTGTTAACATCAAATCAGGATTATGATATTTCTTTTATAACCTAGTTAGATGAGCTAAGGAATATGGACATTCTCTTTGTCATACTGCTGTTATGCCCTAGTCTCTTTTTTTCTGTCACTTGTAGTGGTTTCAGATTCGAAGTTATCTGCTATGTTTCACCTCAACAAAATATCATAAGACCCTAAACACAATCCTACAGATTACTATTTAGTGCTTGTTTGCTAACCTTTTATAGCTCTAATTTCGCATGCAGTGCAAGTGTATTTGGCGTTTCACCAACCTCTTTGCAATGTTCATATGATCAAAGAGGAAATAGTGTGCCCACAATACTGTTGATGATGCAGAGGAAATTGTATCTACAAGGACTTAAGGTATAGCTAATAAATCAGCAACTCAAATGTCAGTTTTCAAGCCTTCGGAATGCTTATATATATCCATTATGGTCTTAGATTGAAGGAATCTTCAGAATTAACGCAGAAAACAGCCAGGAAGTCTATGTCAGGGAACAATTAAACAGTGGTGTAGTTCCAGATGAAGTTGACTTACACTGCCTTGCTGGGTTGATAAAGGTACTGTGAACTTCCCAAGTAACACATCAACTGCAATTAGCTCTCGCTTTCTTTAATTTTCAGCATCTAGAATTAACTGAGACTGACAGACCAATATGCCCTGTGTATGAGACATCCCCTTTTCTGTAACTCGAACATGTTTAGAGCCTGAAATATCAACAGTCAGGAACGAGTACACAATAAATTTGTGCAATGAACAATATCATGAAAGTAAAAATGAATAAGATATCTTCGTGGGCAATGAGTACTTAGGTGATGGTTTCGGTTCTGTGGTTACCCATTTTTCTTCTACATCATTCCGTGATCCGTGGTGCCTTTTTTTGAAACATATCTGTGGCGCCTTTTGTAGGCATGGTTTCGGGAACTCCCAACAGGAGTATTGGACTCACTGACCCCAGAACAAGTAATGCACTGCAACTCAGAAGAGGAGTGTGCTCTTCTTGCTTCCATGCTACCACCAGTGGAAGCAGCATTACTTGATTGGGCTATTAATCTAATGGCCGATGTTGTAGAGCATGAAAACTACAACAAGATGAATGCTCGAAACATCGCTATGGTTTTTGCACCAAACATGACTCAGGTTATTTCAAATGTCTACTCTTCTTATCTACAGATTGAACCATGTATAAACAAAGACATCCATGTGCATACACTAATTTTAGGATATTTCTCTTCCAGCTGGCCGATCCATTAACTGCCCTGATGCATGCAGTTCAGGTGATGAATTTCCTCAAGACATTAATCGTAAAGACTTTGAAGGAAAGAGAGGAGGCAGCTGGAGCACCTAAGACATTGCAGTCATGCTCTGGTTCCCCAAATGACCAAGATGAACCTCAGATGCCACAGCATTTGGAGAAATCATTCACTTGTTCAAGTCAGAAAAACATTGATCACCCTATGCTTGACAAGGCTATTTCAGATCAGCTCCTATTTGGAGCTGAACAAGTCCACCCTCATGATTCAAAAAATGGTTTTGAAGGACCAGAGAAATGTGATATGGAGCCCAGTAAGTGTCACATTGGAATATCTCCTCTTGATAATGATTCGAATAGCCAAGTAAACAGTTCTGGAAAAGAATTTGGTAACAGAAATGCGGAAGGCTTGTTCGACAGATTTAGTTTTAGGAAAGGTGTCGAGAGGCTTTGCAGGCACCCTGTGTTCCAATTGAGTAGGTCCATGAAGAAGTCCGCAGACGTTATGGTCTTTGATGCTCCCGGAGAAGCAAGGCAAGCTTGGGTCTGATATGATAGTGATATTGTACGTAATTGGTAATGGAATTGTTTCCGCTTTTGTGTTTAGCTGATCAGCCGTTCCTCTAGTTTGTGTGAGTACAAACGGTTATTCAGTTAGGTAGTAGGTACTGCAGATTTGAGTGTACATTCGTCGTTTACTTCTGACGACGGCGTCTGAGATATTGCAAGTGATTCCTATAAGTGACGAAAGTCAAACTGAACTTCGACTCTACTGTATACCTCAAAAGCCTGTGGTCTATGTATTGTTCTTATACGAATTTCTGATATGTTGTTGTGTACCATTGCCAGTCGATACTAGTACACAACCAGTGGCAGTGAATGTCTGTATAAATGCATTTCTTTCTTTTCTTTTTGAGGAGGGAAGCATTCTCTATTGTCGATGAATGGCTTTATGAATGCATTTTCTTTCATTTTGTATGAGGGGTGCATTCTCTACTGTCAGTAAGTAGCTGTATAAATGCATTTTTTTTTCTTTGAGGAATGCATTCTCTGTTAGCCAAACATGATAACAACAACTATGTCTGAATGCTTGCCTGGACTACTGCCAACTGAAAATCTTCTCGTTCAAATTTAAGGTGTCACCCCAGTTGGCATTCTTTATACCTTTTGTTGAAGAAGTCAAACAATGACCATGTCAAATGGTACGAGTGCAGGCACATTAAGCATGCCAGTGCCTAGTGCACGGGGATATATGCAATCCCAGAGATGTCCCATGGTTGCAGCATACGTAAGATGGCTGTGCTTCCTCCCCCCTACTGCTCTTCACTCTTCACAGCAGTGATACTGCTCTTGTTTCATCCGTCTCCAGCATCGCCTAATGCTTTCTTTATCTTCGGAGACTCCCTCGTTGATGCAGGGAACAATGACTGCCTTGTGACGCTTTCCAAGCCCAATGCTCCGCCATACGGTGTTGATTTTGCATTTTCTGGTGGCAAGCCGACTGGAAGATTGACAAATGGGAGGACCATTGCAGATGTCATCGGAAATATCAAGTATAAATTACATGAGGAAGTGTGATTAGCTTGTCCATGCTTGATCTAATAAACATTTCTTGGCACAATGCTCTCAGGTGAGGTCTTAGGGCAGGAGAATTTTGCTCCTCCCTACTTAGCTCCAAATTCAAGTGCAGAAATGACAAACAGTGGTGTTAACTATGCTTCTGGTTCTTCTGGCATTTTGGATGAGACCGGTTCTTTTTATGTACGTGAATTGCTCAGTTGATATACTTCCCCCAGCTTGCCTTGTTTCTGGATCGTGATTGTGTGAATGGGTTGGTAAATTGGCAGAGTGCCACTAGGACAGCAAATCAGCTACTTCGAAAAAACCAGAGCTCAGATACTGGAGATCACGGGGGAGAGCTGCAACCGAGTTCTTGGAGAAGGCCCTTTTCACAGTAGCTGCTGGATCCAATGACATTTTGGAGTATCGATCTCTCACCATCAATCCCATTCTTTGGACGAGAGAAGTCTGATCCTGCTGTTTTTCAGGATGCCTTGGTCTCTAAGTTGGCATTTCATCTGAAGGTGCCACTAACTTATACTACTCACAGTGTCCTAGCTACTCTAATGTTCTTCATTTTCACCTTGCTTTTGAAGTTGATCTTGTATTGTTTTCCAAATAAAGCGGCTGAATGAACTGGGGGGCAGAAAATTTATTGTTGCCCATATCGGGCCACTGGGTTGCATACCGTACGTCCGTGCTCTGGAGTTCATTCCTGCAGGGGAGTGTTCAGCAGTAGTGAACAAACTATGTGAAGATTACAACAAGTGAAGAGGATGATCTACAAGCTGAACCAGGAGATGGGTCCAAAGAGTGTATTTGCTTACACAAATACGCACGACATCGTGATGGAAATTATTCAGCAGCACCGTCAATACGGTAACCTTTTCTTCCTTGCTGCAGCTACTTAATTCCTGCAATGCAGTGTTGTAGAGCACAGAATTGCAGAAATTTAAGGAGAGCGGAAAGTTGCAGAAATTTAAAATTCGAGTCTCGCATTTGTGAACGAAGTCTCGGATCTTTTTCGCATGGCCAGGTTTTGACAATGCACTGGACCCTTGCTGCGGAGGGAGCTTCCCTCCATTTCTCTGCATCGGCATTGCCAACTCAAGCTCCACCTTGTGCAAGGACCGCTCCAAGTGTGTCTTCTGGGATGCGTCCCACCCGACCGAAGCCGTCAACTTCATCGTCGCCGGTAGAATTATCGACGGGCGACGCCGCCGCTGTTTCGCCCATCAACGTCCGCGCCTTGTTCCAGTACTAATACGAACGAGAGATGTCCGGCTGCTGGCTCTATTTTCGTCCTCTTCGACACTTATATAAGGCTAAGGATTAACTAGATTGGATTGCACGTCTTTAACGTGTACAATGTGACTCACAACGGTGACTTCTATGAGCCCCAATTTCTTCTTGTTTTTGTTCTTTTTAGGAAGACCGCAAAGAAGATTATTGACGAACGAAAGAAAGTAGAAGGAAAAGAAAGAGGCTCGCACCCGCACGCAGCTCACGGCGAGTCGCACTCCGGTGCGATGCAAACTTGACCAATAAATGGAATTATGGTAGTACAGTCTGCGGAAGTGCCCGGCGCGCAAAAATTTATGGAGAATAAGTGCAAAGTAGCAGTAGTAGCGTCGCCGGTGCAGTCTCGAACCACGCGGCTATATATGTATACATAACTTGGACTCGGACGACGGCCCGGCCGTGTCAGGTCGTCGATCTCCTCCGGCCGGCTCCATGGAGGCTGCCGCTGCGACCGCGGGGCCTCGGAAGCCCAGCCACCCCACCGCGGCCACCAGCAGGAACGCAGCCACTGCCACGGCCAAGGTGTTGTTCTCGTCCGTGCCTGCCACGGCCGCGAGCCTCGTGGCGGTCGGGCTGGGCGGCGCCGCGCTGCTGGTGTGGTGGGCGCTCGCGTTCCACCCGGCGCACGCGCGCCTCTGGATGGTGCCCGCGGGGCTCGTCCTCCTCGGCACGCCGATCCTCGCGTGGCTCTCCCTCTTCGCCTCGGACCCGTGCGGCCGCGAGGCGCCTCGCTCACCCGGTGCAGATGCAGGAGCTTAGGTAGCTCCAGCTCTAAACCACGCGGACCTGCTAGGCTGCTACATACCAGACTTGATTTCTTCCATGCATGCACAGTAGTTTCTCTCTTCTAGTAGGTGTTTAATTAGTTTGTTCCAGATGTAAATACGTGTTTAGCACTACTGCTTCTTCGGTTTCTTCGTTAATTCAGCTGTACGTTGCAGTGTTCTTGCACTTGTTCACACGATAGATTTCCTTAGTTCTTCCCTTTCCTGATCTGGTGATTGAGTGCGAACCTTTTGGTCGATCTGTGCGTTCACGCTAGCTGCTCCGAAAGTCTAAAGCAGGCGTGTGTCGATCGAATCATACTCCATTGGTCGGCGTCTCGTCAGTCGGAGCGTGAAGTGGACGTGCATTATGTGTGGCGTAGGGCCCGCGAATGGATATCTCTTGCCGGATAGGGATCGATGGTTTCCACTCGGACAGCGCTTCTGCTGTTATAGGATTGGGCATTGTGATGGGCAGGTAGTAGATTAACGATGAAATTCAGGTATTGGAACTACAACTGGCGAGGTTAATTGGTTTGCTCAGCTCTAACTTATCACAAAGAGGATAGATGCAGTTTTTTGCTATCGTGTGATCTTAGTTTAAGCAAATAACGTGTTCAGTTTGAATCCAGTCACCACGCACCATACTCGGTGAGTATTACATCCAGAGGTGTAGCGTCTTACACAAATAGTCCGTTATATAGATTCTGTGGTACTTGCAAGGACAGAATAGTACTTTGCTCATACCACTATCTAGTGACAGATGTCCCAGCTGATCGCACTTTTTTTTATATGCTACAGCCTACAGTACGATTGATGGATCTTCGTTGCTGAACAATTGCTACGTGCTAACCAAAGCCAATTCAATGCAACTATGCATTGCAGCCATCGGCACCATACGAAGGGACCTAGTTCTGTTGCCATCTCTTACTCTTTCTGCCACTGACTGACACATGGCAACCTCACTTTGTTAACAGGTTTCTTGTTGGGTTTTGAAGTTGACACTGCAACCTACATTTGCATCATGTTTTCAGTTTTTAATCCAGTATCAAATCTCAATCTGCATCTTATTCTTTAGCACCCACTCATGGTCAGAAGCATTGCATCTATCCTCTATTGTTTTATCTTGAGATGAGAACCGCACTGTGTAAACTGTTGCAGCCTTTTGGATCAGAAAATGATAAGCCCAGTAGACGTACAGGAGCATTGGTTGGTTGCCGGTCAAATGCGTTGTACAGTTCACCATTCAATGGCAACCCCCGATGTGTATGTCACTACGAAAATTTGGCAAGATAGCATGGTCTTCTTATGGTAACTGCTTTTGGCTCCCAAGCTCCTGTGATCCCTTTATTTTAAAATATTCAAAAAGTGCATTTACAAGTTTCAAAAAAAATCTAAAAAATTTACCCACGTGTATATGTGGGGATGAACTATGAATCTGAGATTTTTGTGGAAAAATGTTTTCATTTGTGAACTGCACAAAAAAAAAGTGCTGATCTGTAAGAGCAAACAGTAGCACTATTTTTGCTATTATAGATCATCACATTTGTCTTTTTTGTGCAGCCCACAAATGTAAAGATTTATCCACGAAATTTTGCAGATTCATAGTGTATTTCAACATGCATACATGGGCATATTTGGAAATTTTTGAAACTTGTAAATGCACTTTTTGAAGAGAAAAATCAAAATAAAGTGATCACTGAAGCTCGGGAGCCAAAAATCCGCTCTCGGTCTTCTTATTTCTTTCTGATTGCTCTCCTCTCTAAAAGAGTTACTAGCATATATACAGTATACAAGCAATATTCAGAGGCAGAAGGCACCAGGATTCAGAAGAACATGGTTAATTGGATGGCCACCCCGATCAGATGGTTCAAGCTTCAGGTTGAACTTTGGATCCAGGGAAAGAAAACAGATTGGTAGCATTTTTATAACTCACCTCAGCAAGTTCAGTCTCTGGCATTTCGATCAGTAATGCCACATACTTCAAAACCTGAGAGAAAAAGGAGGCACATGTTATCCATGATTGCTCTATGTGAGAATGTGAACCTGCAAAGTAAACAAGCCGTTTTATATAGATAAACACGCACAGAGCAGTGAGCTGGCAGTGGACTGATTAACCAGTTTAAACAAAAGAACAGCAGCACAGTAATACACAATTATGCCTTTCAGAGACTATGATCTAAAAATGATTGCAGACTGCAATGATATCTTACTGAACAGGGTATATTAATGTTGAAATCATACGCAAACAGAGGAAAAATTATGTGTGTCACTGCAAAGGTTAGGCCATTTAGTTCTAGAGACAACCGAGGAAAAAATATTTTGATGACTAGAAAATAGTTTAAGATAGTAGAATTAGCAAGGAGCTTATGCAAAAGAGGCAGTCCACAAGAAAGATATGTTACAAAAGCTATCAGCCCGGGGAATCATGGCAAAAATCTTACAATGTGGATATTAGCTGGATGGTTCAAGGGTTCATTCCAAGTCGTAGCTGCCTCTGAATTTGAATTTTTGTGAAGCTTTTCAATATCTGCATCTAAACTGTCCGCAGAGACCGTTAATAGAGGAACATTGTCTGACTTTGGTAACGCATCTGGTGCATCGGTCTCTAAGAGAAGTCTATCCAAGGGTATCTATAACAAATACAAATGTATATCACTGGTAAATCCTTCTGAGATGGAATGTCTTAGAATAGAATTAACGTACTTACTGATTTTAGCATTTTCTTTGCCTTAGTGGGTTTCATGCCTGTAAGGAAACCAGACAAGGAAAAGTAACAGCCTAAGTTTGCAAGGCTGGGCACCATTTCTGCAGATCCCAGGTACGAATGCAACAACACACCTGCTGGGAAAGGTCCAGTCGCCTGCATGCAACCAAAATGTTAACACCACAAATGTAATAAAAAAACATGCTGTAAACCTCGGTTCACATCTGAGTAACTACCATTCAAAGGATGGCCAGGTGGCATTACTTGCAGGGGATTAGGGCATTGGAAGGGGGACATAAACTATAGATTGGGAGCAAAACGACAGGGAGCTACATGACATCCTCGTTAGTTCATCAATGGACTGGGGGTCTGGGACCTGTGCTTCAGTGTGACATTTGTTATCTAAGACAAGCAGTAGTCTCAAGGTTTTGGTTATCTATGTAATGAAAATTTTCTAAACCTTACTTAGAAATTGATGTATGAAAATTTTCTAAACCTTACTTAGAAATTTTCTAAACCTTACTTAGAAATTTTCTAAACCTTACTTGAGAAATTTCAACCTAGGTAACTATGCTATTTGTAACTTCAATACATAAGCAGATAACCATGCTGGAACTGAAAACATAGTAAAGAACAAATATCCATGTCTTACTTCAGAATTTCCAGAATATCAGCAAAGGCACGTACACAATGAACAGAAACAGGTTTCTTCAACTCCTTAGCAAGTTCAAGTTGTTGCCGGAACACTTCAACCTGGGATAAATATTATTTTGCTGCTGTTATGATCTTATGGACATAAAGCAGTACAACTCGGCAGATAATAGCTAAAACGGTTATATCCATTAGGTAACTGAATCTACTGATAAAATTTTGTGCAAAAGAAAGTGCAGATAGGTTTGTGCTCACTACAGACCTGTTCTCCAAAGTTGATAGTTTTTCCGTGCGAACCCTTGTCCAGACCAATCTGCATTATAGTGGTTTATGACAAGACATAATTGCACATGCCAATAGTGGACCATGTTACTCTATTTAAGATCAATAAACTTCAGTGTGGTTTCCTATGGACAACAAAAAGAAAACAGAAGACGCTCTGGACAAATTCAATGGCAATAGTGCATTTAATTCAGAAACAGTCTTTTAGGCTTTAGAACTACAGTAAGAAGAGGCAAGCGGCAGAACAAGCTTCATGAGCACGGCCAATAGGCCAATATATCATATTGCTGATACCAGAATGTAAGGCATATTTTGTTTGGTTAAGACAAGACTTTGACCAATAATTGCTCTATTAATCTGTGATTTATGTGATACAAAGTTATAATCATAAGTAAGTATTTTTGAATACGAATCTAATGATATTAAATTTAAGTCACATCAATCACATAGTAATAAAGTAATTGTTGGTCAAACCCTTATCTTAACCAAACAAAATACGTCTTATATTTTATTTGGTTAAGACAAGACTTTAACTAATAATTACTTTATTAATATATGGTTTCATGATGCAAAGTCATAATCATAAATAAGTACTTTTGAATGCAAATCTAATAATAATAATTTTATATCACATAAACCACATATTAATAGAGTAATTATTGATCAAAGTCTTGTCTTAACCAAACAAAATACGCCTTAAATTCTGGGACGGAAGGAGTAACTCTCCTTATTGCGGTAAACTATCGCTGATAAAACTCGAAGACTTACAGAACCAGATGATAAATAATTTAAAGAACTAATGCTTGTCCGAGGGAACAACTTACGTTGCGATTTGCAGCAGTCCAGATTATTACCACAATTCTATTGGTGGCTAATAACCTAGCACCTGTAAGTGTAAGAAACTGACGAATAAAGCTCACCTCCCCGACGGCCGCCTCCGGGGTCTCCGCGAAGAACTGCCGGAGCGAATCCATCCAATCCGGCGACCTCTCCGGCACCCACCTACCAAAATAAGGGTTTTAAGAACCACAGAGCATAAGAAGCAGCGCACCGCGAGAAGCGGGCAAGGAATCTTGCCATGGGTGGAGCCGTGGAGGCCGAAGCAGGGGACGACGGCCCGGTGCTCCTCACCCATCTGCTTCACCAGGTGCCAGTCTTTCTGCGCCAGTCCAGTAGACAAAGAGAGTCAGGGAGGAGCAGCTTCTCGCGTTCTCGGACGAAGCATCGCAGGGGCAGGGCGTACATACCTCGGAAGTGCCGTTGATCGCGAAGCGGACGACGCCGGAGGCTGCGGCGGCGCGTATGAGGGAGGGGGCGGCCGCCGCGACTCGGGGGACCTGCAGGTGGCAGTGCGCGTCGAAGAGCCGCACGGCGGAGGCGGCGCGGTCCGGGGCCTGGGCCATGGTGGGAGAGAGAGCTGCGGTTGCCGGAGCCGGTGCGGAGACTCGGGTGCTTGGAGCGGTGGACCGGTGGCGGCTGTCCGCGAGCACTGACCCAGTGGCGCGACGGTCACGGGCCAGAAGCAGAGCCTAGAGCGAATAGGATTTCGTGTGCGGCCCAATCGGAAATTGGAATGCTAGCTTCAATTGATCTTAAGGCCCTGTTTGGAAGCCCGGTATTGGTCCAAATACCTCTGTAATTTACAGCCCACGAAAAAAAAGACAGGCCAAAAAACACTGTTTGGATACCCGGTATTGGGCCGGCCCATTTCCGTCGGTTTCGCATTTACACCCGGAAAGTTATTCAGGCCTGCTACGGTCCGTTTTTTATTCCGACGTTTATCGGGCTCCTGCTCGTGGCGAGAGCGCGAGGAAGGCGACGCCGCCGCCGCCGCCGCGCGCGAGGAAGGCGACGCTGCCGCCGCCGTGCGCGAGGAAGGCGATCGCCCGTTTCTTCCCCCCGTTTGCCGTCTTCCTCCCGCTCTCCTCTCGTCTCGTCTCGTCTCGTCTCCGTGGACCGCACCCGGCTCCTCCACCTCCAAAGCCGACTCCCCGCCCGAAGAGGCTAGAGAGGGAGAGGGGGCCGAGAGAGGCTCTCGGATCCGAGCTGCTCCCTCCCGCGCTCGCCACCGCCCAGATCTCCAGCTGAGCACTCGACTCCCCGGATCTGCGCCTACCGCAAAGGTAATATGTTGATTCTGGCGTGCTAGATCCGCGTTTTCTTTCCCAAACTGGAGATGATTCCGTTGCTAGCTCCTCGGCGGCTGCTTCGGCTGCAGAGTAGCTACCTAACTTGGTTGCCATAGCCGATGATAAGCATAAAGAGCAGTGTCTATTCTAACCCAGCACGTATTTGGTAGGATCGCTTCCCGGCTCCGTAGATCTCGAGCTCGGTAGATATCATGATGTGTTCCTAATTAAAAGCCTGTGAAATGTTAGGGATCTGCGTTTGGTTTAATGGTACCTATGAGACTCATGTGGTGCTTCTTTTGTGGTGCTTCTCATGTGGTGCTTCTTTGGTTCAAGATGCACTTCAAGTGGAAATTCAGCTTAGTTTATTGTGTCCAAGTCACTGGTTATTAGCTTCACATAGTTCTATCAGATTAATATACACGAAAAATGCACACAAACTTGTGAAGGCAACAACATAACTAAAAGCTCAAGCTTGAAATAAGTGATTTGCACGCACATGGAACCTCAATTTTGCATAGAAACATTTTTCTACTCACACATTCTTATTCTTGGTATAGGACAGTTAAATTATCTTGGTATAGGACAGTTAAATTATGTGGCTATCTCTCTACTAGTGCTTGCATTTTGTATGGCTGAAGTGCATTTTGGAACCCTGCTCAGTTTGGTTGTTTTTAGAGGATGGATGCTTAGCTTCTAATTAGTTTTAGGTCAGATCTCTTTTCTCTTGATTTGACTTCTATCCATTCCAACTCAAAAATCTGGTCTTGCACTTAGTGAATTTAGCTACGGATGATCAAATGTTTCCATTTCAATTTGTACCAAACATTTAGTAAATCGATGCAGAAGAGATTGAGCATTTGAGCAACTAATAAAAGATTCAATTTTCGGAATTTTTTGCAGCTGGACTCCAGTTTGCAAGTATATGGTTGCTTTCCATGGAGTTGGACCCCAATTTGCAAGTTTTAGCTTTCGCGCATTGGTTGGATCCAAGAGAAGTCAGAAGAATCGATTGATTAGGGAGCATCTGCACTTAGATCTACCTGCAGGACTGAAGAAACAACATTGTTACTGCTATTAGTACTAGTTTATCTCACACTTGTTACTGCTGTTAGTACTTGTTTTGCCAGTTTTGAACGTCCATTGAAAGGCAGTTTTGAACTCTTCGATGTTGGATGACTAAATCAACTGTATACGCTGTCAGTTAGTACTAGTATAGAACGCTGTGTACGCTGTTCTGAACGTCCTGCTTTTGCTGTTAGTAGGCTAGTGGATATATATGCTTTGTATGCAAACAAAGAAGGAATTGTTAATGCTGATTTACAAGGGTTTACCCATCTCTTGCTAATTGACAAGGGTTTACCTAAACAGCAATTTAGAACCGGAAATAAATACCCTTGTATTTAGGGGTTTTGTTGGGGCTTTGTAAAATACCCTTGTAATGTGATTACAAGTGTATTAATTTTCAGACCTCCCAAACAGGGCCTAAGTGACATAATAACGTCTTAATTTTACTTTTGTATGTGCTTTGACTTTGATTTAACTAAGTTTATTACTTTTTCTATTCATGCGATTAAACATCTACATCTATAATTTTGCAATCCTCTATTTTACTTATGTATCTTTAACAAATCTCTATATTATTTTTTCTATTTTTATGTTTCTAAAATCCTACCAATCAAAAGGCCTCACTAAGAGAGGGAGAGTTAGTACATCACCGGCTGAACACCATTATGCAGTGGCAACGGGACTAGCTAGCTGTCCCGGAATAGTTATGCACGCAACTGCAGGCTTGTTCCCGCCAAACTGCAGGCTTGTGCTCCCTCTGGCAAAGCCAGCTGCTGATACCTCTGATTTACTGCCTGCATCGTGCTTATCCTCTTCCCGTTCAGGGGGGCTCATGCAACAACGAATCCGCGGCATGGTTCGTGAGAGATGCGCAGATGTGGACACGGGTGGAATTGCAGGGGTGGATCCAGTACGTACTCAGTAGAGTTTTATATGGCTTCTTTCCGTTCTTTACGTCCGAGGGAAGCCATGCATGCCATCATGGTTTTCTGAAAAAAAGGGCATTTATAGCTATTTAACTGAGGTCAATTTTAAATCTAACTAATATTAAATTTATCGTCGTGATGGGTCTCACACATGTGACCCATCACGCTGTCGGCCCGCGACGCTGAGCTGTCGCGCCCGCAGGCCACGATAGGCCCCTATCGTGTTGGTGGGCCGTGACAGCCCAACACTGCTGCTCCTCCACCACAAAAATAAAAACAAGAAAAGTGCTTATTTTAGGGTTTAAACCTAGGTCACATAAGTGAGAGGTGTGAATACTTACCACTACACCACAACAACTACATTGATATTATAGAAAAATTATTTTAAATAAATTAATCGTGCAGACCAGGCGCGATAGCCCGAGCGCGCTCGGGCCACAGTCTGTCGCGGCCCACCAACGCGATAGGGCCTATCGCGGCCTACGGGCGCGACAGCTCTGTGTCGCGGGCCGGTAGCGCGATGGGTCACACGTGGCGCCTGTTGGTCCATCGCGGCGACAAATTCGGCATTAACAGTTTTTAGAGGCTAGATTTAAAATGAACTCTAGTCAAAAGGCTATGTCGACGATCGGTAGACCGCCGATCTTACGGTATTCGTGGAATGTGTATGTATAAGGGGTAGGGACCGCTAGGGCACAAGGCCAGAGGTATAATGGCAAGGAAAACGCCCTTTTTTATACAGGTTCGGGCCTCCCTCAGGATAACAACCCTACGTCCTGTTCGTATATATTCAAGGGAGAAACGTCTTACAAGTGAATCTGGAAGTTAGTGGCTATCCTAGGCCTAATCGTAGACTAATCCGGCTAATTCCGCTACTCTCGACTCCTTCGAGGTGATGGGGCTTCAGGATCTGGATTGGCCTTCTGGATCTAACCTCGTTTGTCGATCTAACTTGACCTGTCAGACTTGTCCTCCCCTATGGGATTGCTCATCCTTTTATAGGGGGTTCATCTAGTCGTACTGAACATGGACTTATGCCCGAGTAGAACTCTAGCTCCCTTAAACGTCGGGATTGACTTTCTAGTTTAAGGGTTATCTTTCCTCCTTCTTAGAGGTTACCTTATCGTCCTGGGATCCTTACCGGATACGGGGTATACTTCGGTAATCCAGGAAATCGTATATCAGATACTTCCTAATATACGGGATACTGTACTATTCATCGTCAAGCCCCCCATCATTACGTGAAGCGAGGTCATAACTGTTTGGCAGAAAATCCGCCCTTCTCGGGAAGCAGCTCCGAGTAGGTGAACCGAGTAATCCTTATCGACGACTTTTCTGAGTAGGTACGATCTCTACCAAGTAGTCGCGATAGCCTTATCAGAATTAAAGCCTTTCCGATTTAATTTGATCCGTCGATCATGGACACGCGTTCGCCTGGCGGATTTCTGGGAAATCGAACCGTTGTGGCGGAAATTTCGCGTGGTGATGAAGAATCTTTCCTTTTCTGCGCTACTGCTTCAGCTGACGTTAGCCGCAACACAGCGCGCTTGTTGGGGTCGTGGGTTTGTCAGACCCTCTTTTTCCCGCGCAACGTCTCGTATGTGGGAAAAGCAACTATCCGCATTAAATGCGATGGAACAGATCGTGCCGTTAACCGCGCTCGGTCAGGCGAAAAACTAAAATCTTTAAGAAACCAAGAGTTGCGGTTTTTGCCCACATTCCTCTCTGTTCCTTAGCCTTCCCACCGTCTTCTTCCTCGCGCCCTCATCAAACCCTTCCGCTTTCATTGCCCCCGATCGATCAGTGAAAATGGGCAAGAAGAGCGCCGCGAAGAAGTCCCCTGAGCCTAAGAAATCATCGGAGGATACCTCGGGGGAGCAAATCTCCGAGTTCGAAGCCTCGGTGATGGATTCCTCCGCCATCAAAAGGCTCGTGGCAGAGGAGGTGATTCTCCCGGAGGTGTTCATACCTTTCCGGGAGGCCGTGAAGGAAACGGTTCTCAGCCCGGACACGAACTGGATCATTATCTTCGCGGACTTCTTCAGGTGCGGACTTCAGTTCCCACCTTCGCATTTCTTCCTCCTCGTGCTCCAGTTCTACGAGATCGAGTTGATTCACCTCAACCCAACTCGGTCCTGATGCTGGTGGTCTTCGCACATCTTTGCGAAGCGTACCTCGGCATCAGGCTGAGCCTGGAGCTGTGGAGGTACTTCTACAACCTCCGCCGGATGAAGGTCAGCGGCGGAGGAGTCGTCGGTTGCACCGGGTTCCGACTCCGGGAAGGGAAGAAGGACGCCTATATTTCCTCTTCCTAGAAGTCGTCATGGTCGGGCTGGCATTCCAGGTGGTTCTACTGCCAGCCCCCATCTTTCTCCGGGATCCATTACCGAGGCCTGGCTCCCTTCCCGATGAAGTGCTGGGTGAAAGCCCTGAAGGAGACCAAGCAGCTCAAGGTCCTTGTCCACGACATCGCCAATCTCGCCGCCAAAGGCTTGTCGGCGTGAGACATCGCGAAGGATTTCCTTCAGCGGCGCATTAGCCCTCTTCGGTCAAGGGTTCATCCTGCCTAGATACTTCCGGAGGGTCAAGACTAGTCAAGGGACTTTGACACGGGTAAGCACTCTGCCCTTCCCATGCCATTCTAGTCGGTGAGACACCGTACTTGTTTCTGACTTCTTTCGATTGTGCAGATCTGTCCCCGGGGGAGTTTCAGAGTAGGTGGAACAACCTATTTGAGTAGTCTCCCCAAGGCGGGCGGACGGAGGTACCCTTGCCTCTTCTGAAGCTTAGCCCCGACAAGCAGAAAGAAGTCCTTTCGGTGAGTTGTAGGCCTTTTACCTTGTCTGGTCCTGAGTCATCTGAGTAGTGATGTTAGAGAGACCATGCCGCCCCCTGAGGAGGGAGTCGGAGGTCCATCCGGGGCCGAGGCGGCGGTGGAGGCTACTCGGGTGGATTCTCCTACCCGGGCCCCTTCTCTTTCGCCGAATCCCCAACCTCAAGTTAGAGCCCTCGCCCGACTAGTTCTGTCCCGTGGTTTTCTTCGAGTAGAATAACAGAAGTGAACTTGTCGGACAGCGTGAGGCGAGTAGCCTTCCTCCAAGGGAGCCGTCGCCTCCTCCCCTGACTACTCGAAAGGAGGAGGCCGCGACAACAAAGGGGAAAGCGTCACTCGCCTCTGCTGAAAAGCGGGGTTCAATTGTTTCGTCGAAGGGACCTCTTCCTCCGGCAAAGCGCCAAAGGTAAGTTTCTTTCGTGGTCCTCTTTGGTGTTCCTTTTTTTGTTTCTTATCTTCGTGAAGGATTAATTTCGAAGTTCTTCCGACTAGGGTGACCATCCTTCCGACCGGAGTTCCGGCAGGGGCCGTCATCGAGGAGCAGTCCTTGGCGCTAGGGCCGGTGGCAACCCCGGTCGAGCGGGTTGAGCCCCCTAGGCCGGAGCCCTCGGTGCCAGAAGGAGTCGGCTTGACCTCCCTGCTACAGGCAAGTCGAAGAGTTAGTAGTAAAAAGTACAAAAGGACCAATACTAACCTTATTGTTTTCAGATAGTTATTTCCCGGATTCCTCCGCTTGAGAAGGCTCAAGTTGAACTGGAGGCGAGCTGAGCGTTGAACGAGGAGTTGAAGAAGCACCTCGAGGAGTTTGGGAACTGGCGGGCGGAGAAGGAGGAGCTGCAGAAACGCCTCTGAGACGCCGAGAAGAGGTGGGAGGTGGCCGAAGCTGAGCTTCAGGACTCGAGGGCCCGTTCGTCGGAGGCGGAGGCTTCCCTGCAAAGAAGTCAAGCCTATGTGGGGAAGCTGGAGGAAGATCTTGAGCGCGCCCTTGGCACGCTCGAGAAGGCGCTGGTCGAAGCTGGCGTCGTCTTCTTCCCCCGCCCTCCACATTCTGCCCGGCTGGTGGAACTCGTAGCTTCTGTCTCCCGACTGAAGCCCATCCTCGAGAAGCTTCTCGAGGACGAACTCTAGCAAGGCGTGCGGGATGCCTTGGCTTTTGCTCTGGCCCTTCTCTGATGTAGGCACCCGGACTTGTCCTTGGAGGCTCTCGCGACTAATCTGCCGGCTGGCAAGGAAGAGGAACTCATTGATGCTGTGCAGGATGCTGCGGATGCCTTTGGCGATAGAGTCTAGGCGTCTAGTCTAGCTAGGTAGGATAAGAACTTGTAACAAACAGTGGTTAGTAACTGTGCACTAATCATGTGTGTGTTTTTTGCTCTCTTAAGTACTTATCTGCTTTGTGAAATGCTTGTCGGGCGCGAGGGTTGTCGTAGACTTAGTCGAACTCATTGTCCTTCTCCCTTAACTTAGGATTTTCGAGCCGCACTGTTTTACCGATAACTGCGATCGACCAGGCCTTAGGTTTGGTCAGATGGAGGGCTCCGTGGCTCTTCGTCATCAGTAAACACGATAAGGGGTCTTCGTACAGCTTCTCGTGGTCGTAGTGACAACTCGTGTTCCCTTGTTATAGAGATGCTGGACGTAAGTTAGTAAGTTCTACGTTTTTGCCCTGTTGTTGACAGCATTACACTCTGCCTGTGATACCTTCCGCTTAAAGCAATCGAGGGCGTGAATGAGCGTCTAGTTATACTTGTACCCATTTTTCCTTCCTTTACTCGGGGACGAGGACCGTTACCACGGAACTGGGGAGCTTAGTCGACCAGGCCTTAGGTCTGGTCAGGTGGGGGGCTCAGTGGCTTCCCCTGTCACCTGCAAACGTGTTATGGGGTTTTCCTTGCGTCCCTGATAGTCGTAGTGCGGAACCTCTTCCCTTTGTGCAGGTCGAGAAAATTAGTACTCGTAAGTTACACCAATTCGCCATGTACTTATCTAGCCCCCGACTGTCTCATTCGAGAAGTATCTCAGATAGGCAGTCTGAAAAAATAAATATCAAACTAGAAACTTGATATATTAATATTGTGAACTGTCCGAAGTGTCATTTACAAGCTATGGTAAGAAAAAAATATTCTAGAAATCTTAGAAAAATAAACTAAGCCGCCCCCCTTCTCCAGCATGTCGCTAGTTGCCCCTGGAGACTTCTGCCCTCTTGTCGTGACCTGCTGACGGAACTTGTTGAGTGCACGTGCTGGGCGGCGGCGCCCGGAGTGTCTTATCATCAGTTTGTTCGTAGCTTGACGATCCTAGGGCTGGAGTCGGTGCAACCTGAGAGGTGCTGACGAGGAGGCAACAGTCGTGCAGTCTTACAGAGGGTGCTTGCACGGAGGACTCTTCTAGGGGACATGACTCTTTTGCTACTGATACAGGCGACCTGGACCAAGCGGCTCGCCCTGTGGAACCGTTGTCCTGCTAAGGGAAAGACCCTATTTCCCCCGGTTCCGGTTTAGTCATGGAACTTCTTCTCCGACTTAGAGGGGTACTTTCCAAAGTTGTCGCTCGTAGTTGCGGCGGTGGTCTGGTCAATGTGGAGGCGCGTGCCGTAACATTGGTGTCCCGGCTAGAGAGTTGCTGCTGTTTGGCGAGGTCGAGGCTGCGCTTGTCACAGAGCAGTGCTTCTTGAGGAGAGCTCTTTATCGTCAGAACACCCTTTGGGCCAGGCATCTTCATGCACTGGTAAGCATAGTGTGTTGCTGCCATGAATTTGGCCAAAGTCGGACGTCCTAAGATAGCATTGTATGCCGTCTCAAAATCGACTACATCGAACATGATTCTCTCTATTCGGAAGTTCTCAGGCGTTCCAAAGGTCACCGAGAGCGTGACCTGCCCAACCGGCGTGGTTTACGAGCCTGGCACGATGCCGTGAAATGCCTGTGTCACCGTCTGGATCGATGACCGTGGCACTTGCATTGCGTCGAGGGCTTTGGTGAATAGGATATTGAGGGAACTCCCTCCATCTATCAGCACCCGAGCCACTCGGCAGTTATTGATCTTTGGTTCGACCACGATCGGATATCGTCCTGGTTGAGCGCAGTTTTCAGGGCAGTCGGTTTGGTTGAATTTGATCTCGACCTCCAACCACTTAACGGCTCGAGGTACTTGCAGTATGCTCGCAAGGACTTCTCGAGCGATCGTCTTGTATTGCCTTTTCGATTCATAGGAGGACGAGCCCCTGAATATGTGCTCGATCGCTCTAACATGCCCTTGGAAAGGCTCAGGGGAGGAGTCGTCGTCGTCGTCGGGAGTCGTGTCCCTGCTATTGTTCGCAACCTGCGGGTTCTCCCCGCGGAGCTTCTCTTTCTCCTCCTTAAGGTACTTCTTGAAGATGCGACATTGGCGCAGATCATGTGAGTCGGTCTGGTGGAAATCGCACCAGAGCTTGGACGGCCTGTCGGAGGAATTCATTTGCTTGTCCTTGGGGCGTGGTCGCCAGGTACGCTTCTCGGGGAGGTCGGCGAAGACTTCCTCATTTTTAGCTCTTTTCTCTCTATTCCCTCCAGATGACTTCTTCTTGCATTTCGACTTCTTAGAGTCATCTCTGGTCCGGAGGGAAGAGCTGGTCGACCTGCCCTGCTGCTGTTTGATGTAGCACAAGGTTTCCTCTGCACAAGCAGCTTTTTTGGCTAAGTCCATGAGCTGAGCCATGGTCTTATGAGGATGCATGATCAAGTCGTGCATGCACATCTCGTTTCGGCTGCCCCGAGTAAAGGCGTAGATGACGTCCGAGTCGGTGATCTCAGGTATAGTGTTGCGGACAGCACTAAACCTTTTGGTAAATTCACAGAGCGTCTCATCTGACCTCTGGACGACTAGAAACAGGTTGTCCACTCGGCCAGGGCGGGGGTAGGTACCTTGGAAGTTGTTGAGAAGCATGTCGCAGAGTTGTCCCCAGGAGCGGATCGTTCCCGGGGGCAGATTTGTCAACCACGTCCTGGGGGCCCCTTTGAGGGCTGTCGGGAGGTAGTTGGCCATTATCTTCTCGTTTCCGCCTACGGCCTCAATAGTCGTAGTGTAGATGGCTAGGAATTCTGAAGGGTTTGTGGAGCCATCGTACGACTCTAAGACCCCAGGCTTGAAGCGAGAGAGCCAGCGCACATGTCGGAGTTCTTGGGATAGCACTTGGCATCCGTGGAAGGTTCTCCGATAAGGCGCAACCTCGCCGCTATTCGGGGTCGGAGATCGTCTTCGAGTGTTGGCATGAGGTCGTTGATCTCTTCGGGGGGGGGGAGACTGATCTTGCTAGTGCCTCTGGCTCTGGCGTTCGTTGATCTTATCGCGCAGGTCGATGCGGGGTTCCCCCTGTCGAGGCTGGTTCCTGGGGTGACGTCTTTCCCCATCTGACTCCTCCTGTGGACGAGGGATGCTCCTCTCTGTGGAGCTACGTGCCACGGATCGTGCCTGAGAAGATTCGGCTTGAGCTTGGGCCTGCTGTAGCTCAGCCCCCAGCCGTTGCAGCCACTGCCATCCTTCAGGCGTCGATAGGTCTGCTACCGGTGGTCTTGATAGCAGAGTACGTGCCTCGGCGAGTCTTCGAGCAGTTCGGGACACGTATTCCTCTGTCCCTGGAGGTGTTCTTTCTGCTCCCGTTGGCCTGATTACGTTCCCTTGGGGAGTAGCCGTCGGGCTGCGACATCGAGGACTCCCGTCTTGATCTTGTCTCTCGAGCTCTTCGTGATCAACTTCGATCGCGAGAACTACTCGAGAGTTCGGATTAGATGGGGTTGGGCTCCACTCCATCGTGTCGTCCTCATTGGGTACGATGTGAGCGGGTTCCTGATCATATGGACGATCAGAAAGTGCAGGCGATAAGCCAGACATTGGGCTGGTCGCTCCTGCCCGGAGATTGTCGGTTGATACCAATCTCCCTTCCAAGGCCCTGGCGCACTCGGTCTGGAAGCGATCTGCGTCGCTGTCCGAGTTCTTGTCAGGGACGTATTCTCCATAATCTACACGATCCGTTACCGGGTATGGATCCATTGGGCCGAAATTGTCGTAGAAGTCCTGGTCCGAGTACTCGGTATGGTGCGTGACGGCGATCGTATTTCCTGCCGAACTTGCTTTTTCCTCCTTGGGTTGCGCCGGGGAGGGTTGTGCAATCAGGGTTGCGGACTGATCGCGAGAAGTTGCACGTCTTGCCGACGTTGATTCTTCCTGGACGGCTTGAGCCGGAGAGGTCCCCACGGTCGGCGCCATCTGTCGACGATCGGTAGACCGCCGATCTTACGGTATTCGTGGAATGTGTATGTATAAGGGGTAGAGACCGCTAGGGCACAAGGCCAGAGGTATAATGGCAAGGAAAACGCCCTTTTTTATACAGGTTCGAGCCTCCCTCGGGATAACAACCCTACGTCTTGTTCGTATATATTCAATGGAGAAATGTCTTACAAGTGAATCTGAAAGTTAGTGGCTATCCTAGGCCTAATCGTAGACTAATCCGGTTAATTCCGCTACTCTCGACTCCTTCGAGGTGATGGGGCTTCAGGATCTGGATTGGCCTTCTGGATCTAACCTCGCTTGTCGATCTAACTTGACCTGTCAGACTTGTCCTCCCCTATGGAATTGCTCATCTTTTTATAGGGGGTTCATCTAGTCGTACTGGACATGGACTTATGCCCGAGTAGAACTCTGGCTTCTTTAAACGTCGGGATTGACTTCCTAGTTTAAGGGTTTATCTTTCCTCCTTCTTAGAGGTTACCTTATCGTCCTGAGATCCTTACCAGATATGGGGTATACTTCGGTAATCTAGGAAATCGTATATAAGATACTTCCTAATATATGAGATACTGTACTATTCATCGTCAGGCTATAAATGCCTTTTTCCTTTTTTCGTTACCTAACCGACCTGCTGCTCAGTGCTTAGATTGGAGAACCAAGTTGTCATTGCACATAGTAGTCTAACTTTACGAAAGGACATGTAGGGGGTGTTTGGTTGCGCTTTTCAGCAGCTTTTCACTGGAAAAAACTGCAGCCCAACCAAACAGCCAGCTTTTCAGCAGCTTTTGCTAACGGTAGCTGTGGGCTTTGCAGTGCAAATTTAGCTGTTTGGAAAAGCTGCCTTCTGTCAGCTTTTTGCAATGTGCTGAAGCTTCAGTGCTCATTTTCTAAAATGTTGTAGATTGTTTGGATCAACCAAAAGCCATATGTTCACTTTCACACAGCCACAGCTGCTTTTACAAACAGTCAGCCAATAGCAGCTTTGTCAATAGTCACAGTCTAACCAAATAGGCATGTATGTTGGAGAGCGGCAACATATTTTTTAGATCCAAGTCTTCAGTCATCGATGCTTAATCAAATAGGTAGGACTAGAATTATTTTTTTGAAACCGTAATAGCTAGGACTATAATTGTCTCGAGATAAATTCGTGGATGGAACAGGATCCCTGAAAAAAGAATCGAGGAATTAATTGCAGATTACGTCCACCCGAATGCTTCTGAGCAGCTCTTGGCTTTGGCCACCAGTGTCTCGGTCTCACTTTGTTCCATCCATCCGGCATTGTCATCATGAGATTTTGGGGTCAAATCGGATGATCTCGCGGTGTCATCTCGTCTTGGCTTCTGCTTTTTTCAGCACCGTAGGACTAACTCCTCTGGAGCGGCAATCGAGCACAATCTCCGCGGTCGGCTCGAGCAAGATGCAGCTGCGTGATGAATATCGGAGCAGAGAAGCAGCACAGGGGCTTTACCACATCGATCTCTTGGATGGGGCGTCCAGGGACTTCAAATAATTTGACCGGACAGATTGATGCAGTAGCTCAGCTCTAGGGCATTGGTATGGCAAGCGGTGGCAGTAAATGGAGCCCTACCTGCCTCGAGGGCGGCTTTAGCTCTATCTGCCTTCCAGATGCATATGCAAGCCAACCATGCATCATGCTGTTCTTTCGTTACTAAACCGACATGCTGTTCAGATTTGGAACTAAACTGTCATTGTATGTCTTGAGACAAGATTTATAATGAGATACTAGTATATTTTACAGGAGGACTTCTACGTCGGAGAAGTGGTGTAACAGTACTCAAAATTTTCAAGTTTTAAAAATTCGAAATCTGCTCTTGGGCCGCAAATCCTTTCTTCCGGCCCACTCCTCTTTCCTCGGCCCACCTGGCCCACCATCTCCACCGTCCCCGTCCCCCTGTCGCCTCCGTTCCCGTCGTCGCCGCCCGTCGCCACCGCCCGTCGCACCGCTTGGCTCAACACTGGTGCCACGCGGGACCCACCCCTCTGCTTCACCCCGCGTCTGAGGCAACCGGACCATGCGTCGCTTCCCTCCTTCCCCTCTCTGCGCCACCGTTCTCACCCCGCTCGGCTCCGCCCGCCACCTCGCCTCCGCTGAGCCCGCTACCCGAGCGCCCCTATGCCACACACGCCGCCCGAGTCTCCCGCGCCTGAGCAAGCGCAGATGGCCCACCCCCGGCGAGCTCATCCCCTCGGGCTCCGCGCTCCCGACCGACGCCCCGCTCGGCTATAAAAGCCGGTCGCCCCTCCCGAGCTCTTCTCTCTCTCTCTCACGCCCGAACTCCCGAGCTCTCTCCACTCTTCCCGAACTCCTCCCTCTCTCCCGAACACCTCCACTTCCCCAAGCATTTCCCGAGCTCTCCCTCTCATTCCCAAGCTCCGGCAAGCTTGCCACCGTCGCCCCCGTCTCCAGCGAGGTACTCCCGAGCCTCCCCTCTCCGGTGCCAGCCCCAATCCCCATGGAAACCACCTCTTTTCTCCCAAAAATGAGATCCACCCCCTCCCTAGATCCCTCTGGACCCTCCAATTTCCTCCGGCGAGCTTCGCCGGCGACGAATTTCTTCCCCGTCGCTGGAGGCCACCTCCCCTGTCTTTCCCCCTTTTCCCCCGCCGAGCCACCAGCTCTCCCTCTCCTCCGAGGCCTTCGGCCTTTCCTTCTAGCAGGCCGGCCTGGCTTCCCTTCTGGGCCAGTGCCGAGCACAATAGGCCGCCACCTCCTCACCGTGGCAGGCCAGCCCAGCTCTCCTCTGGGCCGATTCCGAGCGCCACGGGCCGGATCAGGCTGGCCCAGCCTCCTTTTCTTTTTCTTTTATTTCTAATTTTCTAACAGGCCGAAGCCCAATAGCAGCCCGCAAGCAAAGCACTTTGAGCCCAATAGATTATGAATTTCTTTTTCTTTTTAATTTCTTTTTCTGTTTAAACCCTAAGCCAAAGCCCAAGCCCAACCCTAGCCCACATCCAACCCAACCCACACCCAATCTAGCCCAACCCGAGGGCCCTAATGGGCCCAATATTATTTTACGTCTAAATAGCATGGCGTGTGGGTTCAACATGAACAATATTCGATGTCTCGACGACACGGTTCCAATTTTCCACCCCGTTGATCCAAATCTCACCTTTTAACACCCGACACCCACAAAACCCTCTCACATCCTATATATTTCGATTTCCCTCCGAAACCCTAACCCACATCCTATTCTTCTTTCATCCTTTCAACCTTCCGATCCCAACCTCACACCCCACTTCCTATTTTTAGTATTATTTTTAAATTAATTTATATTTTGCTCCCAGCTTGCATTCGTCGAGCCTAGAGTTATATGTGTTTGTTTGTGCTTGGATCTTTTTGCAACTAGGAAACGATAGTGACGATCTAACGTTGGGCAAGGATCCCAACGGCGAAGGATTTCCTGAAGACTTCGATCCAACAGACCCCGGTGCAGTAAGCAAGTCACAATTCTTGTTCATGTTGAACCCACACGCCATGCTATTTACTGTACTACTAGTCTAGATATTATTTTTCGCATGTTAATTTCATATGTGCTATCTTTGAATGACATGATTTTGTAGTTATTACCTACCACCCCACAGCCCAGTTAATTTTTCTAGGCCATATTCACCTTGATCAACTTAGGATAAATATGAATCGTATCAGTATCCTTCACCGGCATTACAGGTTAGGCTAGACAATATTCAGGAATATTGGTAACCCTAGTTCAAAACCTGGAGTATATGTTTTTAAAAGAGAAATTACCGATGGTTGGGGACAGAGAAGATGGAGCCCTTCATGTATTGATTGTGCAGCCATACCCCTCCCATAGAGTAAGGGTAATCGAGTGGATTGCCTTACTCGGGGCAGTTAAGGACAAGACCCTTGTGCTTAATAATTGACGATGACATAGTACCCGGGTATCGTCAAGGAGGACACAGTCGGCCTTCTAAACATAGGGTGGGCTGGACTGACTACTCGGAGTCCGACTTCTACACGGGGGCGCATCATCAACTTGGAGTACAAGACAAGAATATGTACCCACTCGGTAATCCCGGGTTCTAGTTGTAACCAATTAGGAGATCAATCTGTAAACCGATCCGGACTCTTGTAACCCTGTCCCCGCTAGCTATATAAGGCAAGGCAGGGATCCCCCCGATTGGTAAGCTACATAGAGACTTAGAAGCTATCATATTATTAGATACACACATAACCCTAGCAACCTAGCGATCTACAATCAAGGCCTTGCGGCACTTGGGACACAAGCAATATCATCCACCAAACACATGACGTAGGGTATTACCTCTTCGCGAGGGCCTGAACCTGTCTAAACTTTGTGTCTCGTGTGCACCCATCTAGATCTGCTACGTGCACACCGCCCCATATTCATTATTGCCGGATCAAAACACCGACAGTTGGCGCGCCAGGTGGGGGACGTGCACATAGATCGATCTGAACAGATCCAGATAGGGTTTTCCAACGACAACGGTGACTTCGTCCTGGGCCGAATCATGAGATTTGGCTTCCTGGATGCTGTCCCTGATCCAGGACAGTTTTTCTGATTCGGAAAACTGAACTTCATCGCCGACAAACTCGGCAAACTTCACCTCTGCGACTCGGCTTCAAGCCGGTTGACGGAGGCTTCATTGCCTTTCCTACTGGGACTCTCCTCCGAGTCGACGACTTTGGCGGTCATCTCCGAGGACGAGGTTGTGCCCAAGTTGGAACTACTGCTTGAACACGGGTTTGCACCCGTCGAGCAGGGATCCCGACTGGTCGATGCGATCGAGTCCCTCTTGCTCGTCCTCGACTACGAGTCGGACGACTTCGACAGTTCAGGAAGTCATCATCCTTCTCGGGAGGTCTTCATGGCTGAACCGGAGGCGCTGGCAGACAACGGGGACCAGACAATTCCCATCGCAGATCAGACCCCCGATCAGCTTGAAGCGACTTGGCTCCACCTTCTTGCCAAGGAGGAAAGACTGGCTGAACAGCAGACTGTGCTCGCCTGCCAGCATGAAGAAAGACAACGCAACAATGACATGCGAGATCGAGGGCGCCAGGTCAACAACGCACTTCACATGCGCGAGAGGGACGGTGTCCCGATATTTCCGCTCCCTAGTAACAACTCGTCGCTGCCACGGTGGTGGCACGTGCCATCAATATCCCCGAGGGTACCCTAGGTCACGACGATCTCCGACGGCTTCGAATCCTGATGGGAGAGGCAGCTCTCCAGCAGGCCGAGATCTCCGAGGTCCGCGCGGTTTCTCCTGCGAACACTCGTAGTCGGCGTTCTTCCCCGCCAGGGAATTCGCACACCACCGAAGGTCGCCATACCAAACCCAGAGCAACATCGCCCCACTGGGTCGGTTCGTGACCGACTCGGACTGGACCGCGATGCACGGGACACTCTCGAGGCAAGACACCGCGCTCATCGTGACATGGGGAAAATAATCACCCCGCCGGGTCGGTCCACAGCTGACTCAGGCCCAACCACGGCGTACAAAACACCCTCGAGGCCGGACGCTATGCCCGACGGGACACCGGGAAAGACAACTACGGCGGTCACCACGGCGACAGCCGCACTACTAGCCAGCGTCGCTCTCCGACTCCTTCTAGCATGGCCTACGCCGGTCCGAAGGTGTTCGGCCCTTGCATCCACAACGTCATCTTCCCACCACGATTCCGAGTCACCGGCATCGACAAATACACAGGCGAGACTCGGCTAGACATCTGGTTAGCTGATTACCACACGGCGTGCAGAACCAATGGAGGCAACGATTATGTCGCTATCCACTACTTGCTCCTGTTCTTAGCCGATTTGGCCCGAGCTTGCTCACCAGCCTGCCTCAGGGCAGCATCCAGTCCTGGGCTGATCTTGAGACCCTCTTCGTGAATAACTTTTAGGGCACCTACACTAGGCCTGGGAACGCGTGGGATCTCCACACCAGGAAACGGGCGAGACCCTCAGGGAGTACATCCAACGCTTCTCCAAAAAGAAAACTCTTTGCCGGAAGTTTGGGAGGGTGATGTCATCACCGCTTTCTCCAAGGGTGCTCGGAGCACGGACCTCATCCACAAGATCGCACGTAAGAATCCCCAGACTACACGCGAACTCTTCGATATCACAAATAACTTCGCGACTGGAGGAAGAAGCTGTCCGCAGTGCGACCAAGGATGACAAGTGGGAGGGCAAGGCTCCCGAGTCCCCCAAAATGAAGGATTGTGTCGGGTTCGCCCAAGAAGAAACACCGGAAGCACAAGAGTGGAGACCTCGTTGCCGCTGCGGAGCCGTTCACAGCGTGGTAATTTCACTTTGAGGAGATGATGGGCCAGCCGTGTCACTTCCGCAGGCCAAAGTCAAATCATCTCACACGCGACTGCAATCTCTTAAAGAATCTGAACAAGCCTTTTGCCCCCAACTGGAACAAAAAGGAGTCTCCTCCGGACGAGGGCGACGAATTCCCAAAGAAGACTGCGTGCCTCATGATCTTCGGCGGTCCGAATGGCTACGAGTCCAAGCGTCGCCAGAAGCTCACGAACCGCGAAGTCAACGTGATTGAGCTAGCTGTGCCCCAGTATCTACGATGGTCCGAGTCCGTCATTTATTTCGACCGCTCGGATCATCCTGACTACATTGCTCACCCCGAAAGGTTCCCTTTGGTGGTGGATCCAATCATCCGTGGCGTCTGCCTCACCAAGGTCCTCATGGATGGAGGGAGTGGTTTTGAACATCCTCTATGTCAAGACCCTAGACGATTGAAGATCTCCCGCTCAGAAGTCAAGCCCACCGGCGCACCTTTTTGCGGGGTTGTGCCCGGTAGGCTGGCAAGACCACTCAAGCAAATCATTTTGGCGGTCACCTTCGGTACACCTGACAACTTGCGGACCGAGACCCTTACTTTCGAGGTCGTCAATTTCCCGGGCTCGTATCACGGTATCCTGGGGTGTCCCTGCTACGCCAAATTCTTGGTCGTCCCCAGCTGTGTCTACCTGAAGCTCAAGATGCCGGGTCCCCCACGGGATAATAACGGTACAAAGCAACTTCCAGCACGCCTATGCATGTGACCTGGAAAACTACAACCTCACCGCAGCACAAATCGCAGCAGCCGAGCTTGGCAACCTCAAGTCGGCTATGGTTGAGGAAGCACCCCCGGCCAAGAAGGCTTCAGCATCACATCTTTCCATTCGGCGCGGGACACCAAGACGATCCAGATCGATCTGAAAGACTCCTCCAAGACGATGCAGATCGGGACTGCGCTCAGCAACAAATAGGAAAGCGCGCTCGTTAGCTTCCTACGCGATAATCGAGACATCTTTGCATGGACATCTTCTGACATGCCTGGAATCCCGAGGGAGGCTGCTGAGCACTCTCTGGACGTTCGACCGGACTCTAGGCCGGTCAAGCAGCGCCTGCACCGTTTTGCCGAGGACAGGCGCAAAGCAATAGGAGAAGCGATAGCCAAGCTACTGTCAGCAGGCTTTATCAAAGAAGTGTATCATCCTGATTGGTTAGCGAACTCAATTCTTGTTCACAAAAAGAATGAAAAATGGAGGATGTGCATTGACTACACGAGCCTCAACAAAGCATGTCCCAAAGATCCCTTCACACTGCCTCGCATCGACCAGATGATTGACTCCACTGCCGGCTGCGAAATTTTGTGTTTTCTCGACACCTACTCGGGCTACCATCAGATCAAGATGAGGCAGGACGATGAGATCAAGACGTCGTTCGGGGCTTTCTGCTACGTCTCCATGCCTTTCGGCTTGAAGAATGTTGGCGCTACGTACCAACGGTGCATACAACGCTGCCTCCAAGGGCAAATCGCAGGAACGTGGCAGGCCTACATCGATGATGTGGTGGTCAAGTCCGAGAAAAAAGGAGGATCTCTTGACCGACTTGGGGGAAACATTATCCAACCTTAGGCGATTCAACATGAAGCTCAACCCAGAAAAGTGCGTTTTCGAATACATTCAGGAAAACTACTCGGTTTCATCATTTCCGAACGAGAAATCGAGATTAACCCAGAGAAGATCGACGCCATAGTCAAGATGGGGCCACTAAAAAGCCTCAAGGATGTCCAACGGCTACCGGGTGCATGGCGACCCTTAGCCGATTCATCTCTCGACTTGGTGAAAAGGCCATGCCCCTCTACAAGCTCTTGAAGAAATCAGACAACTTCATATGGACATCTGAGGCTCAAGATGCCCTCGACGGGCTGAAGAAGCTCCTGACGATGCTCTTGGTGCTGGTTTCCCTGATGCCCAACGAGCGCTGCTCCTCTACATTGCAGCGACTACCCAGGTGGCCAGCACTGTCTTGGTCATCGAGCGCTCCAAGCCAGGCCACATCCAAAAGGTTCAACGCCTGGTCTACTTCATCAGCGAGGTACTTTCCAAGTCCAAAGCACGATACCCACAGATACAGAAGGTCATCTATGCGGTGTTCATAAACGTCTCGAAAGTTAGTCCACTACTTCCAAGGACACTCAATTACGGTGGTTAGTTCCTTCCCGATTGCTGACGTCATCAACATCGCGATGCCACAGGAATGATTGCTAATGGGCAATGGAACTAATGGCATTCAGCATAGTTTACGCCTCCCGCACGGCTATCAAGTCTCAAGCTCTCGCTGACTTCATGGCCAAGTGGACAGAAGTCCAATCCCCACCCCTGTCGTTGACCTAGAACATTGGACACTTTATGCTTCAGGGTGCGGGGGCTGGCATCGTTCTCATTTCTCCGAAAGGGGAACGCTTCAAGTACGTGCTACAGATCCACTTCCCGACGTCCAACAATGTCGCCGAATATGAAGCCTTACTACACGGCCTATGCATTGCGACCTCACTCAGAATTCGCCGGCTTCTCGCCCGCGGAGACTCCGAACTGGTGGTTAGACAGGTCATGAAGGAATGGTTGTGCAGAGACCCAGTCATGGAAGCCTACTGCCAAGAGGTGCGCAAGCTTGAATCCAAGTTCGACGGCCTCGAGATCACGCATGTCCTCCGCCGAGACAACAAGGCTGCAGACGCACTCGCCAAGCTGGGGTCCAGTCGGGATATCGTCCCGGCTGGAGCTTTCCTCCAGGAGTTGCATGCCCCTCCATCAAGGCAAAGACAGCGTCTGAGACCGAAGAACCACGCCCCGAGGGATCCGGTAGTGCTCAACCGATTGTGTCAGAGGTCTTGGTCATCAACCCCGATTGGACGACGCCTTTTCTTGACTACATCCTATGAGATACGCTCCCATAGGATCAGACTGAGGCGCGGCGCCTTGCGAGGCATGCTAAGGCCTACATCGTGATCGAAGGCGACCTTTATAAGAAGAGTAGCTCTGGAATTCTCTAGCGGTGCATCTCTCAAGACCAGGGGAAGAAACTACTGCACGATATTCACTCGGGAGTCTGGGGGCACCACGCGCACGCTGAAGTCACTAGTCGGGAAAGCTTTTCGACAAGGTTTCTACTGGCTGACCACCGTTTCAGATGCCGAGCACATCATGCGCACCTGTGAGGGATGCCAGTACTTCGCCCGGCAGACACACTTGCCAGCCCAGGCACTTCAACCTATGCTGGTCACATGGCCTTTTGCTGTCTGGGGTCTGGACATAGTTGGTCCCCTCACGAAGGCTCCCGGGGGCTACACACATCTCTTCGTCGCCGTCGACAAGTTCTCCAGATGGATTAAGCCAAGCTAGTTACCACGATCACTGCGGAACGGGCCATCAAGTTCTTCCGGGACATCGTGAGGCGTACCTGGTTTTGAGGCCGGATAAACTCTTGTGATTAACCGTACTAGTCCCATGATCAGTGGCTAGTACACACAAGCACTTGATAGCATCATCATCATACAATACCGAGTTCTTTATTACACAAATAGCTATTATGGTTCTTAATTCATACAAACCGGGCCTATTGGCCGAATTGAAACAGCAGTGAAAATAAATACGTGGTAGTTCTCGCATCAATATGCCAAACCACAGGCAACTGACTGGGGTAACGTCCTAGTCCTCGAAGTCACTATTGTCGTCGTCGGAGAGGTACTCCTCTTCGTCTGGCCATATCAACAAGCCAGTGAGTACTTTGAATGTACTCGCAAGCAATTCCCACAGGAGAATTATACGGTATTATTTCATGCAGGGTGTGATTCAAGAAAAATAGCTCTACCCTAAGTTGCAAGTTGTGCGGAAATGTAAGTTTTCAATTTAATTAAGAGAATAGTAGATTCCAAAGCAGTTTTGAAAACTAGAACAATTCACGTAACAAAACATCACTCGAGGTAGACTCCGCTACCTCCTTTTCTCATCTCAGAGTGAATGCTCTACATATCACTGCTTAACTCATGGCTCCAGCCCGTATTACCCCGGGTAGTACGGCTAGCCCCTTTCTTCTGCAATTCCTGGCTACCAGCCATGTAGCGTAAATTGCACTCTGTAGACACATCATGCCCACGTCCTTAGTCCCTTGCTCAGGTTTTCACAAATAAAACTCAGTCTAACCAATGTGTGGCCTTAGCAGTTCATGTCCATAACCGAGGACGTGGCTATTCGAATAGTTTTTAACACTCTATAGAGGTTGTACGGCTTTACCCACAAGATGTAAGTCCCCCTTGTTGCCGAGCGCTAACGAATACACTTCACGAGGTGTATCGGCAGGGTTATTACAACAAGACCTTTCACCCACTTTCATACTAGATCCGGACGCGCTAGATGGGTAACCCAACTTTTGCGTCCCGGACCAAAAATGAGACTCTCCACCTTTGTGTCGAACTTCTATCCACGTACTATGTGGAGCTCACTAAGAATCTCTACCCACGTAGTCCCGTGGAGATCCTCTAAGGATGCAATTCCACCTAGCACATTTCCCTTACTTCCCACAGGTCCAAGCACTAGAACTCGACGGGATATGTAGTCAAGTCCTTCCCATAAAGGACATGTGGACATACGGTGTGGAACTGGTTTAGCGGCACTTAGGCTCGGTCCTTGATTGATTCGAGCAAGACTCCATATTCGTCCTCGACGACCATGCTACCACCTGTTACTTTATATCCCCAAACTGCCCTTACCATTCTCACCCGAATCAAAATCATCCTTCATTTTATTTGGGATTTTGGCAAACATTTATTTCAAACAGTCTCCTCGGAAAGCATTTGCAATCCGAGGGTTTTAATCCCATGTCTGAGGAAGTTTATATAACCGAACAAAACTTTGTTTTTAGCTATAGCAGGTCTAAGCACGGCTAAGGCCTATACCCTTATTATTTTGTCGGTCGCATGACAACCGACTAAATTTTGTCTAGGGTTACAAGGGTTGAATTTCCAGACCTAGGTCATATGCATCTACTGGGTATAGCTAGGTCTAGCATAAAATATCGTTGATATCTACATAGCATGCAAGATTCGCAAATAAAATAATTAAATTTCACACATATGGGATTCAACATGATCAGGTGGAAATGCTTGTCTGGCAGCTCTTGTTCCTGTTCCTGACGTGGGGATGACTCTGTATCCTCCTGACGCATGTACCTCACTCCGTCAACTACGTGTTGGAAGAGCATCGAATAAGAAGCAGAACAACTTCAACCATTCTAAATAATATGCATGTTCAAAAGAGAAGGATGTTAATAGGGTGAAGCAATAAGGCTCTTGGTCCTAAGATGGTCGGATTAGGGTTTAGGGTTTCTTGAAGGTTGATCGACGTTTCAACCTTTAAGCTATTGAGCTTGTGAGCACCTCAAGATGGATCCTAGGAGGGATATATGTGGATCTCGAGGTGATGGCAAGTTGCTGGTGAAAGAGCATCTAGGCCCTAATTTGGTTTTGATGGTTAATGGCAACCTAAACTGGAATCTAATGTTTACATTTGAGTGTAAGCAGATCTTACAGGTTCCATGATGAAGGGCTATCCAGAGAAGGATGGCCACCAAAAAGGTACAAGGTGATTTCAAAGACAAAGAGATGGCTGTGCTAGGGAGCTGTGCCACAGCTGAGAAGAAGCTGGTGCTGTGCAGGGAGCTGCAAGCAGGGTGATGGTGGCTTGATACGTCAAGGGCCGTGACTTCAGCTGGTGGAAGGTGAAGCCTAGATTTGCTAGTTTCTTTGAGTCCATAGGAACCACCCGTACTATCAAGAGGGATGAAAAAGTAGCAGTTGTCTAAGGGAACCTTGCTCATTGCTCAGAGTGTTGGTCAAGGGGATTGGTGCTTTGAGGCCAATTGCCCTGTGTCAATAGCTTTGCACAAAAGTATGTAGCTGTGTGAAAATCCTAGAGCCTTAGGCACCTGTGTGACACAGCTGTGTCACAGGTGATCTCAGGTACACCTCTGTACCGGGAGAGAGCTTGTAAAAGCTAAGGGATCTGCTCTGCGATAGGGTCTGCTGTGTCAGGGGTCTGTCGGAGGTTCTCTCCTTTTCAGGTAGCTTAGGTAGAGTATGCTGAGGGCATGTAGTGTGCCAGGACCGGGCTGAGTAGTGCTGCTATCAGCTGAGGGTTCACCTGTGTGTGCCGCCGGTGACACAGGTGTCGGTCTGCCTGAGCCGGTTACAGTTGGGCGTAGGGTGTAGCTGTGTCACCGGTGGTTGACACCGGTGGCTCACTTAATCCTACGTGGCAACAGGGTAACGGTCAGGTGCCTGTGGACCCTATATATAGGGGACCAGGGGAGGACTATGTTCTCAACCTTGCTCAAATCAGTGATTCACATACGACCGTTGTAAAGCCTCCAACCACTCCACAAGAGCCAAGCGCCTAAGGGTTAGTTCGAGTGGGTTTGTGAGCTAGAGCACGAGCAAAGGTTCCTCCAAGAGATTGCTGCTGGATCATCTGTTACTCTTGGAGTTTGTCTGCTCCTAGACGGGTGTAGGAGTTGCTGGTATCACCCAAGCTTGTGTGGGCTGAACCAGTAGTTTGTGAAGGTGCTCTGAGGTCTACCTGCTGCAAGGCAAAAGGATCTCCACAAGCAAAAGGAAGAGTCCTGAAAGATCAGGTACTCGGAGAACAAGCACGATTCAGTGCTGGCCAACTCTTAGGAGTGGTCTCTCCAACGGAGACGTACCTTCTCTGCAAAGAGTTGGGAACTTCGGTGAAAATCCTCTGAGTCTCCTTTACTTCCTGTATTGCATGCATATCTGCTCATACTTACCTGCTTGTGTCTCTTAGACTTGATCTGCTAAGCTTACCTTTTCACCTGTGCTAGATCACCTTTATACCTGTGTGTGTTCATCTGTTACTCAGCTGTTTCATTCACTTGTATTCACCTGTGCTAACACCTGTGTCACAGTTAGCCTAAGTAGAGCACCTGTGTCAGGTTATCTCTTCACCTGTGCCTTTCACCTGTATGACAGCTGTGTGTTAATTTACACATAGTTTTCATCTGTGTCACTCACCTGTGTCACAGCTGTCCACTATTAACTTGTGAAGTTAATCTGATAACTTAAACAGAAGATTAAAAGGGGAAATTTTATAAGCCAACTATTCACCCCCCCCTCTAGTCGGCATCTCGGTCCTTTCAGCTGGGGCTCTGAACTTTAGGTCAAGGAAGAGAGTACCCAGACAAGTGATACGACATAAAATGAAGGTTCGTCCGATTTGTAGGAAATCATGCAACCTTGGTTGTAGTTCAAAATTATTTACCCTACTGGCCTACTATTGCTATAGGTGTTTTGACATGCTGGCTGGTACGAAAAACTTATCTTGGGGGCTGCACTGAATATGGCATATATAGTGTACGTGTGATCTTAAAGAGAAGAAAAAGAATGCCCTAAATCTAACTCCTACTGCTAAGGCTTTCAAAATTATTTCAAAATTTGGATTTCTTTGAACCAAAAATTTGGAATTAAATCGGAGGTTTCAGAACTGGTTTTGGAATGTCCAGAACCGGTTTGGATTGGCTTGAACCGGCCGGACCGTGCATGGCCGGTTTAAGGGAAAATAGAAAACCGATTCTGAGGGAGTAAATACGCTTCCAGTGGGGATGAAATGCGCCTTCGAGCTACGGTGGCGGCTCGGGTGGAGACGCCTCCGCTGGAACTGACCGTGGGCCTCCGCTTACCTGTGGCCCACGCGTCCGGGTCCGGGGTTACTCACTGTTTCGTCCTTAGCTCGGTAGCTCTTTCGCGGGTCACTCACTGCTCGGACAGGAAGCAACCGACCGTAGCAGCGCCGTCAGGTGGATTAGGGGCTCCTGCGGTTGTGCTCGGCTGGACTAATTGGAGATGGAAACTGGTTCGGGAGGCGCTGGGGGACTACGGATAGGGAAGGATTGAACTCGAACAGCCGGTGTTGGTGAGTTCTTGTCTAGGGCAGAGACGGGTTGGTCTTGAGCTCCGGTGGTGCGAAAAGGTAGTGGGTGAGGGGAAGAAAACAGCGCTCTAGTGAGAAAGAAGGAAACTTGGCGAGGAAAAGGGCTCGGCCGGGTCCGATTTATAGCCGGAGAAGGGAGAGGCCGTGCGGCAGCCGCTGTGTGGCCCGTACCCGCGGCGATTCGACGGTGCCGAAGGAAATAGTAGGGCACTATGCTCGGGGAGGACAGGGGAGAACATGTGGTGCAACGTGGCGCGCGCGGCTTGTCACTGTTGGCTTGGACTGCGGCTGGCCAGGGCGCGTCTTGACCCTGCTGGAGTGCGTCCAGAGCGGCATTGAGTGCCACAGGACGTCCTGGTAGGATATGACACGCACCACTATGTCACTGAGACTTCTGGATACGTGTTCGAGGGAATAGGGGAATTTGGCACTGTCTAATAGTGTGCAAGTCAGATGTCTGCGCATGCCAATGTATGGTTTGTGGTGTCAGTGGTTAGGATTTGAATGGAAGTGGACAAGGTGTGCTTGGCTGGTGGGAGTTATGAAGCAGGTGTGCTGATTTGACAGAAGAGAAGCTCCATAAATTAGTTTGGGGCCTTTTCGCTGAGTTCGCTCATCATTTCATGCGAAGGAATTAGTTTGGCCAAGGTGTTTGATACAAATTGCTCAACATTTCTGAATTGGACGTGCCCATGTTTTTGCATATTTGCACCTCTAGGGATATAAGGATCACTATAGGATTTTATCAAAATTTTCTGAGATTTATTTCTATGAGTTGTACTTCAATGCGCGTTTCTGCCCTAAATTTAATTATTTTCATATCTGGATATTTTTGAACTGGGCACCCTTATTTTATGTTATATCTTAGCTAAGGATAATATTAGGTTGCCCCACAAATTTTCCCAGAATTTTTATAAAGGCCGAAGGGCGTTAGGTCACGCGGTTAGGGTTTCGGTCGAAGCTGGATTTAATAGAGAATACGGGATCGGGGCATAGTTCTAGGGTTTTGGGGTGCGGCAAGGAATGGAGGGGATATGGGAACTCTCAGAAATCCTTTCACCTTGATTTGGGGCTACTCGATGGCAAGGTGCCACCGACATACTGGCGTATGTGGTGTAGGTATTGCATTAAGGTATTCTCGCGTTAGGGTTTATGCGTGTACATGGTGCGTGTGTGGCAGGGTCAAGTATACGGAGTCCATGCAGGGTTTTACATGCCCTAACTATATGCGGTGTCATGTTGGCATGCAAGTTTTGAAAATCCGGGCGTGACAAACATACCCCCCCTTAAATTAAATCTCGTCCCCGAGATTCTACAGACTAGAATAGATGTGGGAACTTTTCCAACAAGAAATCCTCTCGTTCCCAAGTGGCTTCTTCCTCGGTGTGATTGTCCCATTGGACCTTGTGGAATTTGTACTTTTGTTTCGGGTCCATCGTTCGTTACTTTCCAAGATCCTGGCAGGTTGCTCTCTGCAGGTGAGATCCTTGTCAATGCTTAGATCCTGATACTAGACTTGTTTCATCAGCAGTTCCAGGCACCTCCTCAACTGAGATACATGGAACACATTATGGACTTCTGACAGTTCCGGAGGTAGCTCCAACTGGTATGCTACCTGACCTCTTCTCTCCTCCACCTTAAATGGTCCGATGAATCGAGGAGCTAACTTGCCTCTGACATTAAATCTCCCTTGAGAGGTGTTACTCGTAGGTAGGCATAGTCTCCTAGTTTAAGGGTGACGTCTCGATGCTTGGGGTCAGTGTAGCTCTTCTGTCTCGATTGTGCTGCCTTTAGTCAATCTTGAATGAACCTTGCTCGTTCTTCTGCGTCTTGAAGGATGTCAGGACCGAAAACTTTTCCTTCCCCGGTCTCTGACCAATTCAGGGGTGTCCTACACTTTTGTCCGTACAGTGCTTCGAACGGGGACATCTATAAACTTGTCTGGTAACTATTGTTGTATGAGAACTCGGTGTACGGTAGGCTATCTTCCAACTATCACCGTAGGTCAGGGCACATGCCCTTAGCATGTCTTCCAAAATCTGGTTCACTCGTTCCATTTGTCCATCCGTCTGCGGGTGATACGCGGTACTAAAAGCTAGGCGGGTACCCATAGCTTCATGTAGGCTTTCCCAAAACCGTCTTCAACAACGCCGGGAGTTTTTCTCCGAGTTGGGCGGCGGCGTTCATTGCCTCATCCCACTCCTCCGACTCCTGGATGTTGTCGATCTCCCACAGGACTTCACCCGGTTTCGAGGGATCCATCTGGTGAACTCGAAGCAGTTGGACGTCCACGTGGAAACTTGGCGACGATGGCGGCACTCGGCTGATCTCGATCTTCTCCACCGGCAACACCAAGTTCCCCCAGGGATCCGGTGGGACAGTCTGCGCCTAGCTCGAACCCGCCTGCTCTGTCCCGGCTGGGCCTTGTGCTCCGGCGCTAGACTCCTCCGGCCGAGGAGCAGATGGCAGGGTTGGGGGCGTGCCGCCCTGTCAGGGGGAAGGCTGCGGTGAAGGAGCACCCGCAGTCCTCGGGGGAGACGAGGGTCAGGCATCCGGCCCCAATCCACCTTCGCCCTGAGCGGGGCCCCGAGGCACTCGGCCGGCTCCTTGGGAGGTCCACCGGTTTCCTCGGCCTACAAAGACATCCAGGTTATTACTACTTTCCGCAATAAAAAAAGCAGGGAACGCTCACTCGGCGACATACCTGGTGGACCGAGGAAAGGGCATGCACCTCCTGGGCCTCGAGACCTGCTGCCCTGGTGCGGTGGTCGCCGAAGTCGGCGGCGCCGAGGAGCTGCTCTGCCCACCGAAGGTGGCATCGTTAGTGCGTTTCCTCCTCCGAATGAGGGAGACGGCATATTCTTCTTCCTGAGGGTCTTCCTCAGGCACTGCCGTAGTCGGCGGAGGGGCGCTGGGCTCCTCCGCTGTGGGTGTTCCTCCCCTCGACGACCCAGCACCAGCGGCGGAGATTCCAGCCCTTCCCTGCGGTGGTTGCCCGCCGCTGGGGACGTCGGCGTACTGCGGTTGGTTCCAGATCTCATTCTCCGGTGGAGGGGCCTTGGAACAAAATCCGAAGAGGTCCTGCAAAATCGGGGCGCACAGACGCATACCGAGTATGACTCGACGACAGCACAAACTGCAAATAACAAAGTCCGAAGATTGGTCGCTCACCTGGCTTGGGGGGTTGACCAGGCTAAAGGGTGCTGGGTGCTCGGAAGTATCCAGGTTCGTGCCTGGGGCCACCAGCCTCCCGACTCGACGCTGTACTTCCTCTTCCGAGAGCACGTCGGTCGATTCCCGGGTCACATCCTATTGGTTGATGTACTCGTACATTGGATGGACCCTTAACTTCACGGGCTAGATCCGCCCGCTGATGAAGGTCGAGATGACCCCGACTCCAGTGAATCCAGTCTAGAGCACTTGCGTGAGGTGCCCCAAGAGGACTTCGACCCCAGGCTGCTCCCAATTTTGTGGAAGTTCGGTCCAGCTCGGCTTGATCTCGGGAGGCTGGCCCTCGAACCTCAGAAGCGAGGGCTCGAGGTTGGAGCAGTAGAACCATTCCGAGTGCCATCCCTTGTTGGATTACTGGAAGGGGAGCTCCAGGTAGTTCTTGACAGCATCAGTCCTCAGCTGGAAGCTGGCACCCCCCACCACGGCCGGGTTGTTCCGGCTCGGCTGCGGCTTGACGACGAAGAGTTGCTTCCACAGGGCGAAATGCAGCTCTATTTCAAGGAAGCACTCGCACAATGTGATGAAGCAGGCCACGTGCAGCATCCCGTTCGGGTTGAGGTTCTGCAGCTCCAGCCCGTGGAAGTACAGCAGCCCACGAGGAAGGGATGGGATGGGACTGAGAACCCCCGGGAGAAGAAGGAGGCGTGGACGATGACCTCACCGGTGTTCGGGGTGGGGAAGTCCTCCCATCGGCGGTGCGCCACTCAATTAATTCCTTCGGCGGCAGCACCCCGCCTCCACCATGGCCTGCAGCCTGGCCTCAGTCGCCGTGGACTTCACCCAAGGCACCATCAGATCGGTCGAGAGGTCCTTCTCGCCGGATGCGGATGACGGCACCGAGCTCTCCACCTCCTCTCCAAACAAGTCCACCTCCTTGATGATGGTGGACATTCCGCGGCGGCGGACCGGATCTAGGGTTTTGGATCCTCGATCGGGGTTTGGCGGCTGAGGTGGGGAGGCGAATGCACGGAGGACTATGCGACGGCGAGATGGATGAAGAAATGGCGGCGACTTGGATTTGCTGCATGGCGGCGCTCTCGATTCGGTGGGGCGCGGGGGAGATGAAAAGGCTGTTGGGTGCTGAGGAGACAAAGTGTGAAACGGAGCGGGTGTGAATGGTCCGTGCTACAAAGGAGAGATAGCCTGGCTGGCGTGATTTTTCCGCTTCTGCGGAGCGACCCTTCTGCTTCCATGGCGCGACTCTTCCGCTCTCACAGCGTGACTCTTCTGCTTCCACGGTGTAATGTTTCCGTTTCCAGCGTCCGCTTGACCAGGATTTCAACGGTTAGCCTTCCAGGGTTAACGGCCGTTTGAATACACCCCAAATAAAGAGCAACGGTAACGTGCCTCCAACGGACCGCTAGTCGGTTACCGAAGCATTATGGTTTGCAGGGTTTCGGTGGTTGACCTCCAGGGGTCCACAATCACTTGAATACACCCGAGTGAAGGGTGGCAGTAGTGCGCCTCCAGTGGGCCACTAGTCGGACACCGAACGACTCGGGACCAAAGCGCTACAGCCTGTGTTCTGGTTCTGACACGAATTCCGAGGGTATTTCCCCCAAAGGGACACTAGTTGGACCCGAGCCACTCGGGAAACCAGGTACAACTCGGGAATTTAGTCGGGATTCATGGTATGCCCCCGCTGGGTCGATAGCCGGTCTCCATCCGCTGGAAATGACCGGATACCACCAGGATTTACCCGTTATTAGCTCACATGCCATGATATTCCCGTCCTACGGGTGAATATTACTCGGCTTATTTTTTTTCCACAGGAGTTCCAAGAGTCCCTCACAATCTCCTTGTAAGCGACAAGGGGGTGCGCTCAGGCGGATACTACTCGGGAAACTTGCCCAAGGGAGAAGGCAACGAGCATTTGGTTTTGGAGCGGCGGCATTACCAAGACAAGCAGCAACCAGATCGTGAAGAACTCGGGGGGCTATTGACGATGACATAGCACCAGGGTATCGTTAAGGAGGACACAACCGGCCTTCTAGACATAGGGTGGGCCGGATCGACTACTTGGAGTCTGACATCTACACGGGGACGCATCATCAACTTGGAGTACAAGACAAGGATATGTACCCACCTGGTAATCCCGGGTTCTAGTTGTAACCAATTAGGAGATCAATCTGTAAACCGATCCGGACTCTTATAACCCTGCCCACGCTAGCTATATAAGGCAAGGCAGGGATCCCCCCAATCGGTAAGCTACATAAAGACTTAGAAGCTCTCATATTCTTAGATACACACATAACCTTAGCAACCTAGAGATCTACACTCAAGGTCTTGCGGCACTCGGGACACAAGCAATATCATCCACCAAACACAGGACGTAGGGTATTACCTCTTCTCGAGGGTCTGAACCTGCCTAAACTTTGTGTCTCGTGTGCACCCATCTAGATCTGCTACGTGCACACTGCCCCATATTCATTATTGCCGGATCAAAATACTGACAGTAATGAACATAGAACCGCTCAACCACATGTTCGACTTGTCGAGCCTGGTCTAGTAAATCTGCTCTACCTTCTAAACAACTACAGACTAGCTTGCCGTTCCACTTCTCTGGAAAGCCCACAGAAGCGAATGAGGTGATAGGCCATTTATTGGGAAATCATAACTGGAACTCACCTGACTCCCGGATCGCGAAGTTGACACTGGCCCGTCGGGAGGGCGAGTGATGTAGTGTTCCTGGGTAGAAACTTCAAAAGATAGAGCAGATAAAAAGTCTTGTTAACCTACCTCTGTCGACACACCGATGGGCGTGTGTATGACTGCAGTGACACCAAGAGGTATGGGTATCATGTGGATAAAGCTGAGCCACTCTGCAGAGTTAAACCAAATGGTATTTGAATACACCGTGCTTCCGGTTAATGAAGCTATGTTTAGAGGTGATTCTCGGTACAAGGCACAAGTAGAACTTGATGATGATTAGTTAAAATTGACGTTGACACGGCAGGGTTGCTAAAACACAAAGATTTGTAGATAAATTTTTTAATGAAGAGATTTCCATCAATAAGGCGGAGATTAGAACTTTGCATGCACCAAATGCTAAGCCATACATCTCTCCCTTGAAATCCAGAACATGTAGATAAGTAGCATACTTTCCCAATATGGCTTGCTGAGTACGTCATGTACTCATTACTGCACCAATTATCACAGTGGCACAGGAAAACGACGAAGGAGCGTTCGATGAAGAATAATTCGACGGAGACGAGTGTGAATTTTAGGTCTTATCTGTGCTCGAGGCGCCTGTGGTGTAGGTCCCTTTTGTTTGTAATATAAACTTTGGGCTCGGATGCCCCTGTCCGCTGTGTAATAAACTGTTGTTAAGCATAATTTCCAGTTCTATAATATAAGCTTGAATGTTTAAACGTTGTGTTGGTGATGTAACTACTCTACGTCCGCAATTGAGAAACTCCTGAGCAATTATGGACATTACCTCGTGGCTTCAAAAATCGGGATGGTGACAAATGGCATGCAGCACATCTTGGATCCAACAAATGGAGGGCCCAGGCTAGTACTGGAGGAGTACGAGTTAAATCTGCTCCCGTGAAAAACAGGAGGGACTCCTGAAAATTAAAGGATCGGTGATTTTACCACCACTGTCATAATCCAAGTCTTACTCGTCCATGCAAGTGTTCATCGGAAGGGAAGAGCTGATATCACGAGAGAGATGCCTTCTAAGTGATGTCCCCGCGAGCACATGCTCAGTCCTATCAGACGATCCTAGCAGGATCTGTGGCATGGGACCGACACGCATGGTTAGTTACAGTATATACAAGAGAACAGCTTGATTAGTTCACGTTTACTATACATGGTCCCTTGCATTAACAAAGGCATCGAGTTTGTACTGCAGACCGCTGCACGCTTTAATGATTCGATCAGGCCTAAGGCACATGAGAATACGAGACAAGAGCGCGCACGCACGAGACACGCAGAAATCCAGCGGAACGCATGGCCTCGTTAGATTACCAAACGAAGACAAGCGCCTCGAGACTCGCCGCACCCTACATTCCTTCCCTCCCTCATCCACAGGAAACAATCCAACCACGCCCCAGCAGTTATCCTAGTTTTATCTCAAACGGACGCTGCACCACACCACCGCAGCTGTGCCCGAGCTCGCCGCATCCATGCAGCTGCTGCAGGGACCATCTCAATTCAACTTCCATTGCGTCGCGTGCAATCCACGATTGCACATGCCAACGGGCCTGCATGCAATGAGTACTCTGTCTTCAGTAGTAGTAGTTCCCCTGTACCTGTCGAACAATTGCCGCGAACGATACAGTTCGCTGGCTAGCTTAATGAGGATAGATTGTAGCGAGGACCCGATCAGCTGTGCATACATATACTGTATTTATTGTTCGTCGCGATAGTTGTTTGGGGATCTAATTAGCAGCTTCGTTCGTGTCTTTAAGCAAAAGGGAAACGGACGGTGTCGCGCGTCACGTATGTGTGCGCACACAGTACACGCTTGCTACGCAGGCCACGCAGCTTCGCTCACTAGCTTCATCGTCCGTTCATAGCTCAGTGGCCAGGAGCCATATGCCAGCGCCTACGATATAAGGCCGCCCCTGCCACAGTCAAGATTCTTGTGAGCTGTGACTGTGAGTGGCGCAAGTGTGGCATACGTGAGGGATGAGCCCCGGCGTTGCGGCGAGGAAGAGGTTCGGGGGCGTCGGGTTCGCGCTCGGGTGCGGCTGCAAGGACCCCAAGGCCGTGGCGGTGGCGGCGGCGGCGGTGTCCGCGTCGTCGCCGTGCTCCGCCACGGAGACGTCCACGGCGACCACGGCGACGTCCCGCAGGGCAAGGACGCACCCGTCGGCGTCGGCGTCGACTGGCACGCTGACAGTGCCCTCCGCCTCGTCGTCCTTCCTGTGGGAGGACGCCGACGGCGACGAGGTCGACTGCAAACGGGAGAGCTCAGCGACCACGCCGAGCTTCTCCGGCCTGCTGCGCCAGCTCAACGAGCTCGAGCAGAGCATCAAGTCGTGCGGCCGGAATAAGAGCCCCGGGAGAAATTACTTCTCGCCACCGCCACCGCCACCGCCACCGCCGCCGCCGCCTCCGCCTCCGCCGTTACCATCGCGGCCTGTGCAGCAACGACCTGTGCGGATCGACGATAAGCCCAACAGCAAAGAAGGCCACGGGAACTTCTCGCCGCCGCGACCGCGGCCGCCGTCTTTGCAGGCTCCGACCCAGCTTCATCGGAGCGTGAAGAGCGTTGACAAAGTCAACAGACAAGAAGGAGACGCCGTCTTCACGCCACTGCCACCTCGGGCGTTGCCGTTGCTGCCGCCGCAGCTCCGGAACGTAAAGACGGTGGATAGAGGCAACATCAGAAAAGTTGGCAAGGACTTGTCGCCACCACGGGCGCCGAAGCACCGGAAAGCGAAGAGCTGCGATAACAGCAACGACGGCTTCGGCGGCGGCGGCAGCGGCGGAAGGCTCGACGGGAGCGTGGCGGTGGTGAAGCAGTCGGAGGACCCGCTCAGCGACTTCCGGCGATCCATGCTGAACATGATCGTGGAGAACAGGATCGTGACCGGCGACGAGCTCCGCGAGCTTCTCCGCCGCTTCCTCGCGCTCAACGCGCCTCGCCACCACGACGCCATCCTCCGGGCCTTCGCCGAGATCTGGGACGAGGTGTTCGCCGCCACGGCCGACCCCCAACCCCACCGCGACCCCGCCGCCAGGCCGACGGCGCCGCGGCAGAGGACACCGCCTCGACGCCGGCACCCTCTGCCTGCATGGCGCGTGTAGTAACGCATACGTGGTCAATCAATTACAACAATGTAGGTTATTAGATTGCTTCCAAGAAATTGTCGGTCTCGCTTGATCACAAATCCACGGGAGTTCTTCTTTCTCTCACGCTTGTACCACCTTACTTTCTAGTTGTCCGTACGTTCAATTCTCCAGTTTTGTCAAACACCATGAGACGAACAATCCCGTGAATGCTAAATAGCCTATTCAGCGCGCAAGGGGAGCACGCTGCGAGAGGTTTCGCAGTACGTTGAAACCCGTGGCCGCCTGTGCGAATGGCGAAACGACGGCAGGACGGAGGAGAGACGGTGGTTGGATGGATCAGGGAATGCGAAGCTGAAACGGAGGGCCCGTGCATGGAGTTATGGTGGTGGGTGCAGGGTGACACGCACAGGAGGGAGGACGCTAAACGCGAACCTACTGGTGCCAAAACTGCGGCAAACACGCGCCATCAATGCGCAACCTCTCCGGTGTCCTGTTCCTCCTTGCTTCCCTCCTGGGAATGCCGAAACTTAACTTCATCCACCGCAAGCTTCATTTCAGCTTTTTGTTGGAATTTTAGCTGTTTAATTTTCGTTCACAAGTTGCTAGCATCACATACCGACCTATAATCGGCTGCACACCCATAACTTCTGGACAAAAAGCCAGCGAAGTTTTACGCATGTATAAGAAGCTCTGCCGCATTAGTTTGTTCCAAACACAATTCATTGCTATCTGGCCATCTTATCTGATAACTGCATGGAGACGAAGGAGTCTTGTTGTTTTATCATGTGGGAGTGGTCGATACGGCCTGGAAAAGAACAAGCTCGTCCAACTGGCCGCACGAGCCAGGGGATCAAAGACAATGCCGGTCCATTCCGTTTGGGCCTCAAGCGGCTGTCTCATCTCCCATGCCATGCCAGTGCCACCGCGGCTGATGTGCGAGTCAGTTCAGGACAGTTATTTTCGTGCCAGCCAGTGCCACCACGGCTGATGTACAAAGTATTTTTATTCTCCGTCCAAGGAATGCACACGCGCTTCTCCGGTGCAGGTCGACGGCGACACTGAAGTTGTGTCCAGCAATGGGAACAGTTCGTTCGCTTGCATGATTAAGCGGCGACACGGCTAGACTGAGCTCAGTTTTAACCGGTCATGGGAAAATACGGTCGGATGGAGCATCCGCCATCTGTGTTTCTGCTCCTGCAGTGCGACATGCTGCACTGCATGAAAAACCTTGCCGGATACAGGGGCAGCAGAGGCAGTGTGCAATATCGTGCGCTCTGGCAGAGAGCTATAATTATTCCTGCATAAAATGTTCTCTCTCTCTCTCTCTCGTGCAATCTCTTCGTGGCAATAATGCAGGTCCGAAGAACAATTGAACAGACCGAAATGCACCAACAGGGTAAATCACCACCAACCAAGAACGACAATAGACTATGTCGTTTGCACGTCTAAACAGACAGCCAATTAGCATATCCGCAGTGGTACCACATCACAATTCACAAGTCCCAGATTTAGTTAGCGACCGAATGATGCATGCATGATTCATGTCCACGGTCCACGACGTATCTGTACTTGTACTTCTTGATCAGTGATGGGAAATAGGCGACCTGTATACGTACTTTCTGCCGACTGTCTACTGTCTAGGCAAACACAGGTTGAAACATCACAAGTTCAGGAACAACATTGCAGCCAGTACATTGACGACTGAAAGCATGGCCATGCTAATCATTGGTAACAAACACAGAACACTAAATGCTGTCTGTTGAGACTACATCAGGGGACAGGGGGGAGGGGAACACCGTTAGTTGGTTCAAAATTTCCCATTTAATTAGAGGAAACCTTCAAGGAAGCTTCGGTTCGTACAACATGCTGGAGCTGGTGAACCAAATTTGTTCACACCTTGTCTTGCAAGTAAGCAGAATAGAAGACGCCCAAGGAACCAAGAGAAAGAACTAAAAGAAGGCCAGATGGCACCATTTTCCGGGTATTGTACAACCTGATACCTGAAAAACAGGAGGGTTCAACATCAGATACGGATTATTTTGTGAAAACGAAGCACAAGAGGGTAAAACATACCAAATACACAGGCAAACAGAAAGGCAGATCCAAATCCAACATCTTCACCTATAGCCTTCGTCTCAGGTGATTGCATCAGATAATAGGCCTACAGAGAACAGATAAATTAGCTATGGAAAGTCCACGAGTACACATTTCCAAACATAATGCTCAGAGTAGATAGCTTCATTTAGTCACAGGGAACAAAGTACTTAGCCATGGCGGTTCTTGATTGCAAAAGGAAAAGGTACCACTGATCTAACTTTGGTCAGAATAACCATAGATTCAGCATGCATGAACAATGAATCTGTAGTCTGAACCCGACATGATTTGCCAAATGCCAAGTATACACCGTTTCAAATTCATCTCATTGATAATTTATTGTCTCCCAACCTTAGTTGAACTGTTTCAATATCTACTAGAAAAAATCCACAACATCTGAAATTCAAGGTCGTTATCTAAAAAAATGTAAGATTCAAGGTACCAAGATTGTTTTGAGGGATATAAATTCACACATCAATACAAAAATCTAGAACATCTCACATTAATCGAGAAAAAAAAGATCTAAACCACCTATTTTGGTGGGGCCAGATCACAAAGTGTATGTTAGTTTTAGAGAAAAAGAAAAGAACTACACCACCTATTTTGGTGGGGCCATATTACAAAGTGTATGTTAGTTTTAGAGAAAAAAAAGAACTACACCACCTATTTTGGTGGGGCCATATTACAAAGTGTATGTTAGTTTTAGAGAAAAAAAAAGAACTACACCGCTTATTTTGGTGGGACCAAATTATAACGGTGTAGATTAGTTGTAGAGAGAAAGAAAAGATCTACAACGTTCATTTTGGTAGGACCACATTTTTACCGTGTAGATTGGTTCTGGACTGAAAGAAAAGGTCTACATCGCTTATTCTGGTGGGATCAAATTATAACAATATAGACAATATAAAATTTTGTAGGCATCCATACAAGAACAACAAATCTAGCCGCACAAATTGCACAAACACTCCCTGAGTTTCAAGAGTTTGAGATTGGAGCATTGGAAATAGACTGCCAAGTCTAGGTTATGAGTGGTAAGAGTGCTCGAAATAGAAATCAGAACCTTTGCAACCATATCTGATTCAGCATCACAAACCTCGTAGTAGTGGAACTACGAAAAGCATCAGGAATAGTAGTTCTGTGAAGAGTTCCAACTCCAAGACCTTTTATAAACCTCATTCCATAACTCCACAAGCATCAGTCTAATATTCATCAAAACCTGGAAGTTTGAACCTCGGAACGTATTTCCATAGGAATCCTTGTTACATTACTACTCACTCCGTCCGGGTATATAGCGTGTATTTTAATTAATTAAGACAAAGCTTTGACTAACAATTACTCTATTAATATGTGATTTATGTGATACAAAATTACAATCATAAGTAAATACTTTTGCATACAGATCTAATGACATCAATTTGATATCACATAAATCTATTATATTATTAAAATAATAGGAAAAGAAGCAACCATGTTCGTTCATAAAGGCTAAATTATTTACACCGTTGATCGTGGTGGGTCTAGATTTTGGTGTAGATTAATCAAATTGTTTATAGAAAACCATTGTAAATACAACTCTTATTAGGTCAACAAATAATACAACTATAGGTCCTAAATTAAATTTAGGAATTAAATTTAAATGTAAAATATAAGTTGGTTTATATATTCGATGGATAAATAATACAACTCTATTCCCTAAATTAAATTTAAAAATTATTTCAATGAAATGAGCGGCTGGATTACTCTTATTAGGTGGATAATAAGTACAACTCTACTTTCCTTAAATTAAATTTCGAAATTTGTTTGAAATGAAAATTGGCAATTAGATTTATATATAAAGAATACAGCTATACATACCTAAATTAAATTTTTGCATTATTTTTATATGAAAATTAATAGCTAGGTTTAAATATTAGGTGGATGAAGAATACAACTATATTTCCCAAAATAGTTAAATTTTGAAATTGATTTTAAATGAAAATTTTAGTAGTTAGGTTTATACATCAAATTCAACCTAAAGTATGTATGCAACAGCAAAGGTATTAAGCAATAGATCACGGAGTTTGTTATAACTTATAAGTCGTTTCAATTGTGCTAAACAATATAAGTCGATGCAAAACAACATGTGCACAATCAGAAAGGACAAGCTATGATGGACGAGAGCGAATGAGAGAGAATATTTTACCAACTTTCGATGAATATATGTCGATAGACTCATTACCGTTGAGGACATGACATAAGTCATGACACGATAGCAGGGTAGCAGAGGATTACACTTCAAAGCAGGTTTACTAAACAAATTAATGATGGTGATGAGATGCAGCTAAACATATCACAATCAATAGATCATCATAATTGTATATAAACATATCACATCCGATAGATCATCATAACTGTACGTAAATAGATGGCTCAATACAACGACTAGCGAGCCGGCTCGCGATCTGAACTTTTATTCTCTGTATTGATCTAATATTATGCCTACAGGTAAAAAAATAAAGATAGTTAAAAAGATTCCCGTACAATTGCTCGGGACACCGTTCTAGTTATCTATTAACACTAAAAATAAGAGAAAGAGGAGGGATAACACATATGAATAAATAAAATTTTCAACTAGAGGCTAATTGAATGGAAAATTTTCTACTAAACATCAATCATGTTTCCTCAAGGCATATTTTTTGCTTGCAATTTTTCCTACGCTTTGAATGGCATACGAAGCTAACGTAACGGTGAATAAAAGCGAACAACAATTGACGATGAGGGACAATAAGAACATAAAAACCAATACAACATGACAACATGCAGTAAATCTTGTCGTGGAAATACGGGGGCCATCCTTCTAGTTACATACTAGTGGAGTAATTATTAGTCAGAGCCTTGTTTTAAACAATCAAAATACGCGTTGCATATCCGGACGAAGGGAGTACCATCCAAGCAAAGAAACGGATTTGAACTTCTATTGCAACTACATTTTCATTTTCCAACTGTTTTTCTCCCATACAGTATATACATAACACCACAAGAATCACGGTCCTACATTGTTCAATTACATACTACTGTCATTTAAGAAAAACAAATGGACCTGAATAACTAAATTTCCAAGTCTGATTTTTTCTTGTATAGACAATCCATTTTTGTTACAAGAAGAAAAATGGCATGTCTTTCTGGAAGAACTGCCTACTATTCCTCATCTCATTATCAAACAGAAAAATCAAAGTTCTTCTAGTAACATTCCATTGAGTTGGAGCTGTCACATCATTAGATTTCCTAAATCTATGTACACTACCAGATTACCTACAGTAGTGCTGGAAATGGAATTCACTATGCCGGGCAAGAGGAAAGAAAATCGATCTTGCACTTTGTTACCCTCGAATAAATTACAGGTCAAATTGAGATTCAAAAGCTCTTTCGCGCACCTTACACCCTATCCAGCTACCATTCCACTATCGACTATCGACTTGCAGTCCAAGTTCCAATCAACATTAAGCATATTTCTGTCTCCACAAAAAAAATAAAACTACAAATGTGGTTTAAGCAGAATTGATATAGCCGTCTCAATAATTGTACAGCAAGAGTCCTGAATTTCGCCACCGCATTCGATATCTAATCTACAAGCTAGTCTCCTCCAGACAAAGAAAAAGAGAAGGTATATGAAATGTAGAGAATATTCAGCGTCCACTCACAGTGCCCATGAGCGCAGATCCAGCCAGCCCTCCAAAGATGGAGCCTTTACTCCCCGACCTCGCATCTACACACCAGAAAGAGATACCAATGGTCAAAGAATAAAGCCCCAACCAAGCAGACCAGAGACGAAACCCCAACAGAAAATGCGCACGAGGCCGAGCGTACATGCGAATGCGCCGCCGCCCAGGAGGAGGGCGCCGTAGGCGGCGGATGCGGCGGGCGCGAGCTCGGCCACCGCGGCACACCGCAGGAGGGCGCGGCGGCGGCGGCTTCCAGGGCGGGCTACAAGCCGGGAATGAGTCGGCGAGGGAAGCAAACGGAAGGCGGCGGGAAGGTGGAGAGGAAGGAAGGTGGTGGTCACCGCCGCCCTCATTTTCTTCAGTGATGGCTCGCGCGACCGGGCAGTTGCTGTCGATCGGACTCGGGAGGAAACTGGAACGTGTGACGTGTGAGGCCTGGAACGAGCCTGCCAGCCTGGGGATTCGCTTTCTAGCATCCCAAAGTTTGGGAGTGAGTCGTAAAGGTTGATGACTTTTGCATTTTGGGAGCAAATTTGCGACCAGGGAGTAGGAGATGTTTTTGTTTTTTTTTATGCGATGCACGTTTAAGTTGATGGGTTTTTGCACGGTCCAAAATTTTGACATCTGGTTTTTGGTCATGTTTCTTCTTCTTCTGGCTTTGAGGATATTTTAGAATAAATAGTTAAAAGAAAAATACGGTCTTGCCCCTCGGGGCTATACCCACTAAGAGCAACTCCAAGAGAGCCTCCATCCGACCCGCCATAGCCAAAATAGCGCCTGTAGGGGAAAAAACGAGCTCCAACAGAGCCGCTATCGCGCACGCCAAATTTGCCGGGCCTCCATCCCGGACGCTGTCCACGCCAAAAATGGCGTGAGGTCGAGACGCGCTATCCGCCAACTCCTCTCCCCCGGAGCCTTCCCTCCCGCCAACTCCGAGCGCGCCGCTACGCTGTTGAGGTTGGTTGCCGCCTGTCGCTGCTCCCCTCCGTCCTCGTTGGCCGCCGTTTTTTGTCGGCGCTGCTCCTCTGCAGGTCGGCCCGCCGGCACATACCTCACCGCCGGCCGCAACTCGGCCCGCCACAAGCCGCACCGCAAACGGGAGGTCCCCCGCCGCTCGCAGCCCGCCCGTAGCCCGCATGCCGCCCAGCCCACGTCGCTCCAGATCTGGGAGCGGCGGCGCAGCCCAAGCCGGTCCCAGATCTGGAAGTGGGGGCGCCGGCGGAGGGGGCGGGGGGGGGAGGGAGGGCGCTGCGGGAGGAGCTCGGGAGAGGGAGCTCAGGCGGGGGGGGGCGCCGGGGGAGGGGCATCGTCCAGGAAGGGGCTGCGCCGGCGGAGGGGGGCTGCACCGGCGAGGGCAAGCTAGGAGGGAGGGCGCCAATGGGCCGGGTGCCAGAGGAGGAGCTCGGGATTCGTCGGTGCGGCGTTGTGTGTGTTGGGGAGCGCTGGGGAAAGGAGCTAGGGGGAGATGAGGGAACTCGGGGGAGATGAGGGAGCTTGGGGATGAGCTGTGGTCTGCGGGGGAGATGAGGGAGGTCGGGGGGAGATGAGGTAGCTCGGGGAGGAGCTGCGGCCTGCGGGGTGTGATGAGGGAGCTCTGGATGAAGTTTCCAGAGAAGATGAGAGGGGGAGTGGGGTGATTTTGGGAGGGTTTTGAGGTTTTTTTTTCGTTAATTTGTAGTATTAGTAGTTGATTCCTAGTTTATTTGTAGTATTTGTAATTAATAGTATATGTAGTTAGTATTTGCATTGCAAATTTACTAGTAGTTGCCAAATATGCTAACAAGCTATAGAAATAGATAAAGATTGGTAGTTATAGAATATTATTAAAATATAGGAAAGAGAATATGGAGGTTGAGATATGGATGTTCTTGTTGGAGTGGTGAGGTAATATAGAGGGTGGAGAAATATGAATGGCTAGCCATAATGAGATATGGAGGGTCATTTTTAGCTAGTCTTTTGGAGTTGCTCTAAGGAACCTCGTCTGATTGTTGCATTGAGATTCGAGCCTATGAAAAACTCACTCTCATCCTGGACACAAAACACGGTACCAAGCATGTAATTTGCCTGACGGTAGTTGTGTTCAACAGTACATCAACAGGGTATGTCTCTGTAGTTAGCCTGACAGTATGGACCAACTCATGTACTACATTTGGACGTCAGTCAAAATACTTCTAATCTCTTTCACTCTACCCTGCCACATTGTCCAAGTCACAGTGAATATCATGTTATTTCTCAATATTTCTTGCTGTTAGCACTCAAAACATTCGTTCTTTATTGAATTTAATGACCCAACAATAGTGTTTGGCTGTAACAAGTCTGGGTTCTAATGCACCACCGGATGGTGGATTGAGGGGGAAGGGGGGGGTGTATAGCCCCCGGGGATAAGTAACCCAGTTTCTTTTCTCTTTTTGAAAAGGAGATAAAATATTTACTTTATTTCATTAATTAAGCAGGAAATCATGTCCGGCTCTAGATTGACGTACTCCTGTATTTTGACATGTGTGTGTAGCTAAAAGTACTACTAGTGGTTTTCACGCCAATGACTTGCGGACATAATTGACTTTCAAAGAAAATAAGAAAGGAGATCTATCATAAAGTCATAATGTCTTACTGCAGATGTGCGGCTACTAGCGTGATTAAGCTGACTGAGAATTTATGACAGAATATACTTTGATCTTTCCTACTCCTGTCTGAGATTGCAAGTTTCCACGTGTAGTTGGATGTTACGTTGACCTGTAGATGACAAAGGTCGGATTGGAGGTGTATGTGGTGATATCAGCAATTATTAAGATAGATGGACATAAAAAACATGAATTTATTATATTATTTTGATTGGTGGTAGAATATTGTGATATCATCAATAATTACGACAGATGGGTTCAAAGTAAAGAATATCTGGCTACAGTGTAAAATAAAGGTTGCAAGTAAAATGCTAAATTGATCCTATTTTAAAATAGATACTTTTATTTGAACTAATTAGTGAACATGAATGAATTCATCAAGGGTCGATGTTTTGAGTCAGTTTGCACGCACACGGTTCAAGCCAAAGACGTTCCGGAAGTCTATGAACGTATGTCTATGACCACTCGTGTGCAACTTCCAAAACTTTGAAAGTTGACCCTACGTCCTTACAGATAAGATCGGCAGGGCATCGCTTGCCTGGCATGTCCTTTTTTTCTTTCTTCTTGTTTTGCTTGTGTCATCTGGAGTTGTTGATAGCTGAGCTCATATTTCTTCCGAAGAAATACATTAGAGTGAGCTCTGAGATCACCCTTTTACGTTACTAAAAAAAAGAACAGAAAGCCGTAAACCAACGACTCGCTAAATGTTAAACGAGGATATATATATTGTAAGCATAAGTTGCATCACTGGAGTTAGGAAGAAAAATCAGGCTGTACTATTTAAAAAGATTAGGTAAGGTCATAGCTTGGTTTCTTAAGGCCAGGTTGGCCCAGCTCTAGTTTGCTTTCTTTTTTTGAAACTGCTCTAGGATTTTTAGGTCCATTCTTGCTTCTCTACGGAGGAGCTCTGAAACTAAAGTTGTGGAACAGAAACGATATTGAGGGCATGTTTGGTTGGTGACTCGAGTAACGTGTCTGAGTAAAATGTGTGTCTGAGGGGCTAAGAATAGCCGGAGGATTTAATGATTTCTGTCTGGCCAGGCACGTATCCTACCATGATATTTGGTTGATGACCTGTGTCTGAAAAAAGTTAAAATTGTATTACACACTGATACTATCTTTTTGGGATCCAATTTAGCCGAGTAAGGGCATCTCTAACAGAACCCCTATTCTATAACTCCCTAAACTCTCCCTCAAACCTTAACTCCTCAAATATGAGGAGTTAAAAAACTGGGGCGGCGCAGCTAACCGATCCCCTATACTTAACTCCCTAAATTTTTTTGGCTAATTCTTTCATCCTTTGGCACATACATTTCAAACAATTGCACAATATTTCAACAACAATTTAAACGATTCCAATGCACCGTATGCAACAATTCAACTACAAACGTAATTATGGTTCATCCAATCCAACAATTCAACTAAAAACATACACATATTTCATCCAAAAGCCACCAAATCTAACAAGTTTATCCAAAAAACCACCACATAGCATATAGTGGATCAAAAGCATCGTCAAACTCCACCAAATCAAGCACTCCCATGGTCACCACCACCACCACCACCACCATCACCACCACTACCACTCGGGCCGAACCTCGATTTGGCCAAGATCTCACCACGAGTGAGTTGCCAATATTGCCTCACCGTTTCATCCATCGTGCTCGGATCCATGAACATGATAGCACGCTCCTCGGCCTTCCTCTCTTTTGCAAGCCTTTCCTCCTAAAGTGCAATCCTACGCTCCTCCGCTTGCAACTTCCTGTCTTCGGCTGCCACCTTTGCTCTCCACCTCTCCTCCTCCATCGATTTGAGCTCATTCCACCTCGCCATTTTCTCTTCTTTGCGTTCGGCCGCCAATGCTTTCTTGGTCTCGATCATTGCAAGGAGTTCCTCCTTGTAGGCGCCAACTCCGCCATTCTTCTTCCTCTCTTTTGCATGCTTTTGCCCAGCCAGCCTAGAGTGAGGAGTTGCGGGATTTTCCTCCTCAAAATCGTCGTCGCCATCAACCGATATGCTAATTCTTGCCCTCTTCGATGTGGTTTCGTAGTTTCTCCTTGCCCACTTCTCATTGTTTTGGAGCTCCTTGTAGCAATGGTGCAAAACGAATGGCTTGCCGCCACCCTTTTTGTTGCGTTGCTTGTATAGTTCTTGGATGATAGGCCCATACTCATTGATTGGCACCCCACTCGGAGGTGCGATGTTCACTTGATCAACACAACCGGACCATCGATTGCATTGATCTTGGATCACACTCCACCGGTGGGCAAGAGACCCTTGTGTGCGGTTGGAACGAATGGACACATGGCTTGAGTAGTACTCTTCAATCCTACTCCAAAATTTGTCCTTCGTTTGATCGGTACCAACCGAGGCATCAAGCGAGACATTCATCCAAGCATCGCACAAAGCGATGTCCTCTTGGGTCTTGTAGTTCAATGACCTCGTCTTCCTCATGGCTTGTGTCTCAACGGGCTCCTCAACCTCCTCCACTTCGGGACTAGCTCTCTCACGATCATCCGCCATAGACATCGCAACGTCATCGAGGCCGAGAATGTGCGATTCATCCAATTGAGACATGAAACTTGCTATGTCATCTTCGTCCACACTACAATCATCACCAACAAACACGTCACACGATCATCGCCGCATTGCATCACCGAAATTCATCGAGAAAAATGAAAAAAAGCAAGATTTTTACCTTTCAGGCATTGTGTCGGACACTTGGTGGGCATGATCATCGCCGGTGGCGCCGGTGCCTGTAGGGGGTAGCGGAGGAGGTGAGCGGGTGACCAGGGTTGGAGAAGATGGCGTCGGCACGACCGGAGGTGGAGGAGGCGTCGGAGTGGGCCGCGGCGACGGCTTCTTCTTCTTCGCCGTCGCCTCGTCGAGCACCTTGCCCGCCGTCGTTGGCTTCCGCTTCCGCTTGTCGTCGGTCTTGGCGGACGGCGCGGCAGAGCGCACGGCCTTCGTCGTCCCGAGCCGCTTCCTTGGCGGGGCGGATGGCGCTTTTTGCGTCGCCGCCGGCGGGAAGGTGGCCGGGGATGCGAAGGGGGGCGGTGGGTCCATTCCGGCGGCGGCGGCATGCGGCGGTGGAGGCGGGAAGAGGAGGTGAGGCGCGGGCAGGAAGAGGAGGTGAGGCGGGGAGGGAATCTTTTGCTGAGACTTGGAGGGGGCTGCTCAAATTTGAGCAGGAGGGGCAAATTTTGAAGCTTAACCGTTTGGGGGAACGGTTAGTTAGGGCGTTATAGGTTTTTGAGGGTTCTGTTAGAGATGCCCTAATACCATGCTATTTCGCCAACACTACTGTTCTCCTAGCAAACAAAGAGTAAAGGAAAAAAAAACTCTACTGTTCTTCCTCCACTAAACCCTTTCTCTCTTGAGTCTTCCGATCCGTGAACTGGTCTAGTCGATTCTTCTTCCTACCGTCTCATGGTCTCACACCTGCCCATCTCTTCACCTGTCCATTTCGCTTCACACGATAGGAAAAGAAATGGAAGAAAGAAGAGGAATGATCCCCCAGATCCACGAAGCCAAAATCGAGCTTCTCGAATGCGGACGCCTAACTCTGGCTAATCTCATCCCGGAGATGCTCAGGGCAGGCAAGGGGGAAGGACCTTCAGGGTGGCAACTAAACAGAGCTCAGGCTCGTCTCTAGCAAACTCTCAGCCAGGAAAATTCATCTCAGGATGGCAACCAAATAGCCCCAAAAGTTTTGTTGCCAATTCAGGCTCCTAAAACATCGCTAAGATCGATCCTAAGACATGGTTAGGTCTTAGCCATGTCTTAAGATCATTCTTAGATTTAAGACCTCAATATCACCTGTAAATATCATTGAACATAACTTATTTATGGAATGTCATATGAGTCACTTTTTAGCGTTTGGATCAACATTTAAGAATCCTATCTCCTCCTTACTTTATATATAATCTACAAACTAAAATTCTAGTGAATTTATACAAAAGTTGCACGCCTTCAATGCTGCAATTGCAAGCTAAGTAATCTGCAATTTTTGGTGACTCCAGATTGGAAAAAGGCAACCAATACTTAGCAAATCTGATTATTTATTGGTTTTGCTAATCCTTAATTAGTTGCCTGGAGTTTTCTTGTCTTCCATTCATTGTGTGTGGTGGAGGGAGTTGGGGGGGGGAGCGGGTGAGTGGTCAACAAATTGAAATTTATCGTCGTTTATCTTTTGTCCTATGGTAAGACGGTAAGTTTTTATAATTAATAGGGAGAATACAGAGGTGGGTTGAAGTTTTCTTATTCCACTACTACAGAATGGGCTACCAGTGACGGGCCTAAAAAGCCCATTAGTGACGAGCGGGCCGGCCCGTCACTGGTAACTCGTCACTGGTAATGGGCTACCAGTGACGGGCGGCTCGCCCGTCACTGGTATTTTACATACCAGTGACGGGCTCTAAATTCAGCTCGTCACTGGTAACGTTTTCAGGATTAAAAGAAATACATTAGAATTAGGAGTTGAATTCCTTGCATTCATGCATATCAAAATTTTCTCCTGGCCTTTCTCATCATCAGCTCTGGATCTTCAACCTGCACAAAGAAAACGAGCTACAAAGGAATATTTTGGTTAGAAAATAAACTAGGGTTAAATAACAATCACCTATGCCAATCAACCGAGCCATACATGAACTAGGATCCTAAAGCATTGGTGAATCGGATTGCAAGGGAATAAATGTTCCAACCGAAATGACTTAGAGCAAGAACCCTAGAAATTAGGGATTTTTGGAAAGGAGAAAGGGGAGGGCAGGCTTACCTGATCCGCGGCGCACCACCGCGGTTGCGGTGCGGCCAACCCACCGCCGTCCATCGGTGGCGGCCGGATCGATGGAGGAGCGGCCGAGGCGAGAGCGGCCGGAGGCAGAGGAGGCAGTGAAAGCAGAAAAACCAAAAGCAGATGAGCATGTAGGGAGCACCAGATCTAGACAACACGAGCAAAGTGCATGCTCGCCCGGATCCTCACCTTCTTCCCGACGGTCCCAGGCCCCGGACGCGCAGGGTGGACGAGCCCCTTCTTCGAGACCGGCGCGAGATCGACGTCGGGCGACGCCTCCGAAGCCGCGGCCGAACCCTGCTGCGAGGCGGCGACCGCTGCCGCTGCCGCTGCAGTGGGCGGCGCCAGCGCGGTCTCCGAGACGAAGAGCTTCTGCTCGAGCTCCTTGGCGATGGCCGCGGTCGACGGCGCCGGGGAGGGCGGACCGGGAGACGGCGCCCTGGGGCCGGAGGAGACGTGCGCCGGCTGGAGCCGCATGCGCACTAGGGGGCAGCGGCGGCGCCGAGTTGAGGAGAGCGGCGGCAAAGCCGAAGGGAGCCGGCGGCGGGATCAAAGAAGGAGAGGAGGTAGCGATTGGGGAAATCTGGGAGCAGATGAGGGAGAGAGAGAGGGCGTGAGGAAGGCGGTGGCGTGTGAGGGGAATCGGGGGCGTGGTGTTAAAGTTATCGATATTTAATGGTGTAGTGAGCTTTTGGGCTAAAATATTAGTGACGAGCACAAAATAATGCACGTCACTAGTAAGTTATTACCAATGACGAGCACAATAAAAGACTCGTCACTGGTAAGCGAGAGATACCGGTGACGGGCGCGACAGCAGCACCGTCACTGGTATATCACATACCAGTGACGAGCTCGCTTTTGCGCCCGCCACAGGTAACTGCTAACTTACCAGTGACGAGTAGAAAATCCAGCCCATCACTGGTAAACCTTTACCAGTGACGTGCGTCTTTTTGCGCCCGTCACTGGTAAATTTTCCGGTTACCAATGACGAGTATTTTTGGTGCTCGTCACTAGTAAAGTGGCGCCTATAGCTGTTTCTGCAGTAGTGTTCATGCACACAACATAGCTTTTTATTAACGCAAAAGATTAATCAGGTGAAAGTTGGACATCATTGTTAACATTTTGCAAATCTCGTGAAAATGCACATAGAAATATTCAAATTTCTGAAAAACACAATATCTCAGATGGTAAGTGCATCATCTATAATTCTTACTTGATGGCACATGCAGTCTAATGACCTCGTCTAACTACGCAATATGCAAATTTGCAACGGTGGTGAATATTGCTCATGTTTTTTCTTTGGAAGAATATAACCGTAGGCTATTGGTCATGTGGAAACTCCACAAAACAATACCATGTGCTCAATACTGTAAATGTAAGATGTGAACGATTGAGTAACACCAAATATCCCTCGCAGAAAAAAGAAGAGTAACACCAAATATCATAGAAAAATCGATTCACTCAATAAAAAATCAGGCAACTTACTGATCATAGACACTATCGTTGTGTGATACAGCTTCAATCTTTTACCTTATTGCAAGTTTATACAACAGCTGCTCGAGAAGGCTTAAACCAACTTCCGATCGATTAAACCTAACCGAACCATATAGGAAATAATTGAGGATCGACTAATATCCTGGCTACATGCTGCATTTGGCGCCAATGCGTGCAACACCTGTGAAATGTTTAGCTAGCTACATGCTGCATGCGTGTCTATACCTTTCCACAACAATCGCATACGCACGAGCGGCAAAACACCAAGGACATGCCCCTGCGTGCAACCATGCGATCAAAAAAAAGAATGCACGTACAAATGTACGGTACACCTTAGCATGCAACTTTACTGACTTAGCTGGTGGCTTGAACCAGCGGGGACTGGGGAGACAGCAACGCCATGGGGCTGGAGAGCGCGAGGAACTGCGATGGCACGGCGCCGTGGCGCGGCAGGCTGAGGCGGAGCTGCCCCTTGGCGGCCCAGCGCTGAGCCTTGGCCTTTTTGTGCTGGCGCACGAAGACGCGGATCCGGTCGAGCGCGACCTCCATGGTCTCGTCGTCCATGTTGGCGTGGCAGACGCGGAACCACCCGGGCTCGCCGCAGTGGAACGACGTGCCCGGTGACACGTTCAGCTTCACGTTGTGTACGATCACCCGCCACAGCTCCAGCTCCGCCTCCGCCGTCTTCTCCCGGAGCATGCCGCGCAGGTCCATCCACGAGAACAGCCCCGCGTTGCTGCGCAGGCACCCGATGCCGACCTCGCGGAGGCCCGAGGTGAACCGCTGGTGCCGCTCCGCCAGCCGCCGCGCGCTCTCCTTCAGGAACCGGCCCATGAACTCTTCGTCCGAGAGCATCTTGGCCAGGAAGTACTGCGTCTGCGAAGACACGAGGCCGAAGCTGGACATCTTGCGCGCGCAGGCCACGACGGCTTCGTTGTACGAGTAGACAATGCCGACGCGGAAGCCAGGGAGGCCGAAGTCCTTGGAGAGGCTGTACGCGATGTGGATCAGGTCCCTGTTGCAGCCGGGGACGTCGTCGTGCTCGATGACCTCGGCGATGCTCACGTACTCCGGCTTGGCGAACACCGAGCCCGCGTAGATCTCGTCGCATATGAGGTGGATGCGGTGTTCGGTAGCGAAGGTGGCGAGCATGGTCAGCGTGCCGCGGTCCGTGGTGGTGCCGAGCGGGTTGGAAGGGTTGGTGATGAGGATGCCCTTGACGCGGATGCCCTTGCTACGCGCGCTCTCGTACGCCGATACGAGCGCCTCCTTGGTGAGCCTGAAGTCGTTGAAGCTGTGGCATTCGATCGGCAGCAGCTTGATTCCTGATCTCCAGCAACAGTCGCGGTCGAAACTGTGATCACAACGAAAGCACGTATCGTCAGGCTTGGAGAAACAACTGACATAGACTCGCGTGCATGCATGCTTGCTTACGTTGCATTACGTATCTTAGTCAATTGACGTTGGGGTCAACGCTGTAAACATGCATGCATCGGAAAGTCTCATGGACTAGACCGGGTGTGAACATCGTGCATGTTAGTTCCTTGCATGACTAGATTACGTGATTCGACTTGAAGACGACCCAGGAATTAAGATCGTACTTGGATTTTATCACGGAAACTGAAAAGCTACTTTTCGTCTAAAAGGTTAGTTATTTCTAGTTGACACTCGAATAGTCTTATGGGCACAAAATGTTTTCCCTGATACTGCCTACCTTTTTGACCCAATATATTCAGTCTTTCGATGACTTCTACATGCATGGGGCTGTGAGAGGTAGAGACCAAATTTAATGGTCGTCCGGTTTACGAAGCATACCCCGGGTAGTACGGCGTGGGCACGAGGAATGCCTCGCCGGGGTTGGCCAGGCAGAAGGCGAGCGTCTCCTGCGCGCCGGTGGCGCCGCCGCTCATCACGACACGGTCGGGATCAAACGTGGCCTTCCATCCCCTCACCTGCCCCATGAACTGGGGCCATCGCCTGCAACATCACCAATCACACATTAGTCAGCAATGATCTGTCGGGGACGCTGCCTCGTCGCTTTCGCAGTCGCGAGCAGCAATCTTATCATTGATCTGGCATTTATTTTTGCCAACTACATATACTAGTGTCGGATAAGTTTGTCTTATACGTTGTGTGCTTAGCTCACCTGTCTGAACTCGGGGAGGCCATGGTAGTCCTGGAAATTGGCTATCCTCCTGAACTGCGAGGTGCCCTCTGCCGTGCAAATGGATGCCTCCGGGTGGGCCTTGCTCCATTCTTCGATCAGGTCCAGCGAAAGCTGAAATATTTATGACAGCAGCGATCGGTGAGCACTAAATGCATAAGGATGCTTAATTGCACAGAACCAAAATTAACGTTATATCACACGTACTTGGTTCTCGGCGAGGCCCATCTGGATGACACCCCCGCGGTTGTGGTGCAGGTCGAACGGGTTCATGTCGTAGGCCTTCCACCCGTCGAAGTACGACGAGTTCTCGCCGTGGCCTTCGCCGGCGGCGATCTTTGAGAGAAGCTCAGTTTCGCAGGCCATTTGGTCTCGCGAGAAGCAGGGTACGTAAGCTAGGCTAAGGATGCAGAGGCAGAGTGTGTTATGCACTAAGCTTGTTGGTTAAACTGCCCGAGCTGGCTAGAGGAGATGGTCGAGTCCGCTGCGCAAGGATGCTTATTTATAGATTCGTTTTGGCTTATGCGTGCGTTGTCGGGGAAACTTCCGTGAAAGGACCAGAGGCTAAGCGAGTGTGGAAGGACGCAGCTGGCGGAGAGGCTGACCTTTCTTTCAGGATCAGTTTATCATCCCCTCTCTGACATTTTGCTGATAATCAATGAAGCAGTTGGCTAATTAATTCGGAGAACATTAATGGGATCCAAGGTATGGCGTGACGTACATCCGGGGTCGTAAATTTTAAGTTGGACACCGTAACCGGGGTGACCAACTTGCCCTTTCTGATTCGTCGTACGTGCCCACGTGGGGCTCGGAGAAAAAAGGTGAAAACCCGTTACCTCGGGCATGTGATTCGATCTTCCAGCGGCGTGGGTGCGCGGGCTCAAATTTAAGTTGGTCCAAGCTAATTAAGCTAGCGGCAGCCAGAGGTGCCATCGGCGACTTGAGCTCGGGTTGGACGCGCGGGGCAGCGTGGACTCTCTTTATCAACCGGTGTTTTAATTTGTTCAACCGCCGGCGCCACGCACCCCTACTAGAAAACGGAGGTTATCGACTGTTGCAGGAGCTCTTTGCCGTGGTATGCTAGGAATTAACGCATGTTTAGTGCGATCGGATTCGAGTTGGAACAGATCGCACCGTGCTTAATCCGCCTGTCAGGCTGTAAGCGAGTAAACTTACTCCGGTGGCCGCGCACCAACCGAACCGAATATGCACGTAGGCACGCAGCACGGAGGAGGAGGAATGGAGGATTTTTGGCCATGTAGCGTTCGTATGTTTGTTGTTAGAGGTGGAGGATCATCTGTCAATAAATGAGATATCGACACATTTTGTCCTGTGGTGCTTTTGTGTGATCTGCCGAAATATTCATGTTCGATCCAAGAGCTCGCGAGAGTAGCGATGCATATGCATTAGCTTGGTTGATATAAAGAAACACAGTTTTTTCTCGTCCAGCTCCTCGCGAATGAAATCATGCTATGGCCTATGGGTAATGCAAGCTGCAAAGGAAGAAGATTCAGTTTGACATGAAAGTCGTGGAGGTAGGTTCTTCATCTTCAGGTAGTGAACTTTCCAACACAATTTCCTACCTAGGTTTGCAGGTCGTGGTTTCCAAAACAATTTGCAGCCAATTTGGCCACTGCAGTTACCACATTCTTTGCGCAAACAGCAAAAAAATGTGCTAGAATTTGGTGCTCGTGCATAATAGAGATACCGGGAACATCTGCAGTTAAAAAACAAAAGATGATGATATGCAGAAGTATTAAAAAAGACAATAAGAAAAATGTTACTAATCTAATCGTAGTCTAGATGTGATTGACCTTTACCCAGATTATTTTGTCCTTGTTCTGGAGCAGTAGTATGTGTAGACTTGCTGAACTTCCTGGCAAAGTATGTGGTCAAATGCTAACTAATTGTAGTCAACGGGGTTGGCAATTTTCCCGTAGAAACTACAAAGATACGGGGGAATTGAGTGGAAGAAACGACAAGGCGTCTCAGCACGATTGGGACCAGGCTAGCTCATTAAGAGCTTGCAAGATGCTCCGATCGAAGGATATCAATCTGTTGAAATTAGGCTGGTCACAGTGGGAAGTAACTTAGACTAGTAACATGCATATGTTACTATATGTTACTAGTCTAAGTTACTATCTTCATAGTGGATAGTAACATATGTGTGGTACTATGCAAGCCTTCATTTATTTAGATGTAGACTCGTTTTGCCTTGAGATGCGTTATGTTACGGTAACATATTATGTTACCACAAACACTTCTCTCCTTATTAATTACTTGCCACATAAGCAAACTTGTCTTGGGGTGCGTTATGTTACTAGCTAAGTTACTACCACTATGGCTAGCCTTAGTCACCGTGCCTGACTTCTGATCTGTTGATATGCTAAGGAACGACGGGAGAGTTCAACGATTAATTAGGATTATTACCAGTAAATCATGAAAAAACTAAAATCATGCACTTAATTGTGCACGGGAATTGAACATGATCCACGTATTCTTTGCATAGATATAGGTAATAAGATTCTAAAATTTGATATTTCAAATAAATCCACGCTATTCTACACGAAAAATATATTTTTGGAAGACTAAGATTGATAGTCTGATCCTAGTATAGAATCGGATTACCATGAAAACATAATAATCTAACTACCACGATATGTTTTTTATATATGCAACACAAAAATTTACTATATACTAAAAGTAGAATATATAGATAAAATAGAGAGATGCTAAAAATCCTCACAAAAAAGTAAAACATCTGATCGTTAATTTGGTGGACCATTTTATTATTAGTGGACTACAACTATAGATCTTCATAACTGTACCTAAATAGATCACAGCCGATAAATTTTCATAACTACACCTAAACAGACCATAACTGATAGATCTTCATAACTGTGCCTAAATAGATCATAACCGATAGATCTTCATAATTATACCTAAATAGATCATAGCTGATAGATCTTCATAACTGTACCTAAATAGATCATAGCCGATAGATCTTCATAACAGTATCTAAACAGATCACAACCGATAAATCATCATAATTATATCTAAACATATTGCATCCGATAGATTATCATACTGTACATAAATCTGGCGATCTGAACTTTTATTTCCTGTACTGATCTAACATCACGCGTACGGGCAAAAGAATAAAGATAATTAAAGTGTTTTCCGTGCAATTGCGCGGGACGCCGTGCTAGTTGACTATGAAAACATTATTTTTAGACATGTTTTCATAATGAATTTCGTGCGATGGAAATATTTTTCCCTGCACTGTATAGCATTTTTCTTTGTTTACATAGTGGCAGATCAGGGGAAAAGGAGGCAGTGACTTGTATGCACTTGGACCTTTAGGTGCACTCGTGCACTAGGCCATAAATTCATCATTTAAAAAATTATAAAAAATTCTAAAAAAAGTCAACAACATTCAAACAATATCCATATACCAAGGGACACAAATTCATATTTAAATTCGACCTACGAGTTAAGAAACAAAAAAGATAACTTCGTTTGTGAATAGTAATAATAGCACCATAACGCTGTTCATTTCAGAATTGATACTATTTCTTGGTGTGTTGATCAAATTTAAATCTAATTTTTTGTGTCATGGTAAATGGATATTGTGTGAATGTTGTCGATTTTTTTTCAAAAGAATTCTGAATGATAAATTTGCGAGCTAGTGCACAAGTGCATCTAAAGGTGTGAGTGCGCCCAAAGCACCCCTTTATGGAGAGAACAATTTTTTGATGTATCAACGTTACCAATTGTATATGTAATTTGCAAGCCGGTAGTCTCAACAAACTTGTTCGATATGGGCTTTCTAGAAGCCAGACGGAATGCCTTTTGTCTGAACAAACCTTACCAAGTGATGATGGTGCCTCATTGAAAGAAGGGTACGAAATAGTGGAACTATTAGTGCTTGGAGCATATACTAATTAAACGAAAGCACTATGGATAATTAATCACAGCTTATGCATTGGTCAAAGCTACTTTACAACAAGTTAAAGTTAGGTCATGTATTGGTCTATACAAGATCTGCATGCATCGGATAAAATTGAAATATTAGTTCTCTCAGCTTTATTATACTATGAATCTTTGAAAGTTTGAACAGGTCAGTCTGAGCTAATTGCAGTCGTAATGAAAAGTAGTCATCTTCCGCATAACATCATTGGCGCATTAGTCGCTGGGAAATAGAACATTAGGTGCATCAGTATTCTATATTCTATAAATTTTCTTTAGCAGTATCTTTTTAGGACGGAGACTTTTTGTCACCCCTTGTACTAGTCACATGTCGGGACCAGAATCGTACCTGACTTAACGTATGATAAGTCGTCAAAGACCCGAGCAACCGCTTAACGTGGATACACGTTACCTCGCGTGCATACACCGTTAATGGCCCGACACCGAACCAGCACTGTATACGAACTTCACCTGACCACCTAGTCGTATGTCTCACCGCTGGTCCAGTCGGTCAGAAACGGATATCATTCAGTAAGCCAAATATGGTTCCGAAACTCTATAGTGGGTTAATATTTGGCTTCCGCGACGAGAATCACAACCACGAGGTGAGCCCGACGTCCATGCCCACACCCTAACCCAATTGGCCGTAGCACAGATTGGTGGGTCGTCTGAAGGCCCGACACTAACGTCCACACCCTGCCCAGCCGGCAGTCGCAACGCAGCTGGCGGGTCACTCGACTCGTGATCACAAACCTCGTACAGAAGATTCGTATTAACTCCCTACCGCCTCTTCGTACACTTCAACCATACACGCATTGTGTACGAAGAGTCGTGGTAAACAACTTCGCATATCATTGCACAAACTCTACAGGGAGGATTACCAGATAGATAGTACACATCCTTATATTTTGATAATTACTTAATTTACACACATTCGACCCGAAGACCTTAAGTACGAGAAGTAAACAGCGGAAACATACAGTTTTACCCTGAGATACAAGCTAGTATCTCAAAAGACCCAAAATACCCTACATCAGTCAACAAGTTCGTAAGCTGAAGAGATAACCGATCAAGCGTCATCAGGGAAATAGTCGCCGAGGGAGGGTTCACCTGTTCCTAAGCATGCAATAACAACCACCAATGAGTACAATTGTACTCGCAAGTCTTAGTAGTGTTTGGACATGAAGTTAACATGCCATTAACAGGAATAAGAGCATTGGTCCTACCATGCTAGTAAACATCATCATTTCACCAGAATGCATGAGATGAACGAGTGGATCAACATCAATTAATCAACAGTAGTGTATGAGATGACCAAGTAGATCAACATCAAACAGCTCAACAGTAGTGTATGAGATGACCGAGTAGATCAACATCAAACAGTTCAATTTCACTCAAGAGACCTTGGTTGACAGATGACCCCACAGAGATTCCTCGGTCACCTCTCATGAGGATAGCTAGTCCACCATGAGCCGGTACCAACACAGATATATCTGTGGTCCCTTGCACAACCAACTGCCTCGCGGCTTATCAGGGAGCATCAAGTGAGGGTTACTACTGTACCTCCAATAAACTCGATATCAGGCTCGAGCAACCACAACATTGTACAGCCGCCCTCCTGACCATGCTCCTTCGTCTCTCATCTTACTTATCAAGGGTTCAAGTTGATACAATGTCAGGTTAGACCTTAGCACGATGGTATCATCATAAAGCGTTCAACAGAGATAAGTAATGTATAAGCCTGTCATACAATCATAACAGTAGTAGTAATAAAGTAGCATGGCAATGTTGCAAGCTCAGCTTGCCTGAACTGGGGAGTTCTTCGGATTCTTGGGAATCGAATTGTTGAGGCTCCACTCCCTCGTCGTCAGTTTCTAGGGTTTTGCAAAAACGACGACGAAAAGAAATGGCAAGAACTAAATAAGAATTCATGATGACATGGCATGAACATTGCATGGAATGCACAGCACTAGCTAATCATTCAAAAATGGAGGATATTTGTAGTCAATTTCATGCCTTTTGGAGTTAGGTATTAAAACTAGGGTTTTTGCGACAATTATTCACGTATTTAGTCTGTATTAACAAACCTTCTAAATCAATTTGATTTCTGTGTGTCAAAATATTATGGGGTTATTTTTAAGTGATAGATACTGCTTTATTGGTCATGTTGGAAAATTTTCATAATTTTTGAGCAAGAGATGAATTAATAGAGATTTTTACAAGTTTTTAATGCATTTCTAATTAACCTAAATTTTCCAGCACAATTATATAGCCAAAATTAATTTTAATGGATAATTTATGTTGCACTGATTCCAAATATAAATTTTTCATAATTTTTTGAGCAAATATAAATTTATAGTGAATTTTTGAAGCTTTTAGCCTTTTTAAATGATTTTCTGCATTTCATAAATACAAAAAGATAATCTAAAATACTTTTTATACCTAGATTATTCTAGTCTAAGTCACTAACCAGTGGGCCCCTAGGGTTTTATTTTTATTTTCTTTATTTTTTATTTTTTTTCTTTTCTCTTTCCTTTTTCTTTTCTCTTTTTTTTTGTTTTGGCTCTGGCCCGGAGGGTCCGGCCCATCGGGGCGGGAAACGGGCCGGCTCGCCGACCGGCGTTGTGGGCCACGCTGGGGGGGGAGGGGCGTGGCCGGGCCGCGCTGGGGGCCTTGGGCCACGGGGAACCAGGGAGGGGGGAGCGGTGGGGCTCACTGAGGAGACGGGCGGCGTCGGGCGGTGGGGTCGGGGGCTCCGGCGGCGGCGGTTTGCCGAAGGCGGGGAAGAGGAGAACTAGGCGGCGTCGGGGAGGGGGAAGAAGCGGCGAGCTCGTCCCCGCCTTCGGTGGCTCCCACGCGGTGTGGGAAGCGGAGGAGGAGGGAAAGAGAGAGAGGGAGGCGGAGGAGGAGGAAAAGGAGGAGGGAGGCGGCCGCCGCAGGAAAAGGGGAGGCCGGCCGACCGGTCGGCATGGCGCCGGGGAGCGGTGGCGGGCGGTGCCGCGCGCGAGGAGGGGGGCCCCGGGGCGGGCGCGCGGAAGGCGAGGGCTGGCGTCAACGGTGGGCCTCTGCTAACATCAGTAGAGATAGATTTTTAATTTATTTAAAGTGCTGTTACATCGCAAGCATAAACAAAACATGGGGAACCATAGTGAGAAAACATGGGGAACCATAGTTGGTTGATAGCAAAATGCATCTCTGGCTCTCATACGTCTCTGGCTCTCAGTTTTCCAAATAAAGTAGCCAGGTGTCCTCGGTCCCCCCCGCACGTACATGCTTGCAGGAAGGAACATAAAACTGCATGCATTCGCCGTTTGAAAAGTCTACCTGCTTACGTGATGGTCGACAGTACCTCTGCCACAGCAGTAGTACTACTTGTATGACTAAATGCATCCTGTTACATACTTACACCCGCTACATTGCATCGACGATCTTTCAAGAAAGCACAGTGCGTGCATAACTGCATATATAGATTTTCATGGTTCTCTGACGAGCTTTAAAAAAAGTTAGTACATCGAACCCTTGACCCACTAGTTGAACAACTTCCAATTTGATTAGCACGTGAATTCGTATAAGCGTTACTCTGATTTGCATGAACGGGAAAGTGTTTCGTTAAACTTATTAAAGGTGATTTTTTGTAACAGCCCCTTTTAAATAAATAAATAAATAAATAAAATTCCCGCCCGTTTCCCCCGCCTGCCACGTGCCGCCGCCCCGTTCGCCGCGCCCGCTCCGCTTCCCGCGCCCGCGGCCGCCCGCGCCCGCGCCCGATCCGCTCCCCTGGCCGCCACGCGGCGCGCCCCCGCTGGCCGCCCGCTCGGCTCCCGCCCGGCCGCTCCTGGAGCGCCACGTGGCGCGCGCCCGTGCGCCTCCCGCCCGGGGCCCCCGGCCGCTCGCCTCCCCTCGTCCCGACGCGCGCCGGCGCCCATGCCGGCGCCCATGCCGCCGCCGTGGACTCCCCACCCCCTCCGGCCTCCCTCTCTCCTCCTCCCCCACTCGCTCCTCCCGCCCGCGCTTCCTCCCCTCCGTATCGCCGCCCCGCTCGTCGCTCGCCGCTCGCCACCGCCGCAGCGAGCTCGCCGTCGCTCGTCGCCGCCGCTGCCGGAGCTCCGCGCCGCCGCCCGGCCTTCGTCCCCGACGTCGGCGCCGCGTCCCCGTCCCGGACCCCGCCGCTCCGCCTCCGGCCGCCGCCGTCGTCCCCGCCTCCGGTCCCGCCGCCGCCGTCGTCGTCTTCGCCTCCGACCGCCGCCTCCCGTCGCCTCCCTCGCCGGCCCCGCTGCCTCGCCCTCTTCTGCCGCCGGTGAGCCGCGCCTCCCCGCCTCCCTTCTCCCCGTGGCCGAGGCCGCCGGCCCGCTTCGCCCGGCCGGCCGTGGCCCACGGCCCGGCCAGCCCTCCCCCGCAGCCCGCTAGGCCGGCCGCCGGCCGGCCCGCCCCTCCGCCGCCCCGGACCCGCGCAGCCCGAGCCCATAGACAAAAAAAAGAAGAGAAAAAGAAATAACAAGGAAAAAGGAAAAGAAAAGAAAGGAAATAAAAGAAAAAGAATGAAAATAGAAGGGGGCCCTCTGTCAGTGGCTGGGGCAAGGTTAAACTGAGTATAAAAAGTTTTTAATTTATTTTCTGGTATTTAGAGATTTAGAAAATTGATTAAAATTGCTGAGAACTTCAAAAATTCACCAAAAATTCATATGACCTCAGAAAATATGAAATTTTTATATTTGGAATCAGTGAAACCTGTAGAATCTATTAAAAATAGTTTCAACCATGTAACCATGCTGGAAATTTGCAGTATTTAATTAAATGCTTTAATTCTTGCATAAATCGCTATAGATTTATTATTTGCCCAAAAATTATGAAAATTTACCACCATGACCAGAACAGCAATACGTACCCATGAAAAATAACCCCATATTAATTTGGTATCCAGAAAACTAATCAATTATCATATTGGTCCCTTAGGGTTAATCGATCGCCGCAAAACCCCTTTTTCCGACCCTCGCCCCAAAAAGGAACCAAACCCTTTTCCCAATTAGTTTTAATTGCAATGATTAGTATCGTGTGCGTTCATACATATATTTAATGAAATGTCATGCTGAAATCTTACCGTGTGTTATCCGTTCTCTTCGTCGCCGTTTTGCAAAATCCCAGAAACCGTCGACGAGGGAGTGGAGCCTCAGCAGCTCGAGTTCCAGGAACCCGAGGAGTTTCCCAGTCCAGGCAAGCAGAGCTTGCGGCATTGCCATGCCACCTTGTCATTATTTTCCTATTCTCGTACATTCTGCTAAATTTACTTTCCAGTCTAATATGTTGCGATGCTATTACCTTGATGGGTTTAAATTGGTGATTAATCAACTTAAACCTTAATAAGTGAGGCGAGAGACGAGGGGGCATTGTTGAGAGGGCGTCTGTACATTGTTGGGGTCGCTCGAGCCCTACGTCGAGTATTTTGGGAGGTACAGTACGTGAACCCTCTCTCGATGTCCCCTGGAAAGCCGCAAGTCAGCTGGTTGTGTCGGGGACCATAGTTGATGGCTAGTTGGGGCCCGCTCATGGTGGACTAGCTATCCTCATGAGCCGGACCAACAGGATCTTTATGGGGTCATCGACCAATCAGGGACTCTTCTAGAGAATTGATTTGAATAATGAATGTCTGAGGATTAATGTTGTTATTGTGGTCATGTATCATGGAAAACCTCTCTTATTCTGCTGTTGTTGCTCTACTCTACTAGCATGATAGGGTTGATGTCTTATGCTAATTAATGCTATGTTAATATCATGTCCAAGCACTACTAAGTCTTGCGAGTACTTTTGTACTCATTGGTAGTTGTTGTTGCATGCTTAGGAACAGGTGAACCCTCCCTCGGCGATTATTTCCCGGATGATGCCTGAATTTGGTTGCCTCTTCAGCCTATCGAAACTGTGGGCCTCTGTAGGGTATTTTGGGTTCTTTTGGAGATACTAGCTTGTATCTCAGGGTAACTGAATACTTCCGCTGTTTAACTCTTGTACTTAAGGCCTTCGAGCCAGTTGTGTGTAAGATAACTATTTGCCCAAACATAAGGGATGTGAACTATTATCTAGTAATCCTCCCTGTAGAGTTCGTGTGATGGTATACAGAGTTGGTTACCACGTCTCTTTGTGCACAGTGTGTGTATGATTGAAGTGTGCGAAGGGACGGTAGTGAGTTGGTACGAATCTTCTTTGCGAGGTTCGTGATTGCGAGTCGAGTGACCCGCCAGCTGTGATGCGATTGCCGGCTGGGCAGGGTGTGGATGTCAGTGTCGGGCCTTCGGGTGACCCACCAATTCGTGCTTCGGCCGATTGGGTTAGGGTGTGGACACGGACGTCGGGCTCCTCTCGTAATTGCGGATTGAGTGACCCGCCAGCGGTAGCTGGGCAGGGTGTGGACGACAGTGTCGGGCCTTCGGGTGACCCACCAATTCGTGCTTCGGCCGATTGGGTTAGGGTGTGGACACACACGTCGGGCTCATCTCGCAGGAAGTCGAGTGCTAACCCGCTACAGGGTCGTTGGAACTATATCTGGCTCATTGAATGATGCCCGTTTCTGGCCGGCTGGTCCCAGCCATTGTATGCAGTGCTGGTCAGTGTCGAACCCTGAGGTGGTTGCTCGGTCTTTGACGGCGTGTTGTTCGTGAGTCAGGTACTGTTCCGGGTCCCGACAGCTTTGGTATCAGAGCCGAGCTGACTGTAGGTAACCCTTGCAGGTGGGCGTTAGCTCAGGGCTCTGTTTGTGAAAATTATTTGTGAAAACTAAAAACGAATTGCGAAAAATATAAGTAGGTTGCCCGTTTATTACTTTTCCATATCTCTCTTAGAACTAACCTTTCTCACACATGTTTTGTTTTCATTAAATGCTTTTACTAACCCTGGTCTTTTATCTCTGTGATTCATCAGATGCCGCTTGGAACGCTCTTCCGTGCTACCCACTGCCTCGATGTGGGTGGTTTTCCCAGAGTTGCTCCTCTTCGCTCTCCACGAGCTGGGCTTCACCTGGATGCCGAAGTACCGCGTGTACCGTCTGGACCGTGGCTTCGGTATCTTCAGGTTCGAGGCCGACGTCAGCATCCATGCTCGTCCTACGGACCCCGGAGTGCAGCCATCCACCTTTGAGGGGTATGGCCTCACTGCAGAATCAGCTGTGCAGGACGCGGCTTATGCCGCCATCTGCTGCCTCCGTCATGAGCTTCCGGGTTTAGAGGAGTCTTCACTCCGCTACTACCCTTCCCGTGATTCTGAAGACTTGGTCGTGCCATACCCAAGCTTCGCACATGAGAGTGACCCCACGGTTGCTTTCCTTGTGCGCCTGGTTCGCGTCCTCGACCTCGCCTACCGTGCTGCAGTTGACGAAAGGGATAGGGTGTGTCAGCGTCTTCGCCGCACTCTCTACTCTGTTCCCGCGGCATATGCTCCAGTGATCTTCCTCCCAGAAGTGGTAGCAGGTGAAGGCTACTACTCCATGTATGATGGGATTCCTCCGGAATTGGAAGCTCCGGAGATCGGTGGGATTGAGTTTGGAAACCGCCCCACCGTCAGTAGCGCTGCTATGGTTGCAGGTGGACATCGCCGTGTTCATGGCCTTCCTCCGCTCGGGACTATCATCCCCATCTTTGAGCGGCGGATTCCCATCCCTCTCAACCTGGAGGCGTTTGAGGCCGCTCGCTACCGCGAGTGGACTCCTGAGCGGCAGTTCCTTTGAAGCTACCGTCTTGTGTTGGTAGTTCCTGATGTGATATAAGGACTGAACTACCAAGATCTGATGAAGTTGGTTAGTTGTGAAGGCAGTTTGGATGGATGTGTGTGTGTTGCCCGCAACTAACACCAGCCCATTTGGCACCTTTTTGTAGCATGGGCTGCATCTAACCTGATGTAATAGGTTAGCTTTTGGGAACAATGATGAAGTGTGTGTATGTAGGACTGCAATCTTTTGGTCTGAATGCTGTAATGTTTGAATTCGCGCTAAGGCGTTGTAAGTTGCAGTCAGCAGTGAAAGACCTTGTATGCTACTACTACCACTAATGTGAAGTTTCTAGTTCCTCGCACTTAGAAGATGTCCATTTTCTTGTGAAAATATTGCTAATGATGTGTGTTCTTGTGCTGTTTATTCCAATGAGTTTGCATGGACTCTCGTGAATTAAAGCCTAACCCTCCCCTTGTTGCACTCTTTGTATTGTAACAGGATGGATCCCGGCGATCTCAACCAGCCTCCTATGCCTGCTGGAGGTGGAATCCCTCCTCCTCCACCTCAGCCAACCATCGCTGAGTTGCTTTTGATGATGGAGAGAAGCAGGGCAGATCAGAACCGCATCCTGGAGCAGCTGGCTCGCGCTCAGGCCGCTAATGCTGGGCACGCTCATAGCGGTCTAGCTGACTTTCAGCGGACCAATCCGCCGGTGTTTGATCATTCTGAAGATCCACTGGATGCAGACGATTGGCTCCGTACCATTGAAAGAAAGCTGCAGCTAGCTCACAGCTCCCCTGAAGAGAAAGTGACCTTCGCCACCCACCAGCTTGCAGGAGCAGCAGCTGCTTGGTGGGAGAATTACCTGGCCATGCAACCAGATGCTCACCAGGTGTCTTGGGCAGAATTCTGCACTGCCTTCCGTCGAGCCCATATTCCAGATGGCCTTATGGACATGAAGGCACGGGAATTCTTGGAGCTCACCCAAGGGAAGAGCTCTGTCAGGGAGTACATGCACCGCTTCAACCGCCTGGCCCGGTATGCTATGGCTGAAATCCCAAACGACAGTCTTCGCCGTGGAAGGTTTATGCGTGGGCTGAGTGCCAAGCTGCAGAAAGAGTTGGCACTTCGGGACATCAAGGACTATGAGGACCTTGTGAACAAGGCCATGGTTATGGAAGACAAGCTCAATAATCTCGAGAGGAGCCGCAAGCGCGAGAGGGAATTGGCTAGAGCTTCCAGCAGCAACTCTCAGCAACACCGTGCTTGGCAGGCACCTTCTCCCCAGTTCAGGGCACCTCCACCGTCTTGCCCATCCAACCCTGTGGCACGCCAGCCACAGCAGTATGCTCAGCAGAGGCCAGTTGGTGGGAATCAAGCTCCTCGTCCTGTTCAGAACATGGCCAGTGTGACTTGCTACAACTGTGGAAACAAAGGGCATTATTCCAACAGTTGTCCTCACCCACGTGCTCCTCAACCTTTTGCTCCCAGACCTCAGGGTGGTGCCTACCCTGTGAAGCAACAGTCTGCAAGGCCACAGCAGTCAGGCCATGGCAGGGTGAACCATCTTTCAGTGGAAGAAGCCGAAGCGTCACCTGATGTGATTCTGGGTACGCTCCTCGTTAATTCTTGTCCTGCCGCAGTTCTTTTTGATTCAGGAGCATCGCATTCCTTTATATCTAGCAAGTTTGCTCTTAATTGCGGCATGTCCCTCATACCAATGCGCCTTCCCCATGTTATTCAAACACCTGGCTCGGAAATGAGGGCTGAGCACGAGTGTGAAGATGTTTCCATTAACATCGGTCAGAAGGTCTTCTTAGCCACCGCCATGGTTCTTCCGTCCTCGGACATTGATCTGATCCTTGGAATGAATTGGCTCTCAAAGCATCGAGCAGTAATCGACTGTGCTCAGAGGTCTATCATTCTCACCAGTAGTGATGGAGACAAAGTGGAAGTTGTCCCCGAGCTCTCTGGCAGTTACCTCTATGCTTTGAAAGCTGATCAAGCCCCTTCTGTCTCTGATGTACCTGTGGTATGTGAATTCCCAGACGTCTTTCCCGAAGAATTGCCTGGTATGCCGCCGGATCGGGCAGTGGAGTTTGTTATCGACCTCCCGCCAGGAACTGCCCCGATCTCCAAACGGCCATACCGGATACCTCCAAACGAGCTGGTAGAAATGAAGAAACAACTCCAAGAGCTGGAAAACAAGGTTTCATTCGGCCCAGTTCTTCACCTTGGGGATGTCCTGCCATGTTCGTAAAGAAGAAGGATTCCAGTTTGCGGATGGTGGTTGACTACCGCCCACTGAATGAAGTGACGGTGAAGAACAAGTATCCGCTTCCTCGCATCGATGATCTGTTTGATCAGCTCACTGGTGCTTCTGTGTTTTCGAAGATCGATCTTCGTCTGGGCTACCATCAGATCAAAATCAGATCTGCGGATATTCCGAAGACAGCTTTCACGACTCGATATGGGTCGTATGAGTACACAGTGATGTCCTTTGGACTAACCAATGCTCCGTCCACGTTCATGCAATTGATGAATTCGGTATTCATGGAATACCTGGACAAGTTCGTGGTCATCTTCATCGATGACATCCTAATCTATTCCAAGACCCAAGAAGACCATGCCAACCACCTGAGGCGTGTGCTCGAGAAGTTGCGAGAGCACCGTCTGTATGCCAAATTCACCAAGTGTGAGTTCTGGAAGTCTCAAGTGGAATTTCTAGGCCATGTCCTATCTTCTGAAGGTGTAGCTGTTGATCCAGGCAAAGTGCAAGCTGTTCAGGATTGGAAACAACCCAAATCTGTCTCGCACATCCGAAGCTTCCTTGGACTGGCTGGGTATTACCGCCGATTCATTGAGGGCTTCTCCTCTCTTGCCAAGCCCATGACCGAGTTATTGAAGAAGGAGAAGAAGTTTGTGTGGTCAGCCAAATGTGAAGAAAGCTTTCAAGAGCTGAAGAAGAGGCTAACCACCGCTCCCATCCTGGTCCTCCCAGACCTCCAAAAAGGCTTCGAGATCTATTGCGACGCCTCACGCCAAGGTCTTGGTTGTGTTCTCATGCAAGAAGGTCGCGTGGTAGCATATGCCTCCCGGCAATTGCGACCACACGAAGCCAACTATCCAACTCATGATCTAGAGCTCGCAGCAGTCGTTCATGCCTTGAAGATATGGCGCCACTACCTCATTGGTAGCCGTTGCGAGATCTACTCCGACCATAAGAGTCTGAAGTATCTGTTCACTCAGCCTGATTTGAATCTTCGGCAACGAAGATGGCTGGAATTGATCAAAGACTATGATATTGGTCTCAACTATACCCCTGGCAAGGGCAATGTCGTTGCAGATGCGCTAAGCAGGAAAGCTTACTGCAACAATTCTTTGGTTCTGGAGCATCAGCCATCCCTTCATGACCAGTTCCAACGCCTTAATCTTGAGATTGTTCCAGTTGGGTATCTTGCCACCTTGGAAGTGAAACCCACTCTGGAAGATCAGATTAAAGCTGCTCAAGTGACAAGTGTGGGCATCCAGAAGATAAAGGAGAAGATGAAAGAAGGATCAGCCACTTGTTTTGTGGAAGATGAGCACGGAGTCCTTTGGTTCGGCGATCGTTTGGTCGTCCCTAAGGACAAGGAATTGCGAGCACTCATTCTTCATGAAGCCCACAACACTCCTCTCTCCATCCATCCTGGCAGTACCAAGATGTACCAGGACCTCCGTCCCCGATTCTGGTGGACTCGTATGAAAAGGGAGATTGCTCAGTATGTCGCTGAGTGTGATACCTGCCGCCGAGTCAAGGCCGAGTACCAGCGACCAGCAGGTCTCTTGCAGCCCCTTCCTGTACCTGAGTGGAAATGGGAAGAGGTAGGCATGGACTTTGTCGTCGGCCTCCCAAGGTCGCAAAAGGGAAATGATGCTATCTGGGTGATTGTGGACCGCCTCTCTAAAGTGGCTCACTTTATCCCGGTCAAGACAACCCACAAAGTGAGTCAGCTCGCTGAGCTGTACATCTCCAAGATTGTCTGTCTCCATGGGGTTCCGAAGCGAATTGTTTCGGATCGGGGTCCTCAGTTCACCAACCGCTTCTGGCAGAGTTTGCATGAAGTCATGGGAACCAAGCTGTCCTTCAGTACCGCTTATCACCCTCAGACAAGCGGTCAAACCGAGAGAACCAATCAGATTCTGGAAGACATGCTCCGAGCTTGTGTTCTTACCTTCGGTCCCAGCTGGGAGAAGTCCTTGCCCTACGCAGAGTTCTCCTACAATAATAGCTTCCAAACCAGTCTCGGCATGGCACCATTCGAAGCTCTTTATGGGCGCAGGTGCCGTACTCCTCTTAATTGGTCCGAAACCGGTGAACGACAGTTCTTCGGTCCAGATTCAATTAAAGAAGCTGAATCTCAAGTTCGGGTGATTCGCGAACGGCTCCGCGCAGCTCAATCCAGGCAGAAGAGTTACGCCGATCCGAAGCGCAAAGAGGTACAGTATCAAGTCAATGACTTCGTTTACCTCAGAGTCACGCCGTTCAAGGGCACTCATCGATTCAGAGTTAAGGGCAAGTTGGCCCCTCGCTTCATCGGTCCTTTCCGCATCCTTGCCAAACGAGGTGCCGTCGCATATCAGCTGGAACTGCCCCCAGCTCTCGCCGATGTGCACGATGTCTTCCATGTCTCTCAGCTGAAGAAATGTCTTCGTCCTCCTCTCAAGGAAGTCCCTCTCGAAGACCTCGAGCTCCAACCAGATCTGACCTACCAAGAGAGTCCAGTCCGCATCCTTGAAGAATCAGAACGGACTACTCGCAATCAGACCTACAAGTTCCTCAAGGTCCAATGGAGCAACCATTCTGAAGACGAAGCCACCTGGGAACGTGAAGACTGGCTCCAATCCGCTTACCCTTCCTTCTTTTCTAACCGTTAGAGATCTCGGGTCGAGATCTTTTGTAAGGGGGGTAGATTTTGTAACAGCCCATTTTTAAATAAAAAAAAATTTCCCGCCCGTTTCCCCCGCCTGCCACGTGCCGCCGCCCCGTTCGCCGCGCCCGCTCCGCTTCCCGCGCCCGCGGCCGCCCGCGCCCGCGCCCGCTCCCCGCTCCCCTGGCCGCCACGCGGCGCGCCTCCCGTTGGCCGCCCGCTCGGCTCCCGCCCGGGCCTCTCCCGGCGCGCCACGTGGCGCGCGCCCGTGCGCCTCCCTCCCGGGGCCCCCGGCCGCTCGCCTCCCCTCGTCCCGACGCGCGCCGGCGCCCATGCCGGCGCCCATGCCGCCGCCGTGGACTCCCCACCCCCCTCCGGCCTCCCTCTCTCCTCCTCCCCCACTCGCTCCTCCCGCCCGCGCTTCCTCCCCTCCGTCTCGCCGCCCCGCTCGTCGCTCGCCGCTCGCCGCCGCCGCAGCGAGCTCGCCGTCGCTCGTCGCCGCCGCTGCCGGAGCTCCGCGCCGCCGCCCGGCCTTCGTCCCCGACGTCGGCGCCGCGTCCCCGTCCCGGACCCCCGCCGCTCCGCCTCCGGCCGCCGCCGTCGTCCTCCGCCTCCGGTCCCGCCGCCGCCGTCGTCGTCTTCGCCTCCGACCGCCGCCTCCCGTCGCCTCCCTCGCCGGCCCCGCTGCCTCGCCCTCTTCTGCCGCCGGTGAGCCGCGCCTCCCCGCCTCCCTTCTCCCCGTGGCCGAGGCCGCCGGCCCGCTTCGCCCGGCCGGCCGTGGCCCACGGCCCGGCCAGCCCTCCCCCGCAGCCCGCTCGGCCGGCCGCCGGCCGGCCCGCCCCTCCGCCGCCCCGGACCCGCGCAGCCCGAGCCCATAGACAAAAAAAAAGAAGAGAAAAAGAAATAACAAGGAAAAAGGAAAAGAAAAGAAAGGAAATAAAAGAAAAAGAATGAAAATAGAAGGGGGCCCTCTGTCAGTGGCTGGGGCAAGGTTAAACTGAGTATAAAAAGTTTTTAATTTATTTTCTGGTATTTAGAGATTTAGAAAATTGATTAAAATTGCTGAGAACTTCAAAAATTCACCAAAAATTCATATGACCTCAGAAAAATATGAAATTTTTATATTTGGAATCAGTGAAACCTGTAGAATCTATTAAAAATAGTTTCAACCATGTAACCATGCTGGAAATTTGCAGTATTTAATTAAATGCTTTAATTCTTGCATAAATCGCTATAGATTTATTATTTGCCCAAAAATTATGAAAATTTACCACCATGACCAGAACAGCAATACGTACCCATGAAAAATAACCCCATATTAATTTGGTATCCAGAAAACTAATCAATTATCATATTGGTCCCTTAGGGTTTAATCGATCGCCGCAAAACCCCTTTTTCCGACCCTCGCCCCAAAAAGGAACCAAACCCTTTTCCCAATTAGTTTTAATTGCAATGATTAGTATCGTGTGCATTCATACATATATTTAATGAAATGTCATGCTGAAATCTTATCGTGTATTATCCGTTCTCTTCGTCGCCGTTTTGCAAAATCCCAGAAACCGTCGACGAGGGAGTGGAGCCTCAGCAGCTCGAGTTCCAGGAACCCGAGGAGTTTCCCAGTCCAGGCAAGCAGAGCTTGCGGCATTGCCATGCCACCTTGTCATTATTTTCCTATTCTCGTACATTCTGCTAAATTTACTTTCCAGTCTAATATGTTGCGATGCTATTACCTTGATGGGTTTAAATTGGTGATTAATCAACTTAAACCTTAATAAGTGAGGCGAGAGACGAGGGGGCATTGTTGAGAGGGCGTCTGTACATTGTTGGGGTCGCTCGAGCCCTACGTCGAGTATTTTGGGAGGTACAGTACGTGAACCCTCTCTCGATGTCCCCTGGAAAGCCGCAAGTCAGCTGGTTGTGTCGGGGACCATAGTTGATGGCTAGTTGGGGCCCGCTCATGGTGGACTAGCTATCCTCATGAGCCGGACCAACAGGATCTTTATGGGGTCATCGACCAATCAGGGACTCTTCTAGAGAATTGATTTGAATAATGAATGTCTGAGGATTAATGTTGTTATTGTGGTCATGTATCATGGAAAACCTCTCTTATTCTGCTGTTGTTGCTCTACTCTACTAGCATGATAGGGTTGATGTCTTATGCTAATTAATGCCATGTTAATATCATGTCCAAGCACTACTAAGTCTTGCGAGTACTTTTGTACTCATTGGTAGTTATTGTTGCATGCTTAGGAACAGGTGAACCCTCCCTCGGCGATTATTTCCCGGATGATGCCTGAATTTGGTTGCCTCTTCAGCTTATCGAAACTGTGGGCCTCTGTAGGGTATTTTGGGTTCTTTTGGAGATACTAGCTTGTATCTCAGGGTAACTGAATACTTCCGCTGTTTAACTCTCGTACTTAAGGCCTTCGAGCCAGTTGTGTGTAAGATAACTATTTGCCCAAACATAAGGGATGTGAACTATTATCTAGTAATCCTCCCTGTAGAGTTCGTGTGATGGTATACAGAGTTGGTTACCACGTCTCTTTGTGCACAGTGTGTGTATGATTGAAGTGTGCGAAGGGACGGTAGTGAGTTGGTACGAATCTTCTTTGCGAGGTTCGTGATTGCGAGTCGAGTGACCCGCCAGCTGTGATGCGATTGCCGGCTGGGCAGGGTGTGGATGTCAGTGTCGGGCCTTCGGGTGACCCACCAATTCGTGCTTCGGCCGATTGGGTTAGGGTGTGGACACGGACGTCGGGCTCCTCTCGTAATTGCGGATTGAGTGACCCGCCAGCGGTAGCTGGGCAGGGTGTGGACGACAGTGTCGGGCCTTCGGGTGACCCACCAATTCGTGCTTCGGCCGATTGGGTTAGGGTGTGGACACACACGTCGGGCTCATCTCGCAGGAAGTCGAGTGCTAACCCGCTACAGGGTCGTTGGAACTATATCTGGCTCATTGAATGATGCCCGTTTCTGGCCGGCTGGTCCCAGCAATTGTATGCAGTGCTGGTCAGTGTCGAACCCTGAGGTGGTTGTTCGGTCTTTGACGGCGTGTTGTTCGTG